>QEPC01006697.1:557963-581607 GCA_003113815.1 Sphenodon punctatus | reverse complement strand
TTGCAGCATGCATGCTACAGCATTGCTGGGAGGTCAGTGCGCGCATGCTGCACTAGCCAGGGGAGGGGTGGGTGGGTTGCAGCATGCATGCTACAGCATTGCTGGGAGGTCAGTGCGCGCATGCTGCACTAGCCAGGGGAGGGGTGGGTGGGTTGCAGCATGCATGCTACAGCATTGCTGGGAGGTCAGTGCGCGCATGCTGCACTAGCCAGGGGAGGGGGAGGGGTTTGCAGCATGCATGTTACAGCATTGCTGGGAGGTCAGTGCGCGCATGCTGCACCCTGACCAGGGGAGCCCAGCCCGTATGCTGCTGTATTACCAGGGGGTGCAGCCAGGGCGTGTGAATGGAGTCTGGCCAGGAGATCTCAGAGGAAGTGGAAGCCTCAGCGAGACCAGCCAGCCACATTTTCCATGCAGAAGCCACAACAAATGCCAAGGAAGCTATGATGGAAAGACATGCGTGTTTTGCACTGAAGAAAAGCGTGTTTGTGGCTAAGACAATGGGGTGCTTGTCTGAGAACAGTTCATCCTGCTGTAAAAAGACTGGCCTCCTCCCCAAATCTCCCCCACGACACTCCCAAAGTCAGGCCTGGCAGGTCACACAGTCCCCCAGCACATCAGCAAAGAACTGGTCTCACTGGTCTCTGCGTGTTTGCAGCCAGGACATCCAGACTCCTTCCTCGCCCCATCAAACACCAAGCACTTGTCTCTGTTCTTAAGCACCTTCAGGGCCTGTCCCTGACCAACCTCCCATCGAAGCTATCAAGATGCTGCTGATTCCTGACTCTGCTTTACCAGCAACTCTAGCCTTTTCCTGCCCCGGGCCCACTACTACTCAAGGCCCTTGGTATTGTCTCTCACGCTGCCCCTCAGAAACGGGAGACATTTCCTCTAAAGAGCCCCAAAGCCGTTGTCCTCCTCAAACTCTCCTCCACTCAGAGAGCGGGGGCACCTGGTGGGCAGAGACTAAGGCAGCTGCCTCTCCTGCCAGAGCAGCTGCTGCCTGTGCTGGATTGTGAGCTGCTTGGGGCAGAGAACATCTTTGCTCTGGGCGTGTAGGGTGGTTAGCACGATGGGCTGGACCCTACCACTGAGTAACGCTGCCACAGCACGCGATGCGAAGGAGAAGAGTCCTGATGGGAAACAGATTTATTCTTAGCTTTCCCCAAGAACCGTCTGAGGAACACCCACGGCCAAAGCAGGAATCCGTACGTCTGCTTTTCAGGGATCCCATTGGGGTTATTGTGCTGCTTTGACTCAGCCCTCGGCATCATTTTCTGCAACTGCGCGTGCCCAATAGTGCCGGTCTTGCCAAAATGGCGGCACCAAATTACCGAAATAAATGAAAACACAAAATAAGCAAACCAAAAAACCAGCCCAGAGCCCCAGTGGAGCGGAAACGGAGAGCGGTTTTATCGCTGAGACATTTTCTGGGTGAACTTGTCTAGTAAACACTCGTTTGAGCTCTGCTGCCTGGCGTACTCTCTGCGCCAGTCTGAAGAAACGTAGCTTCCCTTGCACCTCAAGCACCGCCCGCGGGGTGGGGGGCTGGCTCTCCCCTGCCTGGTGCCGAGCTCCACTAACATTGGGGGGGGGGGCATTTAACCCATCCCCCAGGAGCGGTTTCCCAGCGCAGACTGGGTGAAGCTAGCGACAGGCTGGCCTGTCTTTCAAAGGTCCCCAGCACCGCGTGATTTCCTATCCCCCTTTCCTTCCTCATTCCCACTTGTCTGGCGCCTGGCCGGCACTGTGGTCACATCAGCCGCCTGTCTCTGCAGCGTGCCCAGCTGCACAAGCTTCTCTTTGTTTGGTTGGGCAGATTCTCCCCCTCTGTACCTACAGTCCTCTGTGTGATGGTGACACCGCAGGCTGTGGGGTTCCCACACGCTCCGCGGCGCCCGGCAGGGTCTCTCTGTGGGTGGAACACCCAGGGAACCACGGGAAGTGCTGCTGGGGGTGAATCAGCGGGTGACACTTTGCCCTGAGGCGGTCCTCAAGCTCCAGTGTTGCCCGCAGTGAGGTCTAGAGAGCCCAGTGCCACAAGGAGCAGCATGAGAAACTCATTAGGAGACGCTCTCCACTGTCGGTCAGCGAGCGCTGATCCTGGCAGGGCACCGCATTGCATGGATCGTGCAGTAGGGGGTGCTCTCCCCTGTCGGTCAGTGCTGACCCTGGCACGGCACTAGGGGGCACTGTGTTTCAGAGGGTGATATGGGTGGCGCAGTAGGGGGCGCTCTCCCCTGTCGGTCAGTGCTGACCCTGGCACGGCACTAGGGGGCACTGTGTTTCAGAGGGTGATATGGGTGGCGCAGTAGGGGGCGCTCTCCCCTGTCGGTCAGTGCTGACCCTGGCACGGCACTAGGGGGCACTGTGTTTCAGAGGGTGATATGGGTGGCGCAGTAGGGGGCGCTCTCCCCTGTCGGTCAGTGCTGACCCTGGCACGGCACTAGGGGGCACTGTGTTTCAGAGGGTGATATGGGTGGCGCAGTAGGGGGCGCTCTCCCCTGTCGGTCAGTGCTGACCCTGGCACGGCACTAGGGGGCACTGTGTTTCAGAGGGTGATATGGGTGGCGCAGTAGGGGGCGCTCTCCCCTGTCGGTCAGTGCTGACCCTGGCACGGCACTAGGGGGCACTGTGTTTCAGAGGGTGATATGGGTGGCGCAGTAGGGGGCGCTCTCCCCTGTCGGTCAGTGCTGACCCTGGCACGGCACTAGGGGGCACTGTGTTTCAGAGGGTGATATGGGTGGCGCAGTAGGGGGCGCTCTCCCCTGTCGGTCAGTGCTGACCCTGGCACGGCACTAGGGGGCACTGTGTTTCAGAGGGTGATATGGGTGGCGCAGTAGGGGGCGCTCTCCCCTGTCGGTCAGTGCTGACCCTGGCACGGCACTAGGGGGCACTGTGTTTCAGAGGGTGATATGGGTGGCGCAGTAGGGGGCGCTCTCCCCTGTCGGTCAGTGCTGACCCTGGCACGGCACTAGGGGGCACTGTGTTTCAGAGGGTGATATGGGTGGCGCAGTAGGGGGCGCTCTCCCCTGTCGGTCAGTGCTGACCCTGGCACGGCACTAGGGGGCACTGTGTTTCAGAGGGTGATATGGGTGGCGCAGTAGGGGGCGCTCTCCCCTGTCGGTCAGTGCTGACCCTGGCACGGCACTAGGGGGCACTGTGTTTCAGAGGGTGATATGGGTGGCGCAGTAGGGGGCGCTCTCCCCTGTCGGTCAGTGCTGACCCTGGCACGGCACTAGGGGGCACTGTGTTTCAGAGGGTGATATGGGTGGCGCAGTAGGGGGCGCTCTCCCCTGTCGGTCAGTGCTGACCCTGGCACGGCACTAGGGGGCACTGTGTTTCAGAGGGTGATATGGGTGGCGCAGTAGGGGGCGCTCTCCCCTGTCGGTCAGTGCTGACCCTGGCACGGCACTAGGGGGCACTGTGTTTCAGAGGGTGATATGGGTGGCGCAGTAGGGGGCGCTCTCCCCTGTCGGTCAGTGCTGACCCTGGCACGGCACTAGGGGGCACTGTGTTTCAGAGGGTGATATGGGTGGCGCAGTAGGGGGCGCTCTCCCCTGTCGGTCAGTGCTGACCCTGGCACGGCACTAGGGGGCACTGTGTTTCAGAGGGTGATATGGGTGGCGCAGTAGGGGGCGCTCTCCCCTGTCGGTCAGTGCTGACCCTGGCACGGCACTAGGGGGCACTGTGTTTCAGAGGGTGATATGGGTGGCGCAGTAGGGGGCGCTCTCCCCTGTCGGTCAGTGCTGACCCTGGCACGGCACTAGGGGGCACTGTGTTTCAGAGGGTGATATGGGTGGCGCAGTAGGGGGCGCTCTCTCTTGTCGGTCAGTGCTGACCCTGGCACGGCACTAGGGGGCACTTTGCTGTGGGCAGAGAGTGATGCGGGTGGCCTGTCCCCTAGCCGCCAGTGCTGACCCCAGCATGCATCACAGGAGAGAGAAGGGGCAGGGCTGCCCCAATCCTGATCCCCAAGGCACAGTGCTGAGTCTGATCCACAAGAGAGCTTGCTGGTTCTTGAAGCTGCATTCACACCAGTCTTTTCTCCCTTCATTTTTTTTCATGTGACTGTAATTGCATGTTTCACCTGTTCCCACATTCCCTTCCCTGCTTCCAAGGTTCCCTCCCATATTGCCATGGCGGCGGCGGCTGCTGCTAGGGATCCCAGACTTTTCAAACCCCTCTGGGACTTCTGGGGACCAGAAAGAAAACGGGAAAACAAAAGGCAAAAAGGAGAGGGAGGGGGAGCAAAATTTAAATCCAAACTGATGGGAAATCTCTGACGTGGACAGACTGACAGCAAGATTAATCCCTTCACTGGTTAGAAAACAATGCAGCTGTGGGGAATAAGTGCGATCATTAAACTTTGGTTTCTGATTTCAATATTTTTGATGATAGCCCAATGGCGCCCAGCGGGCCCCTTGCCGCGCTCCTTGGGGGAGAGACAAGGACGGGCGGAGGTCTTTGCACTCCCCGCGGTAGCAGACCTGCTGCAGCGGGAGGCAGACTGAGGAATTGTGCCGGCGGGAAGATGCAGAAGGGTCCGGCCAGGGTTCCCCCGGCAATGGGCCTTCTGGCCAACCCGGTGGCGTGGTGTGGAGGGCCCTCCCCTGGAAGGGGAGGAGCTTCACCGCCAGCCCGGGCGGCTCCCTCGTCATCCGGCGGTGCTCGTGGAATCCTTCCCCTACGAGCCTAGGAGGGTGTCGGCAGGCCGGAGCAGGGAACCGCGGGCGGCATGTGGAAGTGAGACTCGCCTTCTCATCGGGTGTGAACGAGGAGGGTACGGTGGGCCTCTGCCCACCCCACCCCCCACCAACCAGCAGTGAGGGGAAAAAAGGGGGGTAGAGAGTGCAGAGCTCCCCCCCGCCCATGCGCCCCCCCCCCGGCGAGCCTGGTACGGGGGAAGGAGGCGAAGCTAGGCGGCAGCATGGGGAAGGCCAAAAAGAGGAGCCGGCTCAGCCTGGCTGCACGACCGGCTCAGCCCCCCCCCCCCAGTGGAGACGCATGCCTCGGGGAGAGGAAGGGGGCACACAAAGGCTCATGCCACTGCGAGTGGGGAGCTAGAGGGAATCGGGCGACCATCCACCCAGGAGCGGCTGGCCGGCTGCGAGGCCATGATGGCCCAAATAGTGACCGCGTGGCAGGGGCATCCCTCTGGGTCGTAGCCAGTGGCAGCCCCCTTAGCATCAGGGCAAGGCCCGGAGTGGGCCGAGCAACGGGAGGCAGGATCCCCTCCCCGGTCGAGCACTGGGCCCAGGGCGTGCCCGGGCCTGAGTGGGCAGCCCCGGAGCAATTTGCGGCCCCTTGGCCTGACGCGGGGCCAGTGGTCGAAGCCCCAGCTCTCCCGGCTAGTGAACCCTGGTGGGGGGGAAGGAGGGTGGTACTGCTGCCCAGGTACCAGGAAGCGCCCTGTTCCCCTAACAGGAATGGCGACCGGACGGCGCAGGGAGTGGATGACGTAGGAGGGGAACGAAGGGAGCAAGTGGATCTGGACACGATTAGGAGGCTAGAGGCCCTGGAGCGCAGCCTGCGGGCCATGGTGGAGGAGTACCAACGAGCCCCCCGTCAGTTACCAGAAAGGGGCACCAGGGGAGGACTGCCCACTGGGGTGGAGCGCCCACTGGCATGCAACACCATCGGGGGTGGGGAATGAGACACCCCGCCTTTGGTGGAACGGAGCCTGGGTCCCTGCCTCGGGGCTGACAGCCCCCATCGCTGGGGGAGCAGGGAGTGCTGCCCCCTGCCGGTGCAATGGGGCGTGACCACGCACCTGGAGGTGCGGCAGTTCATTATGGTGTGCAATCCCTGCAAGGATAGGCGCAGCCCGGGGGACAAACAGGGTACATGAGTCCAGGGGCTGCGCCCTCTCATGCCAATGGGCAGCGGATACACGGACGTTTCGGCCCCGTTGGGCGACCACTTATTGCAGCTCACAAGGGAAAAGCTATGGCGGGGCAAATACATAGCTATCGTCACCCTGCTGTTCACTGACCTAATCCCCGACCCAGACCATAGGGAAGATGAGAAGGATAAGGAACGGTTTCGCCACCCCAAGGCAGAAAGGAATTGGGCCAACTGGACCCTGGCCGTTTCAATGTATCAGGGGGTAATAGGGTGTAAGGCTTACCCGGCTAGGGCGTATGCTCCGATGAAGTGTGCGGACGTAGTCGGCCGTGTCTATGACACAGCCCCCCCCCCCGGGGCCTGGCTTAGCTACGGCGAGGCCTTTCGACATCGGGCACCGTACACGCCTGGGCTGAGGTGGGACATTCACGCTCACAATTCCTGGCTGAATTGCATGAGTGATTCGGCCAGAGCATCTAGGGCAGGCAGCGGGCGTGTCCTGACGGAAGTGTGGGTTGCCCCCACAAATGATCCCTTTTGGAATGAGGGCCGCAAGGCCCAAAGTGCAGGGGGGGGGGCAACGTTGGGAGTTCGCACGGTCGGGAAAGTGCGGCCGCAGCGGGTGCAAGTTCCGCCATCCTTGTGCCATTTGCGGTGGGTATCACGCCACAATGGCATGCAACAAGGGGGGGCAACCGTGGGCGAAAGGGAAGAGCCAGTCGGGTTTGCAAGGCAAAAGTGACCAGGGTGGTCCAACAGGGGGCGCTGTGGGAAAGGGCCCCAATCCCTGTTAAGGTGGAAAAGTTGGAAAGGGCATTACAGGATCACCCGAAAAAGGAGGAGGTAGCGCATATAGTGTCTGGCTTTTGCGAGGGGTTCAGGATACCAGCGGTAGGGGTTCAACAGCAAGTGAAACCAGCCCCTAATCTTAAATCGGTGCTAGGAATGGAAGGGGAAGCCAAACTGGAGAAGGAAGTAAGGAAGGGTAGAGTCGCTGGGCCATCTCAGACACACACACACACACACCCCGTTGGCGGGCATGTTGGTTTCCCCACTAGGGGTGGTGCCAAAGAAAGCCCCTGGGGAATTCCGTCTCATCCACCACCTCCCCCACCCCCTTCTGGTGGGAGCAGCTCCTGCTCAAGGCTGAACTCCAGGTTCACTCGGACGTGGCTGGCGGTTGTGGTTTTGGGGTGTATTTCCGGGGCAAGTGGTGCACTGCCCCTTGGCTGCAGGAGTGGGGGGTCATGAAGGACTTGACCTTCCTGGATTTTTTTCCAATCGTGTTGGCAGTACAGATATGGGCTGCCGAATTCCGGGACCGCTCCGTCCTCTTTTGGTGTGACAACATGGCAGTGGTACATGTAATCAACTTGTTGTCCTCTAGATCTCCCCGGGTCATGAAGCTGATTAGGGCATTAGTGTTGGTGTGTCTGAAGCATAACGTTCTGCTTGTTGCATGGCAGGGACCTGGCCTTAGTAACAGGATGGACCGATGCCCTTTCTCGCTTCCAGATGGAGCGATTTCGCTCCTTGGCCCCTGGAGCCAGCCTGTTACCGGAGTCCCTGCCCCCAGCACTGTGGAGCCTTGGATCCTAGAGCTGTACAACGTCATCCTTGGCATCGTGGATCCAGGCAGCGTATACGAGGGCCTTCCGTGAATTCCAGGAATTTCGAGCACAACAGGGCTGGGGATTGGGCTAAGCGCACATGTTGCAGTTTGCCCTAGCACTGAGGCGCCGGGGGGCAGCAGTGGGTACCATCACCAGTAAGATGTCAGCATTGGGGTTCATGAGTGGCCTGGCGGGTTCCCCCCCCCCAACTGAGGTTTTTTCTACCGTAGGATGGTTGAGAGTTGGTCACGCGAGCAGACTAGACAGCCAGATAGTAGGGCCCCAATCACGCTTCTCGCCTCCCTAAAATAGTTAATGCCCTTAACCAAGTTTGTTTTAACTCCTTCTAAGTGTTGTTGTTTGCAACAGCGTTCAAGCTAGCCTTTTTCAGAGCCATTTGTATTAGGGAGGCCGTGGTCAAGTCCAGGCGGGATTTCTCAGGGAGGGTAAGGTGGGACAAAGCCCTGAGCTCACAGAAGGTCAATAAAACTTGACGCAATATAAACAGGGAGGTAGGAAAGTGGCTTCTCTCTAGGGGAGGTATGAGAATCTCTCACCGAGGGATTACCCACAGGTCACCTGAGCTTTATCGCCCAGACGGGGTACACCTGTCACCAGAGGGCAACGGATTGTATTTGGCCACCGTGAAGGCAAAGTTAATTGAGGTTTTAAGTTAGGTTGGGCTAGGTGGGGGTCAGGATCGTCTGAGGTAGAATCGGCGGTCCCTTAGTGGTAGGGGTCCAGCACTGTTGGGTGGTAAATAGGTAAGTAAATAGTAATTGGAGGCATCTCCTTAAGAGATGGGGAGGTGACACCTTGCGCAAAAGCAGGGGACGGCAAGAGCGAGGGTCACATCCCGGGGAGAGGTGCCAGGTCATAAGGAGGGCAAGGACAAGCACGGTATCCTTGCTCCAGTCCGGAAAGGACATGGTCCCCTTCAATCACAGCCTCGGGGCAGTGAGCAAAGGGGAGACGTGGTTGGGCTGGCACCGGAGAGCACATCCAGGCCAACTCCTGTTGGTTATGGTGTTTAATGGTTACACGAGTTGGGTGTGCTGGACCTGAATTGCTTAGAGGCAATTACCCCACTTAGCCTAATCTTAATTCGAATAAAGAGTGCGGTCGTTAAACCCCAACCTGGTGTCCTTGTCTTATTCCCAATACGCCGACAAAACACACATTATGCCTGCTGTATCCTGCAACCGAACCTTTTCACATGATAAAATAAAAAGGGGGGGGGGGAGAGATTTCCACAGAATTAGTGTCTGGTGTGAATGCAGCTTTGGGCTCTCTGCGGCTGTCGGTCCTGCAAGGAGGACCCAACTCTCCTGTACATGAAAACTGGGGGACTCTTTATAGAGGATCCACTCCGGCTCAGCCAGAGTCTCTGGGCTTGATACAGGAAAAACCGAAGCGGGTTTCCATGGCAGGAGGTCAGAGCAGAGGAGTTTTGGTTTGGGAAATCAGAACCGTGTCATCCACATATAATGACGTGGGGATACTTTGGTCACCAAGTTTAGGGGCATGCGTATCACGGCTAGTCAAAAAAGAGATAACGTCATTTAGGTAGTAATTGAACAAGGCCGGAGCCAATATACACCCCTGTCGAACTCCCCAGGCTACAGAAATCATCTCCGTAGGGGGGCATGGGGGGGTATATCTGATTTGGAGAGAGTTGTTGGTATGCAGCTTGATTAATAAAAAAAGCAAGCGGGGATCGAGCGAGGAAGTGCTCAATTTAGCCCATAGACGATCTCTATTCACGGTATCAAACGCCACGCGTAGGTCAATGAAGCAAAGAAACAACCGTTTTTGGCCAACTACGTAATCTTTCATTAGATGGTATCAAATGAATATTTGATCGATAGTAGATTTCCCATTTTGAAACCCAGCTTGCTCCAATGCTATCACTTTATTGTCAGTGAGCCAGGATTGAAATTTACCCAATCGATAGCTGGCATGCAGCTTTCCCACGACACTAAGAAGGCTGATAGGCCGATACTTGGAGGGAAGCGTTGGGCCACCGGGACAATAATGCTATTTAGTCCTGCCAGAGGAATTTCTCCCGACGTATTGATATGGGTAAAGAATGGTGCTAATAATCTGGCCCACCAGTGAGGAGCACTTTTTAGCATTTCTGGGGAGATGCAATCAGCCCCAGGGGCTTTCCCTGCCTTAAGCTGGACAATAAGAGCCACAGTCTCATCCATGGATACTGGTTTCCAAAGAGGGAACCGGTCAATAGGGGTGAGATTGGGCTCCCCCGCGCCCCCAAACAGACGTGGGTTGGGGAAAACCTCCCTATACAAATCTACCCAAACTGGGGTGCCCCACCTCTCCTTTACCCAAGCTGGTAGTTCGTGAGAGAGTCCAGAAATGTCTCAAATCCTTATTTTTTGCAGCCACAAATAGTTTCAGCCAGTAGTTCCGCTGGGACTCTACATTTTTGCAGGATAGAAAATGACGGTAAGAGCGCCTTAAAGACAAAAATGAGACTCTATGCTCAGGGGAAGGCTCCCGCTTTCGCAGCCTAGCGGTCCTGGCGAAGGGAAGTTCTTGCATTTCTACATTCTTCGTCAAACCAACGAGAATAATTAACAGGCCTGTTATGAGCCTTCCTACTAACTACTAAATAAGGAGCAAGGAGTTCAATCAATGCCTCATATGAGATCAAAATATCAGTCGAGCCCGGAGCCGAGGCCCCTTCACTGAGAA
The DNA here is from genome assembly GCA_003113815.1 of Sphenodon punctatus. NCBI lineage: Eukaryota > Metazoa > Chordata > Lepidosauria > Sphenodontia > Sphenodontidae > Sphenodon > Sphenodon punctatus. Next base: position 571,432 of record QEPC01006697.1, on the reverse strand, counting down.
CAAACCGTTCTTCTCTAGCTGTAAAATTCAGGAAAGCTGTTTGTGTAGCTTCAGTCCATTTCACACGGGCATGGGATGACCTGAAACTGCACCGGATGGAATATAAAACCAATCGGAGGGCAGTTTGCTGGAGACCAGAGCAAGGAGTGGGAGGGTCCTATCCGGCCAGAAGGTCCATGCACCTTTGGAATTTGTGAGCTAAATAATGAACACTCAAGCCCGAGCTGCCTTCCAAACGTGGCGGGGGGGAAGCAGGATGTCATGGAGGCATGAGGGATGGGAGACTTGGTTCTGATACAGGAAGACTCAGACTCCCACCCTCTGCTGCTGATTGGTGCGTTGAGGAATGAGGGTTTTGTGTGGTACCCGTGGTTGCCGTCACACACAGGGCTGGTCCTTACTGAGTCAGTCACAGAAAATGTGGCACCCATCCATGTGCACCTGGGATGAGCGTGCAGACACCTGACTTCGCGCTGAGTTAACCTTTCACACGTCCTGATCGCTCCGAGGCATCTCTAGGTGCTCTAAATGAAGGCAGATGGGATTCCCAAATGTAGGCCGTGCAGCTGGCAGGAAGCAGAGAGGAGAACTGGTGCTGCACATGAGTCTTTGCTCTGGATTCACCAAGGCTCGGCATTTCCAGACGAGGGTGACGGGGCTCTGTGGAGAGGGGAGAAGGGGCTCTGTGGAGAGGGGAGAAGGGGCTCTGTGGCTGAAGCCCAGGATTTGCCTTCAGGGAGACGCTGCCAGCGACTTTCAGCAGGTGGTTTTGTTCCTTTGCACCCTCCCAATTTCCGTGGCTCACATCCTGTAAAACGCCTCAGAAAATGCACCCAGAGTCTCCCTCCAGCTCCCACCCCAGAGGAACGCTCTGAGTCCCAACGCTGTCCCGATGGGGCGAGCACCATCAGCTCCTGCTGCCTGGAGGGCGAGGTGCCAACGTCCATCTGTGGGAAGGAAGGCACTAGCCAGGGAACTCGTGATGCTGTCAGTGCCCCCCAGCGGTGGTGTTGCACTTACACATGCGTGTGCAGACAGGCATTCTTGTGCACACGCGCCAGCACTAGGGGTGTGCAATTTGTTTTCGTTTTTTTCATTACTGAAACAAATGGAGTTCCCTTTGTTCGAGTAGCTAAAGATACAAAAATGGATGAACAAGCAATCGGTTGCCATTTGCTTTCTTCTATTTTTGTTTTAAAAATAAAAAATTAAATTTTAAAAAACCAACCATGGCCCCCAGGGCTGTTCTATGTATGTGATTGCGCACCCTTCTGCACCATGGCGCCGGCTGCGTTGGCACCATTTTGGAAAAGGTCCGCCATTCTGCGCAGGTGCAGACTGGCTGCCTTCCCCCAAAGCGGTCATGACGGCACCATTTCGGGAAAGGGCGCCCATGCATGGAATGGCCCCAGAGGCCATTTTAATGGTTTGTTTAAAAAAATAATAATTAAAAATCACTGTGCGCGAACAAATACCCGCTGGCCCATCCTGCCCTTGTACGCCCTTTTCCAACATGGCACCAGCAACATCCCCGCCATTTTGGAAAAGGGCAGTCATTCTGCACATGTGCAGTGGCCGTTTTGTGTACGCACAGGCTGGATGCCCTTTTCCAAATGGCAGGGATGCGGCCAGTATATATATTGAATGGTCTGGTGGTCATTTTGTGCACGTAAATCAGACAAATTTAAAGGTTTTTTTTAAATAAAATGGGGGGGGGGGAGTTGTAAATTGAATGAGCCATTTACAAAAAACCCTGAAAATGAAGGTTTTTTTGTAAACAACAACTCAAATTAAAATGAATGTTCTTTCTGCACCCCCTGGCCAGTCCTTAGTCACTTCAATCTCTGAGTGGCACCACAATTCCTGGGTGCCCGGCCTGAGACACTGCAGAGTCAGTGAGACCCAGGAATTCAGCACCTTTGAACATCAGGTCCAACAGCACCAATCCAGACCAGCAAAGCACAGGGGTGCTGCAACAACAGGCCTCCCATGGTCATGGGGCAGTGAGTCATGCTCCGTCACTGAGTCCGTATTTATTTACAGTGAAGAATACACCATGGTCATAGCCCTGACATCAACACGGTTTCTTACATTTGAGACTAGCTTCTTCCTAGGCTCCTAGTCCCATGCTCCTGCCTCTGCGGTAGAGCCCTTCTCCAATCTGTTGCTGGGACCAGACTGACATGATCCTAGGCTTATAGCCCTTTATAACCCCAGAAGGAGGCGTGGCCACTTGTACTCTTAAAGGCATAGAAGCATGCTTCTCCTGACCCATCTTGCTGACTCTCTTGGTCAATCCTGTTACAGGTACTTTTTCAAATGTTGATCGTGCCACCTTAGTTCAACGGCAAAGGCTTTCTGAGCTCTCCTCCCAGAAACCAACCCCATTCCAAATTCTATAGGTTTGCAGTTTGGATTTACTGTCCGCCACTGCAAGGGTGCCAGGTCCTGGTTCCTTCTTCCCTCCTTACTCAGCTCATTTCTAATAGCACGCAAAGTTCTCTGTTAAGAAAATGCTCTTCCTGATGAGGTCAGGGTAACTGACATCTGCTGGCCGTCTCAGAGCCCAGTCGACCAGCCACCAAGAGCGATTGGGAACTCAGATCCCTGTCCCTCAGTCACTCTCTCTCTGGAATAAATCACAAGAGTTCAGGCAGGCATTGGAAGCAGCATCCACACTCGCTTTGTTCACAGGAAATGAGCCTCTCCTAGGGCGGGGTCATTCAGTCCTCTTTCAGGGGAGCAGCAAGCCAGGAAGCTGAGAGCAGAGGTGGGTCTGGACTCTTGTGGGGAAGCATGTTTGGGGAACTGGGCTGCAGAGCTTGGGTGACCCTTGGTTTCAGGAGAACGAGACAGGATTCCTGTGGGGAGTGAGAGTCAGGGTCCAGACGGACCAAACCAAGGTTCATCTGCAAAGGAAGCCTGTGATTGAGAGGAGTTTGCACTGAGCTGGGAAATTATTGCAGTACTTTGCAGCGAGGGCCCAGGACTAGCAAAATGTGGGGAGGTCCCCATGACACGTGAAGTTATGCAAAGCTCTCGGGGGCAAAACCGCTGGTGGCAATTAGCCTAACTCTGTTGGGGTCCAACAAGCTGCATGTCAGAAGGGGGACTATAGTAGACAGACAGACGGACAAACAGCCACCTCAAACCTAACTTGGCACTAGGGGCCTGTCATCTGCTCAGCTGAGCCACTTGGCCTTGGAGTTCCAAGGGGCTCTGCTCCTAGTGCCTCAGTGCGCTGACTCCGCCCTGAGCCCCCGGTAGGGCGCTATAACGGGAGCTAATGGAGACCCAGGGGGAGGGGCCTGATCCTCATCCACCCCATTGAAGCCAGTGCAATTACACCAGAGAAGAGTGGGACCCATCGTAACTATCCTCCCATGTGCCGTTCCACCTCCTCTCCCCTTCCCTCTCGGTATGCTTGTTTTCTGTGCCGCGGCCGGCCCTCTCGCCCCACTTCACCTGTTCTATCTCCCCCTCCCCTCAAGCCCAACAGCATTTCAGCTGGGATGCCACGGTGCCGTGACTGGCGGCCGGGGATGATTCTGCACGGGCCGCAGAACTCATACGGATTTCTCCCCTGGCCACTGCGATCCCAGTCTGGTTTCACTCACCCTGCAAACCTGCTCCATGGCAGCGAGGCTTGGCTCCCTCCCTTCCCCATCCAACCTGGCTGCTCTCAGCCCCCGAAGCACAGCTGGCCACATGTCTCCCTCATTTACATTGTGACAATGTCCCTGCAGACTCTCCTTTATCAACGGGACTATAAAGCCATTTGGGGGTGAAAAGAGCCTCCATTGCCATCCCTGTGGCTGGGCCCAGGCTCATTAGCCAAATGGAATAAATCCCTCCCCCCCCCTCATTTTCAAGGATAACAATGTCCTTTTATTGTTTTATGTGACCCCCCCCAGCTCTTCTCCAACTAGGCCTTTAATTGCTGGTAGCAACTGAGCTAATACATCTTTACAGCCATGTCGGGGGATAGAAGGGATCCTGTCGTTTTATTTGGCCCATTTTATTTAACCTGCTATAAAATCATTAACAAGTTGTTTGCTGTTAATTGTCCCGAGCATTTATCTTGTTCCATGTCGCGGCCGAGCAGATGGCTTTGTGGCTCCCATGGGCAGAAGCAAAGGGCTTGCAAGGGCCACATTGATCATTTACTTGGGGGATTTTGTTTTCCACTTCTAGGAGCTGTCTCCTTTCTCCCATGAATGGGGCAGTTTCTAGGGGGGGCTCAGTCTGCATCACTCCGTGGCCGCCATCCAAGGCACACAAGGGCATGACGAAACCCCATAAAAGCAGACATGGATGGAGCGGCGTTTTCCAAAGGGAGGCCAGCAGATTAAAGCACACTCATAAAGCCAGTTCCCCTTGGATTCAGTGCCTAGCAGTAGCCAAACATCACGCTGACCCCCAGCGCAGTGACGCAAGTGGAGTTTGGCTGCCACGCTGCAGGAGAGATGCTGCTTCCAAGGGGGGAGATGCAGGCAAATGCCAAGAGAGGAAGGGATTCCATGGCAGAGGGAGGCTCCCTGACGTGCGTGCTCCAGGGAGACCCCCAGCTAGCTCCCGCTCCTGCACGCGCTGTGGAAAATCCAGCTCAGCACGTCTGTTTGTCCTGGCAAAACCAGGGCTTGGCTCTGTCCTTGGTGCAATGGATTCTGGGAAAAACTGGGCCGCGCTCCCACAATGTCCCTGCCCACTGATGTGACGCCCTGCTGGAAGAGAAAGGTCTTGGCCTTTGGCCAGAGTGTGAAAGGGAAATGAATGCCCCCCGTGGGAATGTCCCAGGCCTTGACTTGCAGTGTGTGGAAGGGACACCAGCCCTGCTCTCTCACCGCACCATGTCAGCCTCTGCCTGAATTGTTAGGGGAGGAGGGCCAGGAGAACGAGGCAAATCACTAATAGCAAACGTTCTCCCTGACGAATCAGCCTCTTTCTCCTGCTGTCACACGTCTCTGTTTGTTTCCTGCAATGGCGCAGGGCCCGACATGAACTCACCAGCTCTCGTGCACTGCACAGAATTGAAACCAACGCTGCTAGGACGGAGCACAAGTGGGGAACGCAGCTGAGCGTGGGTCTGCGCTCTGCAAATTCCCTCCAGAGCAGCACAACCCCTGTGAGCGCAGATGCTCCCTTCCAGCCTGTTGCCTATGCCTGCCTGCAAGGGGATGGGCTCGGCCTTCTCTCAGTGGCTTGGAGCAGCTAAAATGCTTCTACGCTTTTGTCAGCGTGGTCAGTCGGTCTGTCTGCCGGTCAGCGAGCAGCACTGAGGTCCTCCTGGTCTACTCCCTGACTGACCGCTAGGCTATCTTCCCAGAAGCCCTGCCACCGAGCCCAGGAGCGTGGGCACACTGGCGCTCTCCAGGGAGTGACGCAGGAGCTCCGGGTCACAGGGGAAGCTCTGTTGCCCTGTCCCAGTTAACGCTGTCCTGGTGGCTGCTGACACCAGAGCTCAGGGAAGAGCAGAGCTGGCAAATGAGAAGCCTGAAATCCCAGCCTGAGGAAGGACTCCGTGTCTCTTGAAAGCTGCATGCTCTGGGACTGGGAAGCTGGTTCCTATAGAAGGGAGCAGCTTGGCTATTTTACTCCTTGTCTTATTGGCTTGGAACAAGGCCTGGGATGCTGAGCTCCCTTAGCTGGTTCCGAAGCCCCGATACGCCCACTTGCACAGTGTCCGTCCCATCACTCGCTGCTTTGTAAATTCCTGCAGATCATGGCCGGAGTCATTGAATGAGTTTTTCCCCATCGTCCAAAACACTGGGAGCCGGTTCGACCCTTGCATCGTATTGACCTCCTGATATCCTGGTTCTCATACTGCCCTGTTGCCATGGCGCCTGGTTCCCCAAGGCCTCCAGAAGGCCTGTGAGAATTTTAAAGGAGCCAAATTCTTGGTACACAAAATTGGACATGGGGCCTTCTCTCCTGGCTGGATTTTCCTATAAATACAGTGCTAGTTCAGTGGGTTCTTTGCCTGAGGGCTGTATTATGTTTATGTTATTTAGGGTTTGAGCTGGGGGGTGGAAGAGTGGGACTGGTAACCCTAGTGGGCCCAGAGTCTAATGGCCCCTTCTGTCCTTGGACTCACCTTCTGATGAAAGACTATCTGTTCCTAGTTTGGTACCCGCAGGTAATAACCAAAATTTGGGCACAATTTGGGGCACCCAAATCAGTGCCTGGACCATTCAGACATCCGAATAACTGAGATTTGGGGTTCAGGGTACCTGAACATTCCTGGGGGATAAAAACATCCGAAAAACCTTCAGAAGTTTGGGACCAGAATCTGAAATTCTAGGACTAGAAGTTGAAAGATCAGGACAAGAATGGTATTTCGATCATCCAGGTATCTGATTGAATACTGTTTTGAGTTCTGAAAAGTACCTGAATTTTGGGGATTGAATTGAGTGCCACAAATTTGACAGGGATACCTGGTTTTGCGGGTCCTCATTCCCCTCTAGTCCACGCCGAGACCATGGACCTGTCCCCAGCCTGAGCTACCTCCGAGAATGAGATTTTGCTATCGGGTTTGCAACCCCACTAGCAAATAATGATGGAACCAGTTATGGTTGAAATGGTTTGGTTTTTTTGCTGCCTTTATAGATGGGATCTCTGGTCAGAGGGCTCTCTCCTCTCCCCTCTCCCCCTGGGTGTATCCTAGCCACATGTTTGAGGGTTCTGAAGAGACAGAGCTCTCTTGCGCACGCCGGGCTAGGTGAGAGATGTACCAAGCGCAGCAGGGTAACAACGTGCCCAAATGGGTTCTGGGAGACGGAGACCCACAAGCCCTGACTCCTGATCTGTCGCGTAAGAACTGCAGTGCCCACCAGCCCTAGGGACAGTCCTGTTGGGGCGGGGGGTCCATGCAGATAGCTCTGAATGCATGATCGTGCCTTAACTCACTTGTGCCCCTCAGTATCAAGCAGCAGCATCCGCGGGTAGGCATGATCACAGAGAATCCCATTTGCTTTCCAAACCAAAGTACCCTGCAATAGGAACCATTCCCACGCTCGGTTGGAAAACATGGGATACAAATCCATCCCAGGTTGCAGCACAAAGTGTCTCTCCTGCCACGAACTCTAGGGAAGCCATCCCAGAATGCTTTGCACACAAGCATTGTTGTGGTAAAATGTTTTTTAAAAAGAGCATACCTTGCAAAACAGCCTGGCCCCTGGATCGAGTCTCTACCCCCAAGCACCGAAAAATTGAGCTCAGGATAATGGGGCAGAGACGGGGGCATGCACACACGGGTAGGGGGCAGAGTCATGATCTGGGCCCTCCTTTTCTTGAGTACACCTGCTAAGCACCCCCCGCCCCCAACCTCTCTGTGGCCCTCGGATCTCCTACTAAGCCTCGAGACAGAAAGGTCTTCCCCTCCGTGCAGCAGAGCAGATGGCGGCAGTACAAAACCGGTGTAGAAGAGAGTCGGGTGGATGATATGGAAGTGAGTGACTAAAACTGAGTCATTGCTTTGACTGATAAGTCGTTTTTGTGTTGTACGTGGCCTTAGCCTGTGTTTGCCCATGAGGGTTGGGAATGGCTTTCCAAGGCACAGGTGTGGTCTTTCAATCAAGTCTGGGACACCGGGAAAATCCTTGTGTGGACAAGGCGACCTGTCTTGGTTTAGCGAACCTGGAATAGGGAACTCAAGCGAAACCCCATCTCCCTCCCCCAATGTGGACACCCCCTTAATAAAGACACCTACAAGAGACCTACTGGCATCATTGTGCCCCACTGGAGACACCACGGCTGGACCTAACCTGCTCCCCCTTGAGAAGGGTAATGGATGGCTCCAGACGGGGGAGAAGGAAACGTGGCTTCAGTGAATGCGACAAGAAGCTTTATTGCAATGACTTTAGGGGGAGGGGTGGGAATGTCTTGCAATCTTCCTTGTACAGCACAGTATCCTGACAGACATGATGTCATTGTGTCTTAAAAGGTGTTTGAGCTGGAAAATCTTCCCTGCAGTATTTTAAGGGGGTGGGTGTTTAAACGATTAATAAGATTTATACCCGTGATTTATTATCTCAAAATAAAAATACGTATACCACACATAAACTACCTTTGAAAGCTATGATGGTATAGATTGGCATTACAGGTGCTATATTGCGAGACATTTATGAAAATAAGTATGTTGAGCTTCAAAGGAAAAACACAGCGTCTGGTGAGCGAGAGCCTATTACGGCTGTGTGTGTGTGTGCGCTAGAGGGGATTGGGAAGGAACTGGGCAGAAAGGTGGCTTGGAACAAAGTCTCATGAAATGTTAAGCTTGGAATGCTCCCTGTCCCGTCTCTTTGTCCATTTTGCCCAGTTTCAGGCATATTGGGATTGTGTGTCCGAGGGGGATGTAAGAATATCTAGAACGGGAATAGATAATGTTACCAAATTTTGGAAATGGCTAGATTACGAACTCTTCCTCTCTAGCTGTCGGGGGGTGGGGGTGGGGGGGCTAGGATGAGACTCTAGTCTGAGGACAGATTGTTCCATACGGCACCTGGGAAGACTTTGCTTCTTTCCCTGACGCACCAGGCAGCTACAGTCTGAGAAAATAGACCAGCCCGGGCTAGATGAGCCAAGGGCCTGATTCAGTGCTGCAGCGCCTCTAGAACGGAGGGTCTTTCTTTGGCAGACACACCCAGCGAGGTTAGGTTTACAACTAGCCAAGCCAAAAACCATAGTGATTTCAAAGACAAATAGTTATGTGAATTTAAAATTATACAGATAAATCCGATATCTATCCTGCCTCCATGCAGGATACGATAGCACGTGAGGTCAAAAGAAAATACAACTTAATTTTCCTTTTCCAGTTACTCAGGCTTTTTTTTTTTTTTCATTTCTGTTGAGCAGAATAGTTCCATGACTGACTGGTCTTCTGTTCGAAGTAGGGCTGAAATGAATAGTAACATTTTTATTTGCGAGTATTTCTGAATTTCCGAGTGCTGGCTCCAAGTGTTCATCCAATCCTCAGAAACTCTGATGAATACACACTACTCAGTAAAATAAAACCGAGTATTTTCTGAGTACTGAGTCACTTTGTATAGGGGCAGGAAAGGCCCCATATGTTGGTCTGAGTACTGGACCAAATCCAAGTATCAAGTACTGGGCTGATTCCTCAGTTACTCAGTAAAACTAAGTTGAATACCGAGATACTCGGTAAAAACCGAGTAATTTCGAATACCGAGTTTCAGCACTAGTTCAAAGCAACTTTTTTTCTTTTGGAATTTTCAGAAGAATCTTTCCAGTCATTTTCAAATCATGCGTGTTTGTAGACTCACACATCCCCATGTGTTTGTGAGAGTGCGGCTACAATCAGCACGTCTGTGGAACGCCGTTGAAATCAACCGGGCTGTGTTGGTGCAAGTGCGTTTAGGATTGTACCAGCACGACATTACCACAACTCTAAGCTGTCTTTGCTCACCTTGTAAATGTCTTTGATATCCAAAGAATAAGCCAAGTCTGAAGGAAAATTGCCTGGAAGTTTAGAAAATATAATAAGAACAATATTTTTCACTTATGCCCAACAGGAAATCAAGCAACACACACGTACAGTGGATTTTGATACTCAGTTTTAATGCTTCTTTTAAAATAGTGGTACACTTTATTAGAACTGGGGAGTGCCTTTGCATAACCTAAACTTGCAAAGAATTTAAAAGCCCAGCGAACGCTGCAAATTCTTCAGCAAATCCAAGATTCTGTAACTTGTAAAACCCAATAGAATAGAGATTTATATCCTTAAGCCAACCTATTGACAAAATTAGGCAGTAGGAACATAATACTGTATTAAATCCAAATTTGGTGTCCCGAAACCTGGGTTCTAATCCTGACTTTGACATAGCCTCACTTTTGACAAGTTCCTTTGTACAAAATGCTTGGCAGTGAGTGGCTAATCCTCAGCTCCTTGGTCTCTGGGAGCCCAGCCTGAGAGATGTCTCCTAACTGAGGGCCTAACTTGGCCATTTTTAAAAATGTTATTCTTAGTTTTTCTGAATCTTAGTTTCACCCTCTAGAAACTAGGCAAGCAGTACACAAAGCCATGAGAGTCCTACATCAAGGAATGTCTTCTGTATCAAGAGGAGATGGACTGTTCTAAAAATCAGTAACTTTGAAAAGGACTTAGGGTGTTTTTAGACGTGCACTGGGATCAGGCGCGGGAGCGGCGAAACAGTCGCGGCGCTGTTTTAGACGAACCAAAAGCAGAAGTTGTGTGCGTGATTGGCAGTCGCGCATTATTTTCCGGCCGCATATGTCCCCCCTGAGAAATCAGGCCGGTTTGATTGGGGTCCGCAAAGAATGTGCGGCCACCGATCACGCGCGCAACTTCTGCTTCCGGTTCATCTAAAACAGCACCGCGGCTGTTTTGCCGCTCCCGCGCCTGATCCCCGCTGCACGTCTAAAAACGACCTTAGAGATCATAATGGACAAAACAACTGACCACAAGCTCTCCTTATGCTGCTGCAGCAGAAAGGGCTAATGCAATCCTGGGGTGCTAATAGGGGAGTGAGTAGGAGTAAGGCAGGGAATTTACCCAGGATTTTCTGCTCTAGTCTGGTGTTCATGCTTTTTTTAAAAAACAAACAAACACAAAAGCAATGAGGGTGATTAACCAGAACGATATGGCGAAGCTGCCCAGGGATCACTTGTAGAATGCAAACTGACTGGACAAGTGGACGACCTTCTGAAGAGGATGCTTAAGCCAAATTGGTGGTCTTGATTTGGTATGTATTAAATTAATTAATTAATTAATTAATTAATTAATTAATTAATATCCCACCCCTCCTGCCACAGGCAGCTCTGTGCAGCTCACAACAAAAATCAACAATTTTAAAACCATAAAATTATAAAAACATATAACTCCTCCCCCCCATCCCTCTCCTCCCCCACCCTCTACCCATTTCCCCCGCCGAACACCTGATGGAACAGCCAAGTCTTACAGCTTTTTCGAAAGGAGGCAGGGTCCGGGGCCAGACGCATCCCCACCTGAAGGGAGTTCCACAGCCTCGGTGCGGCCACCAAGAATACCTTCCCCTGCACGGCCCCCCATAAAACCCGGGGGGCCACAAGGAGGGCATCCCCCGATGACCGCAGGGGCCGGTCTAGTACCCAGGGGCGAGGCGGTCCCGCAGATAGGCAGGGCCCAGACCGTTTAGGGCTTTATCTTCCAATCCTGATGACCTTTTGCTCAATGACCTCATCACTTTTTGGAACACCTTGCTGACTGAGGCCATTGACCAAATGGCTCCCAGGCGTCTGCTTCCTGGATGTCGACGACGCAGATCCCCTTTGTTTACAGAGGATCTGAGGCAGATGAAGCAGGAGGGGTGGAGATTGGAGCGACGGGGGCGCCGTACTCGTACTGAAGTTGACTGATTGCAACATAAAGCTAGTTTAAAAGCCTATGCTGTTGCTGTATGGGCAGCAGAGAAGGAGTTCTTTGCTACCCTCATAGCATCTCTGAAGTCACGTCCAGCTGAGCTTTTCTGGGTGGTGTAGAGACTGGTCAGTCCAGCCTCTCTCTGCCTAGAACTGGAATATTCCAGTGCTCATGGTGACATGTTTGTTGACTTTTTCGCGGATAAAATCGCTCGGATCCATCACAATTTCGACACCGCACTTGCAGGAGGTAGTGAACTTGAGGTTATGGAACCCCCGCCTGGTCCGATTTTGTGGGATCAATTCCAGTGGGTGTCGCCCACTGATGCATCAGATGTCCTTGGGGCAGTCAGAGCCACCTGTTGTGAATTAGATCCATGCCCATCCTGGATGGTTAAGGCTTGTCGGGAGACCTTAGGGCCATTGCTGGCCGGGGTTGTCAGTGCCTCCTTTAAGGAGGGCAGAGTGCCGGACCGCCTTAAAGAGGCAGTGGTGCAGCCTCTGCTCAAGAAACCATCTCCTGACATTGACTCCCCTGCCAGCTATCGTCCAGTCTCTAACCCTCCCTTTCTAGGGAAGGTTATTGAATGAGTGGTGGCTCAGCAGCTTCAGGGGCATCTGGATCGGATCAGTTTTTTGGATCCATCGCAGTCCGGCTTTCATCCTGGGTTTGGCACTGAGACTGCGCTTGTGGCTTTGGTCGATGACCTGCGCCGTGAATTAGATCAGGACAGATCATCTCTTCTGAACTTACTAGATCTGTCGGCAGCAGTTGATACCATTGGCCACGAGATGTTGGTGGCTTGTCTGCGGGACCAGGCAGGGGTGGGAGGAGCTGTTCTTGAATGGTTCCGCTCACTCCTGGCCGGAAGATCTCAGAGGGTGGTCCTAGGGGAGTGTTCATCATCTTCCCGGGACCTTACGTGTGGAGTTCCACAGGATTCTATTCTGTTCCCTCTCCTGGTCAACGTGTACATGAAGCCATTAGGCGAGGTCGTGAGAGGGTTCCGCATGCGTTGTCATCAGTACGCTGATGATACACAGCTTTACTTCTCTTTTTCTGCAGACCCAGACCCGGCAGTCTTGGTGCTTACTCGGTGTCTGACGGCTGTGGGGGATTGGATGAGGGTGAGCCGCCTGAAATTGAATCCCAACAAGATGGAGGTGATGCTGGTGGGGAAGGCTGGGGGGGCGGGGGCTCTTGTCATTGGTGGGGTCTTCCCCCTTTAGCCGCCCAGGTTCGTAGTCTGGGGGTGCTTCTTAACTCACAGCTCTGCCTGGACTCCCAGGTGGAAGCTGTGGTGGGGAGCGTCTTTCGCCAATTACATCTGGTACGTTGGCTACGGCCGTATGTTTTAGACTCTGACCTGGCCATCATCATCCATGCCTTCATCACTTTGCGATTGGACTACTGTAATGCACTCTACATGGGGCTACCCCTGGTGACAGTTCAGAGACTGCAGTTGGTGTAGAATGTGGCGGCCTGTCTTCTAATGAGGACGGGTTGTTGCGAGCACATTTCACCAGTGCTCCGTTCTCTGCACTGGCTGCCTATTGTCTTCCGGGCTCGATTCAAGGTGTTGGTAATGACCTTTAAAGTCCTAAATGGTCTGGGTCCTGCCTACCTGCAGGACCGCTTCATACCCCGGGCCATGGTACGACCTTTGCAGTCGGCTGGGGATGCCCAACTTGAGGTCCCCTGGGTTTCCCAGGTGGCGACGATGGGGAGGGCGTTCTCGGGGGCCGCATGTAGGCTGTGGAGTTATCTCTCGACCCCGGCCCAGACCACCCCTCCTTTTGGAGACAGTGTAAGACCTGGCTGTTCTGCCAGGCCTTTGAGGAGTGAGACGGGTAGGTGGGTGGGGGGGAGAGTTTTGATTTGATTTCTGTTCTTTTGTACTTTATGGTTTTAATCTCCCGAATCTTGCTGAGAGACAATGGAGTCGTTGCTGGCAGGGGTGATCAATGCCTCCCTTCGGGACGGCAGAGTGCCGGGCTGTCTCAAAGAGGCAGTGGTGCAGCCTCTGCTCAAGAAACCATTGCTTGACGTTGACTCTCTTGCCAGCTACCAACCTGTCTATAACCTTCTGTTTTTA
>QEPC01006697.1:542139-555190 GCA_003113815.1 Sphenodon punctatus | reverse complement strand
GGGGGGGGAAGTCATTCAAAAAGATGTTAAATAGTGCGGGCGCCAAAAGACAGCCCTGCTTCACCCCCCTTTCAACTCTCACTTTCTGCCTCAAAGCACCCTCCCTGGCAAATCTAACCTGCAGAGTATTATTCTCATGGAGCCGGGTCAGCAAAAAAAGGAGTCTCGGTTCCATCTGCAGGGACTTTAATTTTGCCCACAGTCGATTCCTGCAGATGGAGTCAAACGCCATTCTCAGATCGATGAAACACAGGTAAAACCTTCAGGCCCTGCCCAAGGGATTTCCCCACTAAGTGTGCAAGGACTAAGGCATGGTCCACTGTTGACCGGGCCTTCTGAACTCCGGCTTGCTCAGGCAAGATAACTTTATTGTCGTTCAACCAGCCTTGAAGCCTGTTCAGTAGAAGCCTTGAATAAAGTTTACCTAGAATGCTGAGGAGGCTAATAGGGTGGTAATTCCCTGGAACCCTAGGATCCCCTTTCTTAAAGATAAGGGCCATGATGCTATTGGCCCATGATTTAGGGATCATTAAAAACCGGGGTTAACAACCCTGCCCTCCACTCAGGAGCCTCCTTCAGGTGCTCAACGGTTATCTGGTCAGCTCCAGGAGCCTTCCCACTTTTAAGATGGAAGATCAAATCCTTGATCTTCTCCTCAGAGACCTGTGGCCAACGTGGGAAGGAGTCGGGTTCTTCGACAAAGGGGCTGGGGAAAGACAAGGGGGATGCCGAAAAAACGGCCTTGTAGACCCTCTCCCACACCACTGGGGGGAGTACCACAGAGGCCATAACATCTCCCCCCAGTTTTACCTGACGGATACAGCCCCCAAAATTGACTTGAATTCCCACTCTTTGCTGCCTTATGCAGCAATGCCCACTGCTGTTTCTGAAAGGTTTGACATTTTGCAAAGATCAGGAGACAATACTGAGCACAGTTTTCCAGAAAAACCATTTTACTAACCCTAGTGGGATATAACTGCAGCCGATTTGTGGACCATCTAAGGAGTAAACATTGAGCATGGCATTCTCCGTCAAACCAACCCCTAGGGTTCCCTGTATAACGTGGAGGGGAATTCCATGGGATCAAAGATGGTTCAAGTAAAGCTACAACTTGTTCGAGGCCCTCCTGGGCATCTATGAGCCCAGTTTTAATTGAATGGCACAACTGCTCCACACTGGGCTCCCTTAGAAGGGTCTCGCCCCCTCCTCCAGGTGGGGAACCGTCTGGCTCTGAGGGACGCTGCAGGTTAGTTGGAGCGCAACAGGAGCTGTTTCAGCGCTAGGAAGAACAACAAGGCTCAACATCTGAGGGAAAAAAGTAACTGAAACCAGAAAAAATGCTAGAGTCTTGATGTGAATGGAAGGTATAGCAACCCTCCCTATCACCCGTCAACCTGCCATTCAGTATTACGAGTCCCAACTCTTCCACTAACGGCTTCATACTACCCGCATTCGCGTTGATGACTGTATCCTGGGTCTTCCGGGGGGAAGGGGGGGGACCGGAGTGGAGCACAGGGAGTTTCCCACTTCCTCAAGCTCCTGCCACTCACCCAGTCTTGTGTTAAAGTCCCCACCTAGGACAAGAGGGGCCATTGGAAACAACGGCCAAGCGTTTTTAACTCCATGAATAATTTCTTCCCAAATATCTGCACAAAAGAAACTAGAGGCAAGGGGGGGAATATAAACATTACCAATCAGTAATTCGGCAGCAGAGGGAAGCGCGCAGTGGTAAAGAGCAAAGTAAGATTGATAACTGTTTATTCATTTCATATCAACATTAAATGAAGTCGGAAACACAAGGGCCAACCCTCCACTCGGCCTCCCAAGCACCCTGGCTGGAGTTGCCCTTACTGTCAGAACAGTGAAACCTGCCAGGTTTCCTGTAAAAGGCAAACATCCCAAAGACTCAGCAACTGAGTCAATTCGATGTCCTGGCAACGGGCCCTCCACCCGGAAATGTTCCAGGAAGCTAACTTGAGAGTGTTGGGCTGTGACTGTCATGGGCCTGGTCCCGCACCGGGGGACTCCAAAGTCTGACCCATGACGTTACTTGGGTCATTCATCCCCACCACTGGTGGGGAGAGGCCTCCACCGGGGGCACCAAACACCCAGGAGTTGATTAAAGGGCCCCTAACAAAACCGGCCCCTCCATCCGGTGTGGGATAAAATATTTCAAACTAAATAAATAAAAATGAAAACGCAGCTCAATTTCAGCTCCTCCCTCAGTTTTCACGGAGCGGATCTAATGATCTGTTTGAATAGCACTAACCGATGGGCTCACCGAGCCTGTCATGCAGCCCACTCCTCTGGGGCTTCTCTGTGTGGGGCCTGCCCCCAGCCACTTGCTCTGGAGGAGGGCCTCTGGCGAGACCTTTGGCCTGCTGCTGGGCCGCCTTCTCCTGCCCCTGGCTACCTGAGCTGTACGCCCTGCTGACCGAGAGCCGCTTGCCTTTGTCTTTGCAAATTGACACAGCTGCCCGCTTGGCAAACAGGCTCAGATGCCGGAGCTTTTGTCTGCATTGATCTTTGAGATTAACACAGAGGAGAATTAGCTTGAAAATGGCTAAGCCGGAGCTGGCCACCGGAGAATGAACTGGGGCTGTTTGCCAGCTTTCTCTGGGCTGTTTGTTCCCCTTTGGGGGTAGCATTCCTGGAGCCAGTGGCTCATCCCAGGCCGCGGCCCCTGGCCCTGGAGTTAATTAGTGCAGTGGATAACAGGGGGATTCGCCTGGAGATTACATCCGCTGAGCCCCCTCACCACACACACTCTTTGCAGAGCTGGTGTCTCAGGAGGCCTCAGGAAGCCAGGATCAGGAAAGAATCTGGCCCTGTAGCTTGGAGGTGGAACAGCCAAACCAAAGTGGAAAACTGCAGCATAACCCCGCCCGGTGGGCAATGAGGTCCAAATTCTCCATTGGATTCTGCGGCTGCATTATCACATGACGGGGAAAGCACCCAAATCCATTCCCCCTGAGGTTTTCAAAAACCATGTGAATAAATTACTAGGCCTTGGGATGCCTCGCCGAATAACCAGCAAGTGTGAGGGTGCAAGCCGAGGGTTAACAATCTCGAAACGTGAGAAGAGACGCGTCCCACTTCCAGTCATCAGCCTCACAGAGACTTGAGATCGCGGCACGGCATCACGGGATTGCTAGGAGCAACATTAAAAAACCATCCAGCGTAACTGTTCCACGGGCTTCAGAGGGACTCCTCTGGATTAAGGGGCTTGCAGCTAATTGGCCAGATTTCAGGTTCCTGGAGCCCTAGACATGCTGTTTTAGCAGTGGCAAAAGCCCATCAAATATAAATAGTCCAGTATCTAGAGACAAATGTGACTCCAACCCCAGAACTGAACCACCTCAGCTTTGAGAGAAGCTACCGTCCAGATCCAAGGTCCATCACCGGCCTTGGTCTCTACAATAGGCTGAACCAGACCCAACGTTATGAAAAAACCTGGCCTTCCCTGCAATTCAGGCCCAGAACCAAAATCCTGTAGCATGATCCCACAAGCATCTGGGTTAGCTGAGCTTGCAGACTTACTTGAAAGCTGGTTAAGCTGGTACAAAGAAGGCAAATAATACTATTTGGTGCTGGGAACAGGGACATTGTACCCAAACTATGGGAGGTGGGGGTATCACTATTCTTGCTGCTGGTTAGATGTCACCACCTGACGCAACCGAGGCTGGCCAGTGTCGGAGACAGGATGCTGGGCTAGATGGACCATTGGTCCGACCCAGTCATGGCACTGACTATGTTCTTATGTTCTTAGTATCTTACTATGAATCGGTAACTGGTTAAATGATCGGAAGCAAAGGGTAGGACTAAATGGTCAGTTTTCACAATGGAGAGATGTAAAAAGGGGTGTGCCTCAGGGATCTACACTGGGACCGGTGCTGTTTAACGTATTCATTAATGATTTGGAAAAGGGTGTTAAGAGTGAGGTGATCAAATTTGCAGATGACACCAAGTTATTCAAGGTAGTTAAAACACAAGCAGACTGTGAAGAACTGCAACAGAATCTTACAAGACTGGGTGTCTGGGCATCTAAGGCTGCTTTTAAACGAGGAGCGCTGAAGCGCCTCCTCAACGCCGCATTAAAGCAAAGCCGCCGGAAGTGACGTTCTCCCCGTTGCTGGCGGCGGCTGGAGACACGGGGCTTTGGAGCGGCGCATTCTTAAGTCTTCAGTTACCAGGCTTAAGAACGCGCCGCTCCAAAGCCCTGTGTCTCCAGCTGCAGCCGCCGCCGGCAACGGGGAGAACGCCACTTCCGGCGGCTTTGCTTTAATGCGGCGTTGAGGAGGCACTTCAGCGCTCCTTGTTTAAAAGCAGCCTAAATGGCAGATGAGATTGAATGTGGACAAGTGCAAAGTGATGCACGTAGGGAAAAATAACCCAAACTAGGAGTACACCGTGCTGGGTACTAAGCTAGGCGGTACCACTCAGGAAAAGGATCTGGGAGCGATTGTGGATAATACACTGAAATCCTCAGCCCCGTGCGCAGCAGCAGTCAAAAAAGCAAACAGATTGTTAGGAGTTATTCGCCAAGGGATAGAGAATAAAACGGAGGATGTCATAACTCTATGCAAATCAATGGTGCGACAGCACCTGGAATATTATGTTCAGTTCTGGTCGCCCTATCTCAGAAAAGCCATCGCTGAACTAGAAAAGGTGCAGAGAAGGGCAACAAGAATGATAAAGGGTATGGAACGGCTTCCGTACAAAGAAAGGCTTGACAAGCTGGGTCTCTTCAGCTTAGAGAAGAGAAGACTGAGAGGGGATACGATAGAGGTTTATAAAATCATGAGTGGTGTGGAACACGTAAATAGGGAATAGTTATTGACTCTCACAAATAGCACTAGAACTAGGGGACGCTCCATGAAACTAGCTGCCGGCAGATTTAAAACAAATAAAAGGAAGTACTTTTTCACTCAACGCATAATTAACGTATGGAATTTGTTGCCAGAGGACGTTGTCAAGGCCAGTAGTGTAGCTGGGTTTAAAAAAGGCCTGGATAAGTTCTTGGAGAGTAGGTCCATTAATGGCTATTTTAACCAAGTACCTGACGGGATGAACTTCTTACTGTCGGGAGCTGGGAGTGAACAGCGGGGAATGGATCCCCCATTGGGACTGTTGGTTCTTCTCCCATGCGATTGAGATTGGCCGCTGTTGGAGACAGGATGCTGGGCTTGATGGACCGTTGGTCTGACTCAGTCTGGCACTGCTTATGTTCTTACTATTGCATACAGTTTGGGGCACCGCACATTCAGGAAGATGTTGACAACTTGGAGAAGATTCCGAGGAAGGCGGCTGAGATGATAAGGGGGTTGGAATTCGGGGGCACGGCATTTGTTTGTTTTCATTTTTGTTTTCAACAACCCCCTTTGTTTTCGGGAGGGGGGGGTTCGTAAACGACTCTATTTTGTTTATTTTTTTGTTTACTTTATTTTTTAAAAAATGTAAATCACTGCGCATGTGCCAAATGACCATTGTGCGCATCCGTGGCCCTTTCCCAAAATAGCGCCTATGCCGCGTGCTGGTGCCATTTTGGAAAAGGGCCTCCCATGCGCCGAGTGGCCCTGGCAGACATTGTGCACAAATGCAGTGATTTTTTAATTTTTAAAATTATTTTCAGTAAATTAAACAAAAAAATAAAAACAAAACCCAATGAAAACAAACGGCTAAATTGTTTTCTTATTCATTTGTTTTTGTTACCCTGGTTACAAAGAGAAAGTGGGCTCCATTTGTCTTTGTAATTCATTAAACAATACGAAATTGCCCACCCCACCCCTAGCTGGAAGAGAAACCCTTCGGAGGAACAGCTGGAGAAATCGGGTCTGTTTCCCCCAGAGAAAAGCCGCCGATGGGTGGGACATGACAGCAATTGTCAGATATCGACAAGGAGGCTTGTTCTCCCCTGTCACAGAAAAGAGAATCCGTGGGAATGGAAATCCCCCCCCCCTGAACACATTCACCCAGCTTCCTCCCTCCAAATCTTCAAATCCCTCCTCAAAACCCACCTCTTCCGTCAAGCTTTCCCTGACTCCTCGTTCCCCTCGTCCCCTTGCTGACGTATCCTGACTCATCGTATCTTGTGTAACATTAAACGAGTAACAACACCTTTGTAACTAAGCCGAGCACGTGCACTGGAGACCTCACGAGTTGAGTTCATGTGTGTATCCTTGTCTCTTCCTGTTTCCCCTCCCCCTTTGCTCCCCCCCCCCCTTGTCTCTCTTAGATTGTAAGCGTTCTGGGGCAGGGACCATGTCTCTTACAATTTCTTCCTTGGATGTTTTCTAAACCCAGTGTCTGGATGAGCCTCTGTCTGTGACGCTGTAGGGAGAGGAGATCCTGCCTTGGAGCAGGGGCTGGGCTAGATGGACGAGTCTCTGTCTGCGACGCTGTAGGGAGAGGGGATCCTGCCTTGGAGCAGGGGCTGGACTAGATGGACGAGTCTCTGTCTGCGACGCTGTAGGGAGAGGGGATCCTGCCTTGGAGCAGGGGCTGGACTAGATGGACGAGTCTCTGTCTGCGACGCTGTAGGGAGAGGGGATCCTGCCTTGGAGCAGGGGCTGGACTAGATGGACGAGTCTCTGTCTGCGACGCTGTAGGGAGAGGGGATCCTGCCTTGGAGCAGGGGCTGGACTAGATGGACGAGTCTCTGTCTGCGACGCTGTAGGGAGAGGGGATCCTGCCTTGGAGCAGGGGCTGGACTAGATGGACGAGTCTCTGTCTGCGACGCTGTAGGGAGAGGGGATCCTGCCTTGGAGCAGGGGCTGGACTAGATGGACGAGTCTCTGTCTGCGACGCTGTAGGGAGAGGGGATCCTGCCTTGGAGCGGGGGCTGGACTAGATGGACGAGTCTCTGTCTGCGACGCTGTAGGGAGAGGGGATCCTGCCTTGGAGCAGGGGCTGGACTAGATGGACGAGTCTCTGTCTGCGACGCTGTAGGGAGAGGGGATCCTGCCTTGGAGCAGGGGCTGGACTAGATGGACGAGTCTCTGTCTGCGACGCTGTAGGGAGAGGGGATCCTGCCTTGGAGCAGGGGCTGGACTAGATGGACGAGTCTCTGTCTGCGACGCTGTAGGGAGAGGGGATCCTGCCTTGGAGCAGGGGCTGGACTAGATGGACGAGTCTCTGTCTGCGACGCTGTAGGGAGAGGGGATCCTGCCTTGGAGCAGGGGCTGGACTAGATGGACGAGTCTCTGTCTGCGACGCTGTAGGGAGAGGGGATCCTGCCTTGGAGCAGGGGCTGGACTAGATGGACGAGTCTCTGTCTGCGACGCTGTAGGGAGAGGGGATCCTGCCTTGGAGCAGGGGCTGGACTAGATGGACGAGTCTCTGTCTGCGACGCTGTAGGGAGAGGGGATCCTGCCTTGGAGCAGGGGCTGGACTAGATGGACGAGTCTCTGTCTGCGACGCTGTAGGGAGAGGGGATCCTGCCTTGGAGCAGGGGCTGGACTAGATGGACGAGTCTCTGTCTGCGACGCTGTAGGGAGAGGGGATCCTGCCTTGGAGCAGGGGCTGGACTAGATGGACGAGTCTCTGTCTGCGACGCTGTAGGGAGAGGGGATCCTGCCTTGGAGCAGGGGCTGGACTAGATGGACGAGTCTCTGTCTGCGACGCTGTAGGGAGAGGGGATCCTGCCTTGGAGCAGGGGCTGGACTAGATGGACGAGTCTCTGTCTGCGACGCTGTAGGGAGAGGGGATCCTGCCTTGGAGCAGGGGCTGGACTAGATGGACGAGTCTCTGTCTGCGACGCTGTAGGGAGAGGGGATCCTGCCTTGGAGCAGGGGCTGGACTAGATGGACGAGTCTCTGTCTGCGACGCTGTAGGGAGAGGGGATCCTGCCTTGGAGCAGGGGCTGGACTAGATGGACGAGTCTCTGTCTGCGACGCTGTAGGGAGAGGGGATCCTGCCTTGGAGCAGGGGCTGGACTAGATGGACGAGTCTCTGTCTGCGACGCTGTAGGGAGAGGGGATCCTGCCTTGGAGCAGGGGCTGGACTAGATGGACGAGTCTCTGTCTGCGACGCTGTAGGGAGAGGGGATCCTGCCTTGGAGCAGGGGCTGGACTAGATGGACGAGTCTCTGTCTGCGACGCTGTAGGGAGAGGGGATCCTGCCTTGGAGCAGGGGCTGGACTAGATGGACGAGTCTCTGTCTGCGACGCTGTAGGGAGAGGGGATCCTGCCTTGGAGCAGGGGCTGGACTAGATGGACGAGTCTCTGTCTGCGACGCTGTAGGGAGAGGGGATCCTGCCTTGGAGCAGGGGCTGGACTAGATGGACGAGTCTCTGTCTGCGACGCTGTAGGGAGAGGGGATCCTGCCTTGGAGCAGGGGCTGGACTAGATGGACGAGTCTCTGTCTGCGACGCTGTAGGGAGAGGGGATCCTGCCTTGGAGCAGGGGCTGGACTAGATGGACGAGTCTCTGTCTGCGACGCTGTAGGGAGAGGGGATCCTGCCTTGGAGCAGGGGCTGGACTAGATGGACGAGTCTCTGTCTGCGACGCTGTAGGGAGAGGGGATCCTGCCTTGGAGCAGGGGCTGGACTAGATGGACGAGTCTCTGTCTGCGACGCTGTAGGGAGAGGGGATCCTGCCTTGGAGCAGGGGCTGGACTAGATGGACGAGTCTCTGTCTGCGACGCTGTAGGGAGAGGGGATCCTGCCTTGGAGCAGGGGCTGGACTAGATGGACGAGTCTCTGTCTGCGACGCTGTAGGGAGAGGGGATCCTGCCTTGGAGCAGGGGCTGGACTAGATGGACGAGTCTCTGTCTGCGACGCTGTAGGGAGAGGGGATCCTGCCTTGGAGCAGGGGCTGGACTAGATGGACGAGTCTCTGTCTGCGACGCTGTAGGGAGAGGGGATCCTGCCTTGGAGCAGGGGCTGGACTAGATGGACGAGTCTCTGTCTGCGACGCTGTAGGGAGAGGGGATCCTGCCTTGGAGCAGGGGCTGGACTAGATGGACGAGTCTCTGTCTGCGACGCTGTAGGGAGAGGGGATCCTGCCTTGGAGCAGGGGCTGGACTAGATGGACGAGTCTCTGTCTGCGACGCTGTAGGGAGAGGGGATCCTGCCTTGGAGCAGGGGCTGGACTAGATGGACGAGCCTCTGTCTGCGACGCTGTAGGGAGAGGGGATCCTGCCTTGGAGCAGGGGCTGGACTAGATGGACGAGCCTCTGTCTGCGACGCTGTAGGGAGAGGGGATCCTGCCTTGGAGCAGGGGCTGGACTAGATGGACGAGCCTCTGTCTGCGATGCTGTAGGGAGAGGGGATCCTGCCTTGGAGCAGGGGCTGGACTAGATGGACGAGCCTCTGTCTGCGACGCTGCAGGCACAGGATGTCCTGCCTTGGAGCAGGGGGCTCTTGTGGGTACTTCCAGTCTTAAAGCTCTGTGAGTCTAAGTACGGTTTTCAATGCATATTTTTCTCCCTGTTTGCCCCATATGGCTGTGCCCCAGGTGAAACATTTGACTACTCAAAACATTTAAGTCTCACTCATTTCACCAAGTCGCTGCTTCCATCTTTGAAGTGGTCTTTGTTCAGTTAAAGGAAAAAGGCCGTTGCTTGTGCTCTTGACTTCGTGCCCGTCCTTACAAATTAACAAACAAAAATCCCCAGCAGTGAGCTTGCCTATAATAATCCAGCTGCAGAGTCGACTAATAGTTTTGTTTCTCAAAGTTGCTCTTGACGACATGAAGCCAATTACCAGAGAAATAAACGCACCTGCCTGATTGTCATTCTAAAGTGTCTAAGGCTCCCTGTCCCCCAACACAAAGATTAGGACCCCCCAGAGGGAAAGGATCCCAGCCCCACAGGCCAGTGACCGGCCTAATGATGGGATTAGCCTGGCGGGCTCTCCTTGGGGAGGTTTCACCTTCTTGTGTAGCAACCGGGGATTCTTATGGTTTCTTGCTCCCAGCCCAAGGAGAGAAGAGCACATTCTTACCGTAACCTGAACTATTAAGCTATTATGCTAACTTGCTTGATGAGTTCAATTTCCCCCATAATATATTTCTAATGACTTTGTCTAATCAATTCAAAGCGCTGGCAATCTGGCGAGAGCGCTCACCACCCTCTTTTAAAGGAAGGCGTGATTTACATTTCCAACAAGGACACTGTCAGCCATCCGCGATTGATTGCAATCACTCACTCGCTAGCCCATAACTGCAATTCTCCTCTCTGCAAGAAGCCTCTCGGAAATGTTTTTCTGGGATGAAAGAGCAGGTGGATGGTTATCAAGGACAGAGACTTGCGGTTTGTTGGTGAGCATCTGGCTTTCTCCATCAGCAGTTTCAGGGTCCAGGGATGCTGCTGCTGTTGGGATTGACTGTCCCAGAGCCATTGCATTCATGTTAGAATGGCTTTGTAGACTTTAGTTGGAGAAACCCAGAACGGGAGAGTTGTGTGTCCTGCATATGCAATGTAGTTAACTAGCTCTCACCCTGAACTCACCACCCTGATGGGGAAGCCCAAACATCCCTAGATTGGGGAGAAAAGATGTGATGATTTCCCTATTCCCTTCTCGCTACACCTCCAGGAGCTGCCGCCTCACACAAAATGGTGCCTGGATCATGAATGATGCTATTCTTGGTGGCGGCAGCAGGAGAAGGGAATTTTGTTTCTCTCCTCACTGTTGTGAGGGGATGCTGGAGGAGGCTTGAAATGGGAGAGGTTGGTGGTGAGGTGCAGGGGTTAGAGCTGAAAGGAGTACCTGCAAAAACAGTTATCCCCGTTGAATTTATGGTACTCGAATTGACTAAAAAATATCGGGTACTGATTGGTACCCATTCTTGATTCGATTCAAATACCCGAAATGTCAAGTTCTGGTCTCGAGGTTTTTTTTCCTGTCCTGATTTACTGATTGGTAACCAGAAAATGGGCATATTGGTACCAGAAATTACAGACCTTGGGGGGATATTAGTCGATTACACGATCAGTAATCGGGTAGCCCACTGAGTTCCTGAGATGCACCCAGAGGTAGCAAATGAGCCACGGTTTCGGCTGTAGCAGGGGTATCTCCCTCAACATTTTGGCCAAGTGACCAAGCGCCATGGGCCTTTCTGGTCCAGATCTCTAAAACATCTATATTGTAACAAGAAGACTTGGAGTCTGGGAGGAAGTTTCTCGTTTATTGTTAGAGGTTAAATGAAGAGCAATCCATTGCTAGTTGCTGCTGTGCAGCCAGCTTGCCCGCCCGGCCGGGAGAGAAGGGTCGAGCCAGGGAGAGGGCCAGCAGAGACCGGGGAAACCCCTCCCACAAGGCTGGACTGTACCACGCTCCTCCAGGCCCGAGGTGTGTCCAGTCGCCCTGAGCCTGGGCTATACCAAGTCCCCCTATAACATCTTCCCTCCTTCCCCCCCCCAAAAAAGTTCCCTTGTTCTACAACATCAACAAAAAGGACAGAAGAAGAAAAAAGAAAGAAAAAACCCCAACAAAATGAAGCTTCTAGTGACCCACTGGGCCAGAGTCTCCACGTTTTATCACTCTAGAGAGATGTCGTGTGGGGGGGGGGGCAGAGGTTGCTAGCACTCGGCCACCGCTAGAGCCTCATCTTTACCGTGGGCTCTAATCGGTTACATAGTCCTTAGCTACCCAGGCGCCCGCCCTCAGCAGGCGGCCCACCCTGGACTGTCTGTTCTGGATTCCCTTCCGCTCTGTCGCTGAGGAGTCTGGCTCTCTGTTCGGGTCCCCCTCCTCACCTTCTAGGGGGTATATCCCGATGTCTCCTGTGTCGTCTGTTGTGTCTCTTTGTGTTAGTGGATTTTCCTTTACTAGTCCCTGGACCCACTCTGGCTCCTCGTTTAAACGCTGCAGGCTGTAGTCATCCTCCTCACCCCTCCTGTCCGGGCCAGTCCGGGGTGTGCCTTCTGTCACAGCAGTTGGGTCTCCGGCTGCCTCCCTTGGCTGTGTCTCACTCGTCGGTGTTTCCTATTTCGCCGTATGGAGCGTCCCTCTCGGGTGGTCACTTCATATGATCTGGGGGCTACTGTTTTCTCTCTGATCCCCTTGGCCCATGTGGTGTTGGTGCCTTCTGCTGGTTGGATCCACATGTGTGTGCCTGTTTCCAGAGGGGGGAGGACTTGTGTCGACCTGTTGTCGTATCTGGCTTGCCTGTGCTGGGCTGCGAGCAGTTCCTGGTGACGGTATCTTTCTGATTTTGGTTCAAGTCGGTTGTTTGACACAGGAATTGGTGTTCTTGTCCTGCGGCCCAACAATGCCTGCGCCGGGCTGCTGCTACAACCCTGAGTGGGTGTGCTGCAATGAGCTAGGAAGGCGCGGTAGGGGTCTGTACCGTTCTTTGTTGCTCGACTGAGGAGTCTCTTTGCTGGTTTTACTGCTGATTCCACTTTGCTGTTGCTCTGTGGGTAGGCAGGGCAGGGGATGAGGTGACGTGTAGACCTTGAAAAGGTGCAGAGAAGGGCAACACAAATAATCCAGGGCCACCTGTCCCGTCTTGGTTTTTTTCCTGCTGCCCTGGGCCCCCCCTGCCGGCTGACACATGTCCCCCCCTCCCCTCCGCCGCTGGGTGCACACTGCAGCAGCAGCAGCTGGGACAACTGATCCAACTGGTAGATAAAGCTGCTTGTTTACAGCTCCTCCCCATGTGCTGATCAGAAGGTTGTAGCCCTGTAAAGAAGGTTCTTCTAGATGGCATCTAACATTCTCACAACTGGATTGTGCATGCTCCCCTGTTCAAATAATAGGCCACATGATGGTCTCGAGCTCCTGTAGTATAAAAAGTGCTCTCCCCTAGGGATGGGCGAACGCGGTTCAGAAGTTTGGAGTTCGGGCCGAACTCGGCCTGTTCAGATGACCGAACCCGAACTCGAACACGAACATACCGAACAAACCGAACACCGAACGGCAAAATGGCCGAAGAGTTCGGTCAGTTCGGATCGCATTCGGGTGAGTTCAGGTGGCAAAAAAAGGTTCATTGGAAGGTCAAACATGACAGGGAGGTGTAGTCAGTCACTGAGGAGCAGACTTCCAGGCACCAGGGGTGGAGAGGCTTGCAAGAAACGAAACTAATTATCTGCCTCCCCCCTTCCCAAC
>QEPC01006697.1:519130-530481 GCA_003113815.1 Sphenodon punctatus | reverse complement strand
CTTTGCTCAAGGATTCAAATTACCTCACACGGTTGTAGCCTGTGATGATGAGTTTATGTTATCAGTAAAGTTTTCTTTCTTTTGATCTAAAGGATCTGTGTGTCTGTGTGTGTTAGCTAATACGCCTCTGTACGCTCGACGCGGCAGAACTTGGGAACTGTTTTTACTCCAGCTTGCGAGCTGGGCTGTTATAAGTACTAAGGGTCTCATTCTCCTCAGTGGGATGAGGCAGGAACCTGTATAAATAATAAGCACTGAGGTGGTGGCAGCGGTTAAGAGGCCAGTAATAAGTGGGTAACGGGGTGCCGGGAGGCTGGGGTGAAACCCAGTGGGCTCCGTTACGCCACAGGGTCCATGCCCCATAGTTTGGGAACTTCTGTTCAGGAAGCTGAGATTAATCATAAGACATGTTGGGGCTCTTCAGCTTGGAGAAGAGACATCTGAGAGGGGTTAGGATAGAAGTTTATAAAATTCATTATTATTATTATTATTATTATTAGCAACCGTAGTTACAAAGTAATGTAATAGACACAATCTGAGAGACGGGGTGGAGGGGGAGAGGAAGGAAGGGGAACCGAGGGAGAGACAAGGAGTGTAACATTCACGAGGATGCGAGGTCCCAGGTGCCCGCGCTTGGCTCGGTTACATCGAGAATGATGGCTGGCTGGTCCGTGTGGTGAGGCTATGAGCACACAGAGCGCAGTGGTGGAAATCATGATTGGTGAGGAACAGGTTAATTGGGAGCGGTTATTTACCCTCTCAAATAGTACTAGAACTAGAGGACACTCCATGAAACTAAACGGTAGCAGATTTAAACAAATAAAAAAGTATTTTTTCACTCAACGCACAATTAATATTTATTTATTTATTATTTATTACATGAACATTTACCCCACCCCTCCTACTAGCAGCAGCTCGGGGTGGCTAACAAAATATAAAATATAAAATGCAACATACAATCATAAAAATAAATATTATATAGATAAAACCACTAAAATCCATAAAATGGGCAACCAGGAAATGACAAAAACCCTGCCTCCCTAACCCTCACCCATCTGGCGGAACAGCCAGATCGTACATCGTTGTTGAAAGAAGGAGAGGTCCAGGGCCACATGCAGCTCTAGTGGCAGGGAGTGCCACAGCCTTGGTGTGGTCACCGAGATCGGCCGCTCCATCATTGCCCCTCGGGGCACTTCGAGAAGGGCGCTCCCGGTTCACCTCAGGGGTCGACCCAGAGCCGGGGAGTGAGGAATTTGTTAAATTACAATTAAGTTGTGGAATCTGTTGCCAGAAGATGTTGTCAAGGCCAGTCGTGTAGCTGGGTTTAAAACAGGATTGGCCAAGTTTCTGGAGGATCGGTCCTTTAGCAGCTATTGCCCAGGTAAGTTTGGGGAATGTAACCTCTTACTATTGGGAGCTGGGAGTGAACAACATAGAATGGCTCACCCCATTGTGACCTACTTGGTACGTCTTCCAAGCGACTGCGATTGGCCGCTGTCGGAGACAGGATGCTGGGCTCGATGGACCATCGGTCTAACCCAGTTTGGCACTGCTTACGTTCTTATCAATTCTTCAAATGTGTCTCCCTTTTTTGAGATTGCATATGAAAATTCTATCTTTCCAAATTCTCATTTAAGCAGAAGGCAAGAGTGCTGCTTAAACTTCCTCCAGGCACCTGCTGGATTCCCGGAGCGAGCCAGGAATGGGGTTTGGCTGGCCCATTTCCAGCCTTGCTTCTTCATTGTTCACTTCTGGTACCAAGTGAGGTTCTGAGGAAAGAATTTCATGACCGAGAGCTAGGGGGAAATCAGTGTTCATTAGAGGTTTTGTCCACATTCTGTCTCTGGAATCTGTCTCTCAGTCCTGGGGAGACTGCCCCTTGCAGGGTAAATGTAACAATCACGTACCACTGCAAGGTTAGACAGAGCAGGCGAATGATCAGCCTCCCTCTTTAAAGAGCGATTCCAGTGCCCTAATCAGTGGGACAGACTGGCTCAGGCAGGGATCTTCAGCTTGGGGAAGAGACGACTGAGAGGGGATAAGACAGAAGTTTATAAAATCATGAGTGGGGTGAAACACGTAAATAGGGAGCAGTTATTTACCCTCTCAGCTAGTACTAGAACAAGGGAACGTCAATGCACCATTAATGAATTGCCCACGGTGACCTGTTGGGTACTTCTCCCAAGAGACAGAGATTGGCCACTGTCGGAGACAGGATGCTGGGCTGGATGGACCAGTGGTCTGACCCAGTCCGGCACGACTTATGTTATTATCTTGTATTGCCTTGGGCAGGTCACTGAGTCTACCTGTGCCCCGTGAGGACACCAGCCTTGCCCTGCATCACAGTGGGTTGTAAAAAAAGATAAAGGCCTATATTAGAGGCCAGATTTGTGGCAGGGGCAGGATGCCTCCTTGTGTGATCTCTCTCTCACACGCACACGCACACACACACACACACACAGCTCCCTCTAGCTCTACCAGCAGGATTACTTTGCTGGTCATTTCCCATTTTTGCACACGCTGCCTCCCCAAATCAGAGGCTGAAATTGGCACAACTCAGCAATCTATTTGGAAATGCTCCATTTGGTGCTGAACACATTTTTTAAGCTTCCCAGCTCTGCTCCCGGTGGTCAGGCAGGTTGGTTCCCCTAAATGTCTTTGCGGAGATGGCCTAATGAATTAACGTCATCAATCTAGAAATTGGAACACGGACTCAGTCACAAAACTGACTTCACCTCCTCGGTCTTTGATCCCTAAAGGGGAAGCTCTTGCCCCTCTTCCCAACAGTTTTCTGGAAATCAAAGGATCCCAATGGTTTACTTTGAAAAGGCGAATGTTTTACCACTCCTCTCCTCAGCTTTACGGCTGCGCATTGTGTGTAATGGTCCAGAGAAAATCAATTGGACACTGCATTTTAGAGATAAGGGCTGGGGATTTTACTCCGTGTAACCTGGTGACCCCAATCCATCTCTGTCCCCCAAACCTTCTGAAGATGCGATACTCCAACTCCACACTTCAGTCCAAGAATTGCAACAGATGTTCCAGTCAAAACACCTTTATTAACTATTTATTTTCTGATTCCTATCAAGAAACCATGGGCCGAGATATTTAACAGGGAACAATAAGATACTGCCCAGCTAATAGTCTTGTTTTAATCTCTAAGGTATTTCTTGGAGTGGCCCTTTCAAGTTGATAAAAACCTGATAAGTTATGAAGGTTCCACAACTCCCTGAACGAATGATTTATGCTCCTTTTCCAAACAGCTTTGCACCTGCCTCATTTAGAGGCTGGTCTCTTCAGATACCTCATGTTGGTTTAAGCCACCAAACCGGGTGCAGAGAATATCAAGGTTGCAGCACAAAACTGATCAAGGCACAGATTCCAAGTGACCTCAAGCCCGGATGCAGCTTGCCTTAAAATCCTGCTCATTCTCCTGCCTGACCTGGGAACCACGGTCTTGTTTTCACCCAGATTTTCATGCGGTTTATTTTTCTATAAGATCTTGAACTAGGTGGAGTCATTCACGGAGGATTAGAAATACAGCTGCACCTGAACATGTGTTACCCAGGCCCTGAACTTTGGGGACTGTCCAGCTATAAAATCCATATCACCTCCCATGGAGACCCACCGGGGCCAGGAAGGAGGAGTGTCTAGCTTCCACTGAGGGTGTTTTCAGATGGGACGCTGGCACGGTTAGTGTGGATTAACCCGAGGGCCACTATCATGCTGAAATCTGCCTGCCAGATATTTCCCTGCACTGGATCCTGACCGGAGGGTGGGGAGGTCAGGATCCGGCCACCAGACCTGGAGTAAAGTGAGCTAAAAGCCTGTTTTACTTGGGCTCAGTCCAGAGTCCCCATGGTGGTTATTATTTCATTGTATTTATTTATTTATTTATTTATTTGTATATATAGTGCCAGTGGTGTACCTAGCAGCACTATACAATCAGTAGTTAGACAGGCCCCTGCCCCAAAGGGTTTACAGTCTAAGAGAGACGAGGGAGAGGCGACCATCGGAGAGACAAGGAGACATTCAGGAGGGTGAGAAGTTGCAGGTGCACGTGCTTCACTTAGTTACAGGGAAGAGATTCGGAGCGAGGGAGGGATGAGGATGCAATTTCACTCATGACGAGCCTTTTGACTCATGACCAAGTTGAGAGGGAGGGAGCAGAATGAATGTATCCAGGGAGGGAGTTCAAGGCATTGTGGGGGGGGNTTTACAAAGAGGGGGGGGGGCAGCAAGAGAGAAAGGGTGGATCTGCTTTGAGGATCAGGGGAGTCATGAGCAGGTGAGGATGGAGGCAGAGGAGGAGCGAAGCTCCCGGGCAGGAATGTGGCAGGATACAAGAGCAGAGAGATACGGGGGAGCAAAGCAATTAAGAGTCTTGAAGGTGAAGCCCAGGAGCTTGTGCTGAATGCGTTCCCATAGAGGGAGCCAGTGTAGGGTGGAGAGGAGGGGCTGAATGTGGTGAAAGTGACGGGCGAGGGGGATGACTTTGGCAGCAGAGCGTTGAACGGAGATGAGGGGGGCAGATCAGAGCAGGGGAGGCCAGTGAGGAGGAAGCTGCAGTAGACAAGGCGAGAGCTGACTAGAGCACGGACTAGGGTTTTTGTGGCGGCAACAGTAAGGCAGGGCCAGATTTTAGCGATATTGTACCGAGGGAAGTGACAGGATTTGGCAACAGCCTGGATCTGAGGCGTAAAGAAGAGGGAGGAGTCAAAAATGAATCCCAGGCTACAGGCCTGAGGGACCGGCTGAATGGTGACTCCCTCAATGGAAACTGAGAGGGAGGCAGGGTTTGTACGTGCTGGGTGAAGCACCAGTGGGGGCGGGGCCTTCACATGGCAGGGGACGGGTGTGTGCCCACATTCACGCACCGCCCCCCCCCCCAACGGAACAACTGGGAAACCCTGAGTTGTTGGGTGGGTGTGCGGGCGGGCGTGGCTGGGTGGGGCGTGGCTTGCGGGAGCGTGCTCCACCCACGCTGCCTCAGACAGGCAGATGGGTCCGTGGGGGGTGGGTATGTCCCATCTAAAACCGGCCTCTGCCCTGAGTCCCGGCCTTTAAGGAACCCATTTCGTCTATCCCGCCCCAAGACGGCGAAACCTTTCCTTCCAGCCTCTCTCCCCCAGCTCCGCGCTAGCGGAGGGGTTGTCTCCAAACCCTCTTAAAACAGCCGAGCAACTCAGGGGGCTCGTACTGGGAGCAAACTATACTGCAGCCCATTCCTCATCCCAGTAGCCACCCAGCTGAGGCCATTTGCTGCTAAAGCAAGACTGGTTTTCAAAGGAGTTTTGCACGAGGAGAAGGAAACCGAGAAAACCAGTAATAAAGGCCCCATTACAGCAGTGGGTCACGTCACCCCTTCCTTCCAGCCGAGTTACGCCCCGAGCTCTCTGGTTTGCTGAGCCACCCCTACCCAGGAGCCTGGACAAGAGGCCCTTTGGGACGGAGGTGTTCTCCATCATGTTGAAAAGTGTGTCCAATCACATTGTCCGAAGCAGCAGGTAGCGGTGAAAAGAAGGGCCGCTCCTCTGACCAGCGCCCGGCCCCATTGTGCCCCCTTTCACTGCAGGGGAAAGGTCAACTCCCGCCGAGACCCCAACCCTTCTCTGTTTTATTGGGATTGTCACAAGGCAAATTAATCAGATTTATAGCATTAAGCTTGGGCAATATCTCTAGCCTTTCAGCTCTTTCTCAAACCTTCCTTCTTATAAACCAGCTCTTTCTTTATCCTGCACTTAGAGCTTTAGGGAAAGGGGCAGATGTGCTCCGATTGTGGGGGTACCACCAGGGGTAGGCCACTCGAAGAGGGCGGGTTCAGGTTGGTTTGTTGCAACGAAACTCAACCCCAAGCCGGAGCAGTCACTGACGCTCCGCTCTGACTCGAAGACACAGCCATCTCCTCCTGAATGTTTCAAAGAAAGAGACTGAAGGAGCAGAGAGCAAAGAAACCGAAAATCACCCCCCATTAATGCCTCTGCAACATGGGGGACGGTTTCCACAGTGATTTTCCTGGTCAGTCACTCTCCGATTTCACTGGCTGGAGGGTAGCGATTCCAAAGCCACGGGCCCCAAAGCAGCATGGGGCTGGCTTGAAGTGCTGCCCCAGCGTGGGGGAACGGCCGGGCCGCGCAGAGGTTACAGGTGCTTTTCATCTTGCCAGGCAGGAGAGCTCCCACGTCCTGCTGCTAGAAATTTGTCTGCAAATTTTCCCCATTGAGCGGAGCAGCTGGTCCCGTGAGATGCAGGCCAATACGATAACTTGATTAAGGCCGGGGACAGATGACACGGAGTCTCGGAGCTGGCTGAAAGAAAGCTGTGCTTCCAGCTCTTCACCTCTCCTGGGGGGCTGGAGACTGGATGGTGTTTTAGAGGCGCCGGAATGCAGGGTGGATGGAGATCTCCACCAATAAGACTGAGACAGAGAAGGGAATATTATATCATGTTGATTATATTATATACTATATCATGCTATAATACGATTCTATCATACTTGTGAATATTATTATAGGATCAGAAAACCTTCCGCTTAAGAGAGGAGGTAAAGCTCTTGCAAATTCCTTTGTGCTCCAAAAAGCATGGAAATGGTAAGTTAAGGTCCTGCCTTAACTTCCACACCATGTAAGCTGTAAAGATGTTGGCCATGATCCCAAGTCCCGCGGATCCTGCCCACGCGTGCCCATGTGAACAGGCTCCGCGGGACTCAATGTGCCCGCACTGAGGATGTGGTCGGATTGGGCCCTACTGCGCGTGTGCAGCTCTGCGGGGCTTGGGATCAGCCCCACTGTACAGTTTCGCATATTCTGCTTGCTTACAACTTAGGCTCCATGCACCCGCATTTTGTATTGGTCTTTCAGTGCCAATCCCCCTTGTCGCCGCCCACCGGAAAAAGACAAGTACACAGCATATATGGAATTTAAAGGCCACACTCTTTATTTGAATTCAGTTTTTAGTGGGGGAGGGGCAGTCCACTTCCAAAGTCCAGCAATACAACCGTAACACATTTCAAGGGTGACCTGATGTACCCCCCTCAATTATTTAAAGTGTCTAGTTCACTCTCACCCCAGCTGCCCAGCTGGTTGGGAAGGCATAGTATCCATTTAGTGACCTGAAGCAAGAAAGGAGGTGACGGCTCGCTCAGAACCGTCCGTGTCCTCGGTAGCAGTGCTCAACCCTCCCTCCTGGGCCTTCGGTTGAAATCAGGCCGTCCTTGCTCTTGGTTCCTTCCCCAGTCTTATCTCGTAAGGAGATGACTTGGGAACGGTTGCGCTATTGGAGCAACATGACACAACTCACTGGACCTGTGCCACAGGAAACCGCCAGCTCATGCCTGGCTGGTTTCGCGCCCCACCCCCAACCTAATCTCACATTTGGACTAACTTCTACTTAAGTCCACAAGGTACAGCTGGACTCCTCTCTCCAAGAGATGGACCCCAACCCTCCTGAATATTCGATTTGTTGAATTCTCAGCAAGAGTTCTAACCCCTTCGTTGTTGGCCGATTATTCCCCTCTAGGCGCGCTGCCAACATGTCAGGTTGCAGGACTGAAGAGGCCATGTGGAGTAGTGGCCTAAGCTGTTTCCGCTGCCTGCCCTGTCTAGCCTTCCAAATAATTTTGGCCGAGACATTTGGACCAGACTGAGTTTATCACATGCCCAACCACCAGGTTGTCGCACCAGAACAGCACTGACTAATTTGCATATACCTCACCCCATGCCACGGAGGGACTGCGAGCACTAGGGTGAAAAATTTGAGTAAAGTAAGGTCCCTGGCTATGCTATGCCCCGCCCAATCTGGAGGCCAACGGGGGATGGGGGACACCACCTGCCCATTAAACAGAGTCACTGGCGGCATCAGACTGCCCTGGAGCTCCGCCTCGAGCAGATCATGAGATCTTCCTTTCTCTCTGCCCAGACTCAGATATGGAGGGGGGAGGGAGGGGAGGGAGGGAGGTCACCCGGGGCCTTGGTGTGGAGTCAGGACAAGATACAGGAAGTCATCAATAATGGACGATGTTCTGGGACCGCGCCAAACCACTCAGTGGAGAAATGCGCTGCATTTTTTAAAGGCTGAACAGGAGATGTCGCACCCCATCAGCATGGCTTTATAATAACGTTTCCTTGCAGTCAGAAACCAGCAAGCACAAAGTCAGCTGGAAGCACCGACAGAAGGTAACATGCCGACTGTATCATGTCACAGTTCGGCAAGGGTAGCCCATGACCGCAGCCTCTTGCCATCTCGACTGCAGTGTCAAAGGACGCATAGTGAACTGAGCACCATTTGTCCGGGTTAGTGTTGTTCACTGTTTCCCTCTTGGGGTATAGAAATGATGCATGAGGTGGGCCTTCTCCAGCACTACCCTCAAGGGGGAAACACGGAGGTTGGCCCTCAGGAGTGCTATAATGAGGCCTGTAACTCCCTCTTCACTAATCTCCCTCAGGAGCTTGGGGTGGGCAAATGCTCCAGGCCCCTTCCAGATTTAAGGTTGGTCACCTATCTACTGACCTGACTTCCCTTGCTGGGCTCCTGAAGCCTTTCCTAGAGTCTGCTCTGACGTACTCTGTGGCGACTCAACCCGGCAGTGCCGACGCAGCTCAAGCAGTGCGTCATGCCGCACCGACGTTGGGGGCTCTTACCCCTCTCCCCCTTTGGGGAAGCTTTCCTTGCGGCTTAGTTTTTGAGCCAGGTTGCCTAACTCTTCTGCGGTAGTAGTCAACATGGTTCTCTGAGCAGCAGGAGCAGAGGTACCTAAATGGGCAGGAGGAGCAGGAGCAACTCCCCGAACAGTTGAAATCCCAACACGTCACGCCCCTCAAAGGGGCAGCACCCTTCCACCCAAAAGGGAGCATTCCTGGGAGCCGCTCCACTCTTCACTGGCGAGTAGCTGCTGTCTGATCTGGGGACGTTGGAGGCATTATTCATGCAAGTGCTACAACCCTAGGTCTTGAGCACAGACGTCCCTATGCACGCCTGGGGATAGAAGCCCTCTTCCTAAATGCCTCGTCCCAGCATAACCATAAACTGGGGTTGGGGGGCGGGGTTCCTCTCTGCAGGCTGTCCTCCGACAGGGGGGTGGGCATCAGGCAGTGCTTGGCCTAAATATTGAGGTATTTAGTTTGTGGTCGGCAAAACAACACGCGACCACCTTGAATGCGCGTGATCGCATCCATCGTCACGTATAATCCCACCTCGCGGCATCTTGAAAAATTGCACGAGCAGGTCGTGCGACTGCGACTCACTTGTAGAAAAGCAGCCTAGGGCTGGGGGTAGGGAAGAACAAACAAAAGGAATGATGGCAACGTGCCATACGGTGAATTGCGGTATTACGTGGCAAGGCAGTCAATCCATAAAATGGTTAACCAGTGAAACTGCAGAAACAGGAATGGATGCTGCCCATTAAGCAACCAGTCCTTGCCAGAGCAGATCAGCTACTCCACATCCAGCCGGCTACCGGATAGCAGTGGATAGCGGTTTCAGCTCTCTAGTTAGGGGCAAAGCAGGGCTAAGCGTTCAGCTCCGAAGTGTCTTTTGTCTTTTCAACTGTCTACTCCACACCGGCTGTAGGATTCACACTACCTATCCCCCCCACCCCACACACACACTTTGCCCCTTCTCCTCTGGATGTGAACTATGGCTGCAGTGCACCTGTGCTGTCGGGAAGCAGTGCGGTGCAGGGGTCTGCTTCTGTGAGGGCCCGCTCTAGGGATCTGAAATTAAAGAAGGGAGTAGCCCTTTCCCTCCTGTCCTCCCATATCCCCCCCCCCTCCATTTTATGCCATTGGAGACGATTTAGGTTTTCGGACACATGCTCCAAGAAAGGCCTTGCTGCCTTTCCGACATCCATCCACCCCACTGTCTGCGACTGCTTCCTCAGGAGGAACAGACAGGCCCCGCCGTTCCAGTAAACAAAGGAAATGTTGCGGGATTATTTTTGGCCATTCTCTCTGTTTTCATTTCTGATTTCTTCATCCCTTCCCGAAAAGGGGGAAGGGGGGGGGGGGGGGAGTGATTAATTTTTTAAAAAGAAAAGAAAACAGGACGGCAGATGTCTGGCCTGTTTGATCTCTTTCCCGATTAGTCCCTCCATAGTCTCTGATTATGGAAATGAAAACGGAAGAAAGGGAAAAAAATCCTACCAGGGAAGTCATAAAGAAGCAGGTTTGCCTTTGATCTCTCTGAAGAGCACACGGAACTGGGTGCCCCCCCACGCCCCGCCTTCCCAAAGCCACACTGCTCTTTCATGGGATCACAAGGGCAACATGTTACATTGCCAGCTCAAAAGAAAGTCACTTTAGCCAAGATTTCCACCCTTAGAAAAATAAAATAAAATATGGATTGGGTTTGTCTTTGATGAAACCACTTCTCAAGTCATTGATGCCTTCCTGACTCCTAAACAAACGCCTGTCCCAGCTGCTAAGAAGCCTTGTTAAGGAACAAGAAATGTTGGCTTGATCTCTTTAATTCCTCATTTGCACATCCCAGTGTTTTCCCCGCCCGAGGAGATGGGGAGCTTAGGAAACTACCGTTAGAAATGGCATTCCGGAGTATTAGCTGCCACTCAGAGGCAGCCCTTTCCAAGGGCCCTTGGGAGACCCATCAGCTCCTTTATTATAAACTCCCAGAGTGCGTGGGGAGGGAGAGAGATTTAGAATATTTGCATGATCACAGACCCCCCCCCCCCCCGGTCACTTTGTCCACATGGATTCATCACTTTATTGGCACAAAACAAAACAGCTCCTAAAACCGATTCATGACTCAAAACAGGGCAATTCAAAACTTACAGAAGAGGACCTTCCCACTGGATGTTGGGGATTTGGAGAATGTACCGGCCCAATCTGAACTGCCCCAAATCCGGTTTGCAACCCCAAGCCCACATCCACCACAGCTTGCCTGGACCCGAGACCAAAACCACCCACCGACCCACCCAGCTTCTTGGACTTTGGGGATTGTAAGTGAATGGAAGTTCAGTCTGCTCCCCCCGACCATGGCCTGCTCAGCCCATCGCTCTAGCCACCCTCATGCAAGCACAGGAAGCCTGGGCTTTGGCTTCAATGCTGTTGCAAGAGTGGAAGGAAAGCCGGCATCTCCTGGTCCCATGTGTCTATGCCGGCTACTTTGCCTTGGAGTCTCCCCGGCTTTCTTCTCCTCTTACAACTGCGGAGTCAAGAGAGTGTGGTTGCCGTGCTGGTCCCCAATTATTATTTATTATTATTATTATTAAACATTTATAAAGCGCCAGTAACAACCTGGCGCTGTACAGAACATATAATCAGCTGCGGTCCCTACCTGTGGCTTACAATCTAAAAGACAAGGAGGGGGAGACAAGGAGAGGGGACAGCGGGAGAGAC
>QEPC01006697.1:498662-510876 GCA_003113815.1 Sphenodon punctatus | reverse complement strand
TTTACTGTAACCAAGCCAAGAACGTGTACCTGAGTTCTCGCATCCTTATGAATGTCGCATCCCTTGTCTCTCCCTCTGTTCCCCCTTCCCTGTCTCCCCTCCCCCTGTCTTTAGATTGTGAGCTCTCGGGCAGGGACCGTGTCTATCTTATTCTCTGTAAAGCACCAGATACATCACTGGCGCTATATAAAAGCTTATAATAATAATAATAATTATTATTATTATAATGTCCCCCCAAGCTCTTGGGACCCAGTGCAACAAACCATTGCCTCCCCTGTGATTAAAGATTCAAAATGGCGCTACACAGGCTAAAAATTAAAAATAATAAATCCTTGCAGAACACAAAACTGAAAAGCAAAGTCAACCCCATCCATGAGTCCCAACCAACCGTGTTATTATTTATAAGTGTCCAAGCACCTTTTATAGCATGTGGTCTGCGCGTGGGGCTTCTGGTGGCATGCAGGTGTTCCTTATAATCCAGCACTTGGCATTTTAATGCACAGACGACAGTGTTCTTCCATACAAACCGCTTGGCACACAAGCATGGCCAATATTATTTTTAATGAATAGGATTAAGCTCAGCCTGAGGAGGAGGGGAAGCAAAGGAAGGAGTCATTGAGGAAATGATATTTGCTAAGTAAACACATGCCTGATCCCCCCACCCCCCTGCCCTACAGGAGTGACCTCAGCCCTGGCAAAGAGGATGGTGGCACGTTGCACGGAGAAAGAACAGAAAATCTGATCCCTGGCAGGCTTCAGATGTGCCGCTGGGAAATGGGCATGACGAGCACCACCTCTGCGGTTCAACCTCATGCAGCCGGAGGCAACAGGATCCCCTCGCCCCGTAACTAGGCTAAGCATGTGCCCTGCAGCCTCTCCGCATCATGGATGGATCCCTGGCGCTCCCTATGTGCCCCTGCCTTTATCTCCGCTTGCCCATAAGCCCCTTGGGGCAGGGACCTGCCTCTGTCGACTATAATCAAGACTGTTCGGTGCCAGGCATGGAGCATGGCAACTATAGAAATAACCAACGTGCCGGCGGCATCACTGCCCACAGTGACCGTTTCGGATAGCTGGTTCTGAATGGGAGGACACAATGAATGAGGAAAGGGAAGCCCCCAGTGTATTTGAATGGGACCATGCACAAAGGGCAGCATTTCCCCTGGGGGCACCCAATCCTATAATGACCCCTGGGAACACCGACCAATCATCAACTTGCATACTGATTTAAAATATAAGACTCACCAGTAACCAATGAGGATAGGCGGGTTAAAAACTGGACCCAGTCAGGCCGAGTGAAAGAAAAAGAACAAAATAAACGAACGGAAAGAAATGAATGAACGATTGAAAGTTGAGTAACTGAACGAAGAGCAGTCAGGGACCAGCAGGGCCCGTTTGGCTTTGCCTGGTCTGGTGGGTACGGCACCTTTTCGGGTTCCCATTCTAGAAGTAGCTACTTCAGTTAGGTTTAACCCAGTTTGCCAGAATGTGCTGTAATTATTCTTATTTATTTATTTATTTATTCAATTTGTATCCCGCCCCTCCTGCGAACAGGTCGGGGCGACTAACAAGTTAGTTATAAAAACAATTTATAAACAATATACTAAACCAATCCATAAAAACACTACAATAAAACAGGCTGGGATAATAAATAAATAAGAGTGAGGGAAGGTAAAACATCCCCTAACCCACCCCACCCACCTCCCCAAAGACCTGGGCGAACAGCCAGGCCTTACAAATTTGCCGAAATGTCAAAAGGCTCGGGGCCAGGCGAGCTTCCTCCGGGAGGGAATTCCAGAGGCGCAGCGCGGCCACCGAGAATGCCCTCTCCATTGTGGGCCCCCCGCTTAACACGGGGGACCTCCAGGAAGGCACCCCTGGCGGACTGAAGGAGCCGCTCTGGGGCACGGAGAGCGAGGCGGTCCCTGAGGTATGAGGGGTCCAGACTGTAAAGGGCCTTGTATATTAGCACCAATACCTTGAACCTGGCTCGGCATGCTATCGGCAGCCAGTGCAGAGTCCGGAGCACAGGTGTTATATACTCCCAGCGGAGCATAAAACACCCATTAAACTGAAGGAACTACCGCACTTTGGTAGCATTCTCACGGCAGCGTCAAGGGCTGGCCGGGGGGAACTTGGCTGTAGGGGGGTTGTTACCTTACCCCGAGGTATTCGGGACAGCATCCTCTGGTGGCGGGGGTAGGTACTGATCCTCCGTATCGCAGGTAGGCTGAGGAGGCTGCGGCCGGACTGGTTTTCCCAGACTGGAAAAGAGGGAGCGCAGTGCAGGTAGCACAGAACCGGAAAACCAGGTGCGCCGTGCAGTATAACGGCTAAGAAGGAATCCAGGCCGCTGGATACTGTCACCCCTGTGCTGCGGCGGCAGCTTCAAGCCCGCCGGGGTACCCCGCGGCAGCACTCCGCAGGTCCCCAACATGCTGAGGCCCCGCCCCCAACAACGCAACGGGACGCTCTGCCACTCCCAGAAGTCTACAGAGACTACCAAGATGTCTTCAGCAAGATGAGAGCTACCGAATTGCCCCCTCATCGGGCCTATGACTGCTCTATTGACCTCCTGCCTGGCAAGGAACCTCCATTCGGCTGCATCTATGCTTTGGCAGAACTGGAATTACAAGCCCTGCGACAACACCTAGACGAAAACCTCCAACAAGGGTTCATTCGCCATTCTTGCTCGCCAGCTGGAGCCCCCATTTTCTTTGTGGTGAAGAAGGATGGTGACCTAAGGGCGTTTATAAACAAGACGAAAATGGCGGCTGATCCCTTTTACAGCCGCCATTATTTTCGTCCGTTTAAATGTATTACGCGCTCAGCAGCAGCGTCTTTTACCGCATCTGGCTGGGCCGGCGATCCTTCCCCCTTAGATGTGGATCGCCGATGTCCCGTCTTTACCCCGCACTTCCGGTTCACGCGGGCATGGAGCGCACGCACAGAGACGCTCGGCAAGAACGAGCATGCGCAGTTACTCTCTGGGACGCATGTGATGCTCTTTAAACATCAGACACGTCGCAGAGAGTAACGCGAGCTTTTGACACGGGGTTGAGCCCTCTCCGGCTTTGGAGAGGGCTCGTTTATAAACGCCCTAAGACCATGTGTGGACTATAGAGGACTCATAGTATTACCGTTAAAAATAGGTACCCCCTTCCGCTGATCCTTGAGTTATTGGATCGTCTCCAAGGTGCCCCAATCTTCACTAAGCTCAACCTACGAGGAGCATATAACCTGTTGCGTGTTCATCAGAGCAATGAGTGGAAAACCGCCTTCCACACACGGTATGGGTTATTCGAATACCGTGTGATGCCGTTCGGCCTCGCCAATGCACCTGCTGCCTTCCAACACCTAATTAACAACATTTTTGGGACATTCTGGACATATAAGTTGTTGCCTATCTTGATGACATTTTAATTTATTCCACATCCATGGAAAAACATGTGTTACATGTACGGGACGTCTTGCAATGACTTCGAGTAAATAGACTCTATTGTAAACGCGAGAAATGCTTCTTCCATCACACTACTGTGAGTTTTTTGAGATTCATCATTAGCCCAACAGGGATTATGATGGACCCACAAAAGGTTAAGGCCGTGCAATGCTGGCCTCCCCCAAAAGCCATCAAACCATTGTAACACTTCCTAGGAAGCACAAATTACTACAGGCAATACATCCCCAACTATGACGAGATCACCACCCCACTGACACAGCTTTTGAAGAAAAACCATCCTTACCAATGGGGACCTGACCAGCAACACAGTTTTGAGTATCTCAAAAAGGCATTTACCACCGCCCCCTTGTTGCAACATCCTGATTTTACCAAGCCCTTTTATGTAGAAGCAGACGCATCTGTACGAGTGATAGGCGCGGTACTCTTGCAAGTATCCACCAGCCCCAAAGTTTTCTTACCATGCGCCTATTACTCTAGACAGCTTACCCCAGCTGAACGTAATTACACAATCCTCGATAGAGAACTTCTCACTATTAAGGTTGCATTCGACGTCTGGTGAAACTACCTAGAAGGAGCCCAATACCCCATGATAGTTATAACGGACCATAAGAACCTGACCTTCCTTCAGAAAGCCCATATAGCCAACACACGTCATGCCCGGTGGGCATTGTTCTTTGCCCACTTTAACTTTCAGCTATGCTATCGCCCAGGCAAGCTACACGTGTTGGCTGATGCCTTATCCCGTTATAATGAGGAATGGCCTGCACCTCTCGTTATGCCTAACCCCATCTTGAATCCAAAGAACTTTGGTGCAACCTATTTATCCCTCGAAAAACTGCATGAGGCAGCGACCCGAGAGCTTCTTCCAACAGAGGACCCTGAGGTGACAACACAGGATGGGATACCCATGAAACAAGGATGGATAATAGTACCCCCCTCTTGTCAACCCCATGTCCTCTGGGCACATCATGAGGCCCCCAAGATGGAACACCCAGGGATCGAACGGACACAGCAGTTGATTCTCGGTTCCTTCTGGTGTCCCACTATCCACCAAGATGTTCATCGTCACGTTTCCACGTGTGCCACTTGTGCTCGAACTAAAACCCCTGCCAAGGCCCAGTGGGACTACTGAAAATCACCTCACTACCTCGCAGTCCCTGGCAGCGCATAGGACTTGATTTTATTGTCGAGCCGCCACCTTCTCAGCAGTACACCACTGTCTTGGTCGTCGTAGATCATTTCACCAAATTGGCGCACTTTGTTGCCTGTAAGGGACTACCTTCGGCCAGGCGCACTGCCCTTTTGTTTATCCGCCATATCCTCAAGTTACATGGATGCCCCCAAGAGATAATTAGTGACCAAGGAACACAATTCACCTCACGTTGGTCCCTGTTGCCGGGGCTCTTGCCCAACAAATTCACAAAGCCCAAACTCTAGCACGACGCATACGCCACCAGGCTCGGCAGCAATACAAGGCCCAAGCCGATAAAAAGCACCGCGACGCTCCCCCGTTAAGCCCCGGGGATCTCGTATGGATAGATAGGTTACCCCTCAACACGTCCTTCTCCTAAACTGGATGCCAAATACAGCAAACCCTATCTGATCCTCTGCCAAGTGAATGATGTAACATATACGGCGCAACTACCTCCCCACGTGGGTGGGTGAAATCCTGCCCCTTGAGGCGGAGCAAGGCTTCCCATTGGACCTGGGCTGCAGCATTCGTGTGGTGCCGGCGCCACCAGAGTCCTGGTGCTTCTCTGTCTAGAGGACGGCTCCCTGCTTGCAGGTGCTAATCATGGGTCGGTGCTTGTGTGGCTAGAAGATGCCCAGGTGCCTGGTGATAAATGAGTTGTGGCACTGTTGTTGTACCAAGAGGATGATGCCTTGCGGCAGGTAACCCCACACGTCCATGCCGCCAGGTGACAAGCAGCTACAAACATATGTAGTTACTCTGCCGTCTCCCCCAATGGTCTCAATGCTGGTTACACAAACACTGAAAGGATTCTCACTACAGTTATGAAGTGGAAATGAAATGGTGGTGGTGGGGAGCGATGTCCTGGGCCCCATGATTTTCTCTCCTTCCGGGGGTCTGGGAATGCTCCTGATGGAGCCCCCCCTCCCTGCAGCCCGAGGGGTGGGGCCACATGGGAGGGGCCCCCAGGCTCCCACATTCTAGATTCACCCTGGCCCCTGCAAATTCTACGGTCAGCCCCGGAGGAACGCCCTTTTTCAAGAGTACCCACCCACACCGGAATAACTTCAGTTAGAGTGCCAGTGTGTGAACGGTCCAAGAGAAGAAGCCATTTAAG
This sequence comes from Sphenodon punctatus, assembly GCA_003113815.1. Taxonomy (NCBI): domain Eukaryota; kingdom Metazoa; phylum Chordata; class Lepidosauria; order Sphenodontia; family Sphenodontidae; genus Sphenodon; species Sphenodon punctatus. The sequence continues at coordinate 505,107 of QEPC01006697.1, read as the reverse complement.
TATGAATTATGGTGAGCAGGGTTGCCAGCGAGGCAAATTGTTAAGGAACAGTTATGAAAAATAGGCCCTGCAACATGTATTTTTCATAACAGTTCCGTAACCATTTGCACAGGCGGCTGCCCTAACGATGAGGTGTCTGTGGGAACCTACATGCCCCAGAACTCCAGTTTGGATAAACAGGGGATGTGGTGGGACGTGCTCATCTCCCAGGGGGCTTCTGTTCTGACTGGCGGGGTCGGTCACAGTGAATTTCACCTGTACGGATGCAAATATTTGTGGTTCCACATTAAAAAGAAAAGCCCATGATTTATCGATTCCATTATCTCCCCACCCCCGTCGCACGCACCCCCAGCCCCATCCACCTGGAGTGCTTAATGGCTTCAAAGACACTTGTGCTAACAGGCTCAACTAAACCTTAACCAGGCCCTGAGATAATCTCCATCACCCCACCGGAGCCTTGGCTAGAGTCAATATTGACAGATAGAGCCCGGTCCCGGCTACAGGCCTCCCCACCCAGCAGGAAGGAAATTGTCCAGGAACTCTTAGCTCCGCAAGGTGAAGAGGTGTCAAGACTAACCTCCCGGAGCCTTCAGCTAGCAGCAGTCAGGGACAGAGTTCCCTCCCTGGGGCTACAGGCAGTTCAGTTGTACAGCGCAGGAACTAGGCAGACAAGCAATGACGGAACAACTGCCTAAAAGCGTTTGTGTGTGTGGGGGGGGGGGTCCCCCTTCACTCCCCAAAGCCCTGACCCCATGACCCTGAGGGAAATTTAATGTTGACGGGAATGCAGAGAGCAACCCCCTGCAATAGCCGGACCTTCTCCTCGGGGGCCACACGGAGCCAAGATTAAGGGGGGGGGGGCTGTCCTCAGTTCCCACACTTGTGGGGAAACACATGAACTCAACTCGTGAGGTCTCCGGTGCACGAGCTCGGCTTAGTTACAAAGGTGGTGTTACTCGTTTAATGTTACACAAGATACGCTGAGTCAGGCTACGTCAGCAAGGGGGCGAGGGGAACGAGGAGCCAGGGAAAGCTTGACAGAGCAGGTGGGGTTTGAGGCAGGATTTGAAGATCTGGAGGGAGGAAGTTGAGCGAATGTGTTCAGGGAGGGAGTTTCAGGCATGGGGGGCTGCCAGGGAAAAGGCGTGGATGCGTTTTGAGGAGCAGGGGAGCCGTGAGCAGGCGAGGGTGGTGGCAGAGGAGGAGCGGAGCTCCCGGACAGGAGTGTAGTGGGAAATGAGTGCTGAGATGGGGGGGGGGGAGCAAGGCCATGAAGAGAGCCTTGTAGGTGAAGATGAGAAGTTTGTGCAGAATGCGTTCAGGAAGAGGGAGCCAGTGGAAAGGGGAGCGGAGGGGCTGTACGTGGTCAAAGCAGCAGGCAAGGTGGATGACCTTGGCAGTAGAGTTATGCACAGAAATGAGAGGAACAAGGTGAGAGCGAGGAAGGCCAGCGAGAAGGAGGTTGCAATAGTCGAGGCGAGAGATGACCAGGGCATGGACCAGGGTTTTAGCAGAGGAAACAGTGAGGAAAGGACGGATCTTAGCAACGTTGTGCAGAGAGAAGCGACAGGATTTGGCAACAGAATCGATCTGAGGTTTAAAGGAGAGGGAGGAGGCAAAGCTGAACCCTAGGCTACGGGCCTGAGGGACAGGCTGGATGTTGACCCCATCAGCAAAGGCAGAGAAGGAAGAGAGGAAGGATTAGGGGGGGAAGAGGAGGAGTTCACTTTTAGCTGGGGGTTTTTTACACACACATTTCTCCTGGATGTTTGCTGTTACATCCTGAACCTCTCTTTCTCTACAGGCCCGGCGGTCTCGGCGCTCACCCGGTGCCTGGCGGCTGTGGGGGACTGGATGAGGACGAGCCGTCTGAGGCTGAATCCTGATAAGACGGAGGGGATGTTGGCGGGTAGGGCCCCATCATCGATGAGGTCTGCCCCCCTATGGTCACACAGGTCCGTAGTCTGGGGGGGCCCCTCGACTCACGGCATCGCCTGGATCTCCAGGTGGAGCTGTGGTGAGGGGAGCATTTCGCCAGTTACATCCGGTGCGACGGCTGCGGCCGTATGTTTCGGACTCGGATCTGGCCACCATCATCCCTGCCTTTATCACCTCTAGACTAGACTGTAACGTGCTCCGCATGGGGCTGCCCTGGGGGACGGTCCGGAGGCTGCAGCTGGTGCAGAACGCGGCAGCCCGTCTCCTATCGGGGACAGGTCGCCGCGAGCACATGACACCCGTGCTCTGCTCCCTGCACTGGCTGCCTATTGTCTTCCGGGCCCAATTCAAGGTGCTTGTAATGACCTACAAAGCCCTAAACGGCCTGGGCCCGGCTTACCTGCGGGACCGCCTCACGCCCCGGATTGCATTGCGGTCCCTGCAGTCAGCTGGGGACGCCCGATTAGAGGTCCCCTGGGTTGCCTGGGTGGCAACGATGGGGAGGACGTTCTCGGTGGCTGCTCCCAGGCTGTGGAACTCCCTCCCGACGGAGGCCTGCCTGGCCTTGGACCTCTCCTCTTTCCATAGACAGTGTAAGACCTGCCTGTTCCACCGGGCCTTTGGAGAGGGAGACGGGTAGGGTGTGGTGGGTTGGTGAGGGGAATTCTGCTCTTTTAGTTCTTTTTATCCTTTTAAATGTTTTAAATTATATTTTATATGTGTTTTATTGATGCCTGTAAGCTGCCCCGAGCTGCTCTCGAGCAGGAGGGGGCGGGGTATAAAGCTAGTTAAATAAAGAAATAACTTTGTGTGTCTAAATCACTCACCCAGATCTTAAACATCCGGATCTTTGAATTTCTGCGTAGAACTTCTCCCAGAACATTTGTGTGTAAAAAGTTCTCCTGGTAAACTGCTTTGTTCAGGCAGCTGTGGTCACTTGGTTTCCATGGCAGCCCCTCACGTCTACAGCTGCGGCTACTTTAGGCTGCCTCAGGTCAGTGTGTGTGTGAAGAATGCATCCAGAACTTACTTGTGGACTTGTAAACCCAGAAGATGGAAAAATCAGGAACTTTAACTTGTGTGTAAAAATGCCCCATGTTAAGTTTGATCTGACGATGAGATATCCAGGCAGAAATGTCAGAGAGGTAGTTAGTGAGGCGAGACTGGATAGAGGGGTGGAGAGATAGAGCTGGGTAACATCAGCATACAGATGGTACTGGAAGCCATGGGATTAAATGAGTTTGCCTAGGGACAGAGTGCATAGAGAGGAGAGAAGAGGGCCAAGGACGGAGCCCTGGGGAACTCCAACCCAGAGGGGAAGAGAAGTGGAGGAGGCACCAGTAAGAGACACGTTGAAGGATCGGTCAGAGAGGAAGAGAACCAGTTGACAACTGAGCCAAGGGAGTGGAGAGAGTCAAGTAAGAGAGAGTGGTCGACAGTGTCAAAAGCAGCAGAGAGATTGAGGAGGACAAGGATGGAGTCGAGGCGATTGGATTTTGCTAAGAAAGGTGGTTAGTTATTTTAGCAAGAGCAGCCTCAGTAGAGTGGAGGGGTTGGAAGCCAGATTAGAGAGGTTCAAGGGAGGAGTTGGCGGAGAGGAAGGGGGGATTCAGACGTTCTGATTTGTGCGATTTTTTTTAAAAAACGAATGTTTCATGCCTGTCTGAACACTTAAATTCGATTAAATGGAGTCAATATCGCACTAAAGCAATGCGTGTTGAAAAGCTACTCAAACCTACCTTTTTGCTGTCCGTTTTCAATAAATCCGCACTTAACAGCAGTGTGAAAGCAACATCGTACTGGTTTTAACTAGTGTGTAATCTTTTCTGATGTGAATGCAACCGTGCTTCCAAGTGCGCTGTTTTACTCCTGCCCCTACCGGAAGCAGTGAGACCAGCTGGAGCCCTGTAGTTGCCTCGCTGGGTGCAGGCTGCAGCCAGCTTCTCCCCAAAAAAGTTCTTCCCCTCCATGTTTCCCCTCCATGCTTCTCCCCAAAAAAGTTCTTCCCTCCAAGGGACTTTCAATCATCTGCCTCTGCCTCTACCGTAGTGCTGCAGCAGTAGCAGCAGCGGGATACCGGAAAGAAACCAGGGAGAGAAGCAGCGCGCCTCACTATGCGAGGGGCTTCTTTCCAGCAGCCTCAGGCTCTCCCTCTTTACTCCCTGATTCTACAAAGTAGCAACCTTTGCTACAAAGGTTGTAGCAAAGGTTGTTGCAAAGTTTGCAAAGTTGCAGCAAAGGTTGTAGCAAAGTTGTACTTTGCTACAAAGTAGCAACCTTCTGGCTCCCCACAGGCCACTTCCTGTAACTGAACCGTACTGAGCAGCCGGGTAAGCACGCACTACAAGAAGGTCTGAATGCATTATTTCGCTGTACTTAAAATCGGTATGGCATGCATGTGAATGCAACAGGACTTGTTAACAGCGAACTATTGAGAACCAGTTTTTAAAAATCCAGATAATTGCTGCACGTGTGAATTCGCCCTTAAGATTGGAGAGGTTCAAGGGAGGAGTTGGCGGAGAGGAAGTCAAGGCAACAGGCGTACACAGCCCATTCCAGGAGCTTAGAGACAAAAGGGAGGAGAGAGATGGGATGGTAATTAGAGGGATCGGAAAGATCAAAGGGAGGCTTCTGGAGGATAGGAGAAACAGTGGCATGTTTGAAGGCAGAGGGAATGGAGCCGGTAGAGAGGGAGAGATTAACTATGTGCAGGAGAGATGGGGAAACAGTGGGTGTGTCAGGAAGCGAGAAGGGATAGGATCAAGGGGGCAGGTGGAAGGGATGGAAGTGGAGGGCAGGGAGGTGATTTCTTCAAGGGAGGGTAGGGGGGAGGAGGACAGGAGGGAAGGGGGGAGAAGGGAGGAAGCAAAGAGGGGATGGAGAGGAGTGGGAAGCAATAACAAGGCAGAGTTTATCTTTCTAACTCCCCCTGTTGTCTCTGAGAAGTTCCGGGAAGTGTCCAACAGGCCATCATGGAGTCCCCCGTTCCCTTCTGTTCACTCCCAGCCCTCAACAGTCAGAGGTTCCATCCCCGACCGACTTGACTAGTAGCCTTATAGACCGATCCTCAGAGAACTTATTCAGTCCTTGCAAGCAGATCTGGGTTCAGGACCCGCTGAGACTGTAGGTCCTGGCAGCGCCTGGTATAAACAAGAGGAAGCTGAACTCATTTGGAGGGGGAAATATCCAAAAATATATTCACATTTTTGGTTTGGGCACTACTGATGTGGAAATATTTTTCACTCTTTTTAGAAAACAAAAATGTTTGGCTATCCAAAACTGAGAATTCTGTTTTGTGTTTTGTTGATGCTGCTGATTGCTGAAAACTTGTTTTTGTTCACAGAGACACACAAATGATATTAAGAAGTGGGGGAAATTGCCATTTTCTCTTGGGGAATACAAAAAATAGTCAGGATAAAAACTGTTAAATGTTTTGTGCAAACTATTTTGACCAAAATCAAGAAGCAAAGCACTGCTGTACACCTCTTCCAAGTGAGGCAAGGCCGGGAATAATGTGACCTCCAGGGGCATCCACTGTGGGTACTGCACTCAATTAAACAACCATCCATGCCAGTTTATACCTGTGCCAGCTTCACTGGCAGAGCTGGGCAACTATCGCACAAGGATTCCTGCACATTTCTTGGAACAATCATTGTAAAGCCCTTTTCGGGCTCTTGGAATGCTGTGCAAATAATTGCATAGTCATGGTTTATTTCATGAGAGCTTTCGCAATGCAGTCTCATGAACGTTCAACGCAGAAAGGAGTAGGCAGCCATCTTGGAATCTCCCAACTTCCTCCTGTGGTGTGTACAAGCTTCAGACCTCTCCAGCTAGAGAGCAAGAAACATGTGATTGAAGTGATCATCACTCACTCCTAACGAATCTACCCCAGAATGGACAGCAAGCAGCCCAAAGCATACCCAAACGGAAGAGTTTGCAAGCAATGCGTGCAACTATAGTGGTTGAACAGTTATGCGTAGGGATGGGCGAATGCGGTTCGGAAATTCGGAGTTCCGCCCAAACTCGGTCTGTTCGGACGACCGAACCCGAACACAAACCAACCAAACCGAACTCATTTCCAAACGCCGAGATGACCAAACAGTTCAGTCAGTTCGGATCGCATTTGGGTGAGTTCGGGTGGCTAAAACGACAAAAACATGGTGTCACTGGAAGACCAAACGTGGCAGGGAGGGGGAGTCAGCTGAGGAGCAGACTTCCAGGCACCAGGGGTGGAGGGTGGAGCAGCCACCCTGCCCAATCACAATCTCACGGGCTAGGCTGCACGGAGTCAATGGGGCTTGCGGTGAGGCGGGCGCAGCAAGAAAGAAAACTGATTGCCTCCCCCCTTCCCAACAGCTTCTGAGCTAGTCACTGTTCCTGAACAGCAGGCGTTTCAGAAGGCTCCCTCTCTCCCAGCAGTTTTTGTTCCTTCCTATTCCTAATCCATTGCCATCCTCCTCCTATTTCACCCATCCAACCCATTTACCTCCATATTATCATTTATTTA
>QEPC01006697.1:480430-498076 GCA_003113815.1 Sphenodon punctatus | reverse complement strand
ATCAAGAAACAGCCACTCCAGCCCCAGGACCTGCCGTCAGGGTTCTGGGGCCAAGTTACAGGCAGGGAGGGCTGTGGCCAATACCTAGAAGCTGCCACTATAGCCCCAGGACCCAACATTATGGGTCTGGGGCCATCATTCCTCGCACCGAGAGACTTCATTCAACCGCACCAAGAAACAGCCACTCCAGCCCCAGGACCCACTGTCATGGGTCTGGGGCCATCATTCCTCCCACGGAGGCGATGTCTTTCCACCGCATCAAGAAACAGCCACTCCAGCCCCAGGACCCGCCATCAGGGTTCTGGGGCCAAGTTACAGGCAGGGAGGGCTGTGGCCAATATCCAGAAGCTGCCACTCCAGCCCCAGGACCCACCGTCATGGGTCTGAGGCCATCATTCCTCGCACAGAGAGCCTTTTTCCGAACATCCGAATCAAACCGAACAAAACCAAACTGAACGGCCGAACCCGAACGCAGAGAACAAACCAAACAGTCAAACCAAACCGAATGGCCGAACCTGAACCGCGATATGTTCGCCCATCCCTAGTTATGGGATGGTAGTGAGCCAATTGCTGATAGAAGGACTCTGGAAAGAGGGAGAGAGCTCATAAACAGAAGAGCAGCAAGGGTGCTAGGGACACTAGTGTTCCCTGATTCATTCTCTCACCTTTGTTATTCGGAAATTGGCTGGCATCCAACCGTTATCTGTTAGCCACACGCACAAGAAGTCCCCGCACTAAGCATGACTGGTAAAGGCTGTTTGTCAAGACCAAGCCAGTCTGTTGGATAAAACTGCAAAGGCCCCAGAACTCTCTGCTGACCACAAACAGGAAACCTCTGGGTGTGAGTTTCATAGGAAACACCGTACCCTTGGGAATAGAGACATGAGGAGTGGATTTGTTGAATTAGAGCCCTTCTCTGGGGCAGTGCAGAGCAGGATTTGAGAAGGGGCTAGATTCAATGGTTAACCAGCCTGATTAATAAATGCCAGAGGAAGGAAACAACTGGCAAGTTAAACAGAGAGGGAAAATGTTTTCCCCCTGCCCTGCTGAGGGATCAAAAGTTTAGAATGGATTCCGTGGCCTGAGCACCAGATCACTTTGCTTCCGTCTTAAAGAGCTGATGACAGCTTATTTGCAGAACAAAAGCACAGGGTTCCCCGTTTCATCAGGCTCTGTCGTTTATTTTTACCCCACATGCAAAGTAGAGATGAACCAGACTCATCAGTTCCCATGTCTGGGCCCCAGCCAATGCCGACATCTTTCCTTGCACATGCTCACAAATTTTAGTCCAGCCCAACTTTAAATGACTGGAGCGATAGGCCGCACATTCCTCTTTGGGGAGGCCATTCCAACACAGAAGTATTTGGGTAATTACTTTTCTGATCCAGGAAAAAATGTAGGTGAAAATAAAAACATTTTCAATTTTGTAAAATTCCTTCTGCAATTTTTTTTGTTTGTTTGTTTTAAAGTAGACTAAAACAATTAAAAGTTTTGGCTGATTGGGTTGCAGTTATGGGTTTTAATTGCACATTTTTCCTCTGACTGAAATTTTTCAGATTTTGGAGGCCAGAAACCAATTATTTTATTTTTTAAAATGTTCAGTGATTGGTTGCTGAAAACTGAAGCTTTTTTGGTTTCCAACGGAAAATGTGAAGTTTTGTTTTGTATCAAAAGTAACATAGCTAACCAAACCTGAGTTCCCCAAAGAATATATTCATTGCGGGAAATGAATAGTGGTTCGAATCCACTTTGTTGGGCCCAAGTCGCACTCCTGCAGCTTCCTAAGGTTTGCCTCCATGGGACGGCTGTTTCCAAAAGAGCTTTGGAGACAAAGTAGTTCAGATGATCTCTCTTATTGGAACTGCTGTTGGGGAGAATGGGAAACCTTCAGCCATGTTGGGGCCCTTCCTCAGGCATGTAGCATAGCCCGTCAGAAATAGATGAACGGAGAAAATGCAGGACAGGTCGATATGGGGAGGGAGTGAGTTGTGTGGGACACGGATAGGACAAAGTGATGAGAGAGATGGCTGTAGATGGTGTGCGGGGGGCAGAGAAGAATAGAAATACCAGCCATTTAAAAACAAAGCTGTACAAATATATATTGGTGTTAGAGGAGAAAAAACCAAACCGTGCGATAGTAAATTCAGCGCAGAGTGGCGGAGGCTAAAGCAAATATAGGAGTTAGGGGTGGAGTAGGAACCAGCTTCTTGTGAGTGAGCTGAAACCAATACACACACAAAGAGGAATTTCCAGTACTGGAATCAACCCGACAACAGCAGGAATCGATCAGTACGACCGCAACCTGATTGGGGAACCCAACAACCCAAAATGTCGCCTTCCACTCCTGGACTCCAGTACCAATTAAAAAACAAAACCAACCCCCCCACACACCTTTTTTTGTCGATAGACTGATTCCTGACCTGTATTTATCTGGTTTCCGTCAACTTCCATCAATTTTTGGCAACTTCTGGTCCCAGAAAACTACATCCAGTCCCATTTATTTATTTGATTGATTGATTGATTGTGATTTAACATCGTAAGACACTTATTTATTGGTTTTCCATCTAGGAACAGCTCCTGGGACACCTGGTGGGGCCCCCAACAACCGCCACAGGGCAGAGTTGGGTATTCCTTCCATTGACTCACTTGCGAAGAGAGCATTTGTCAACTACTGGCTAAGATTGCTAAAGCTCCAGGATTCAGCATTGCCCATACAATGCCTTAGGGAGGAACTATTATACCAAGGATCGCGACCTTATCTGTGGCTCCTTTTTGGGGGAAGATTACTTAGCGAAATGGGGTTTTCTTTCCAGCATTTTTTGGGCAAGTCCATCCTAGGCATCAAGTCTGAGATCTGTCTCCAACTTAGGGATATTGCTGCCCAGGAGGACGTAGCTAAGGTAGCTGCGTGGAAAGTAGCTCCATATTTGGGGAATCTTAAGAAACAGGCTCTTTTTGAGCCTTATTTTGACGTTCTGACTAATTTAAAACTGAGGCGAGCTTATATTCTACTCCGCTGGCAAATGGTCAAAGGGGCGGTAGTGGAAGGAAGGTATGAGTATATTCCTTGGGATGCTAGATTATGTTCCTGCTATAAACAGGAAGTGGAAGATATAGAGCATTTCCTTTTGAGGTGTCCCTATTTTGATGCCCTTAGGATAACTTGGGTGATTCCCTGGTTGCCTCGAGAGCCTCAGGCTTCTGACGGCGTTCGATATTTATTGTCACTTACACAAGGAGAGGCCATCAGGGATTTGGCAATATATACCCATCTAGCATCTAAGAAACGGCTCCAAATTCAAATGGTTATTTCTAGGGGCAAGACCCCCGGGATAAGATATGGTACCCTCCAGGACGAGACTGGTCCCTGATGGATAGTATTGGGGAATAGTGGATTGAGCAAAGATTCCCCAGTTAGCTCCAATGTCTATTTAATGCCCAATTCTACGTTTAGAGGATTGGATGATAGGAAAGCAGTGGTAAGACGGGATATGCTCCCATCTCAGTTGCCTAGTTTAATTTCTAGGATATTTTGCCCAAAGGATGTCATGTACCAAGGACAAACTTTGATGGCTTGTTAGCATGTCTACTATCCCTATTTGAGCGAGCTATAATGATTTAGTACTGACCAAATTTGTAATTACCTTTAGTACTGATCCTCCCGACAGATTGGAAAGCTGGTCGCCATGGTTTGGCTGGCTGTGCTACTGGTATATTTAAACCAGGCTAATTATGAGTCAAGGGGTTACTATCCTGTATCTTCTGGTGTCTTTACTTAATGCCTTGGTTATTCCTTGGTTTGCCTAAAACAGTGCTTACCTATTGATGCCTAATTTTTATGGAAATAGGTGGATATTTTATATACAATTGTTTCTTTTATATAATTTCTCTGTATGTACATATGTTTGTCTGTTTGTTTTTTGTTTTCTGTTTTGGCCATGGCGAAAGCCTGTGCTAAATAAAAAATTTCATTCATCTAGGACCAAACATTGAGAGAATCTCGGTTCCTAGGCCAGGCGTCGGAGTTCACTGCTCCTGAACCTGGAGGCAAATTCAAATCTCCCCATCACGTCACGAGTGCCCCGTTGCCCCAGGAGAGACCAGAGCTTCTGCAGGCTGCGGTGTGCAGCTGGTCTGCTCTCAATGGAGAGGGAGGGTAGAAACCAGAGAGAGCTTTGGAAGGAGAGGGGAAGTGGGAATTCATAGCAAATATATCAGCGGTTGAATCTGGCCGCTTAGTTGGAAGCCAGTCTGATGGAGCAGAGACTTGTCCTGCTTCTTTTGGATATCTGCTCGGGATAGTTCAGATTCTGGCTGTTGTTTGTGTATTGGGGCGATTCTTCTCATTGGGTTATTTGGGTTAGTGATTTGGTTGATGTCTGCATGTAGCAGAACAAAGCAATCAAATAGTCAGATAATCGAACCAGATAATGGGCAAATGGATACGTGAATCTCTGTTCTGGATACAGATATTTTTAAAATCGGAGTCAGATCTGGCCTCTGTCGTCCATGCTGCCTTTGTAACCTCGAGACTAAGCTACTGTAATGTGCAATGTTAGGGTTACCACCGCTCCCCTTTAAAAGAGGACGCTTGTGGAAAATATATGGTGCAGGGCTGCACTGGATCCAATGCAGCCCTGCACCATGAATTTTTCATAAGTGTCCTCTTTTAAAGGGGAGGGATGGTCACCCTATGCAGTGTCTCTACGTGGGGCTGCCCTTTGAGGGCTGCAGCTGGTGCAGAACCCGCCTTCTGTCTGGGTTGGGTTACCAGGAGCACGTTGCACTGGTGCTCTGGAGTCTGCACTGGCTGGGCACAATATACATTGATAATCGGAAGGGCTAACGGGGCAGAAAGCATTGCTTCTTCCAGGAGAGCCAGGCATCTCCTGCCTCCTGCAGCTGTTAAGTAGCTTCCCCAGAGACATTCCTGAATGCAGTCTCATCCCCCTCCCTCCCCGCACCCCCATGTCCTGCCGGATCCAGTGTCAGGTCACACCGCACACTGCAAACGCCTGAGCCTCCAGGCCAGGGGGAACAAGACAACTCGGCCAGGAAGGACTGAGAAACCAGACCCCTCTCCTGCCTCACTGCAAGAATCGACTCCCTGCTGCTTCACTCTTTAGAGAAGGCCCCTGCATTTCCACAGGCCGTGAGCGGGTCTCCTGGGACCCTCACACAAAGCACTTGCTGCTGCAGGAGAAAGAAATTAATCAACCTGCTCTTCCATGGCGGGAAATGGAGGCTCCTCAACACCCAGGGCTGATCTCTTGAGGAAGCCAAACCAAGCTGAGCCCTCTGGCACACAATAGTGCGGCCAGGCTGCTCTTCCTGGGTCCCAACGGGTTTTCCAGTGGCTGCCAAGAGGCTTCCAACTGGCAGGTGCAGCACAGGAATCATCTGAGTGGATCCCTGATCAGGGACAGCCTCCAGCTCGGTCCGATGGAGAGTGCTTCACTGGCACAATGCTGCCAGACCCTCCCCACAACCCCCAAGTCACACGGAGACGGGACCAGGGGCCTGTCCTCCGAGCAGCCCCAGCGCATGCCCTAACACTCCTCTCTTGCTTGTCTGATGGATCCAGCCATGCGGCGAGTCCAGCTGTGGCCGGGGGACGTGCAAGTAGAGCATCTCCTGGCTATGGTGGCTGTGTGGCCGTGTGTGCGTGCATATGCATCCAGGCCTTTGCCACTCGCCAGCAGAGAGAGCACTGCACCGGGCTCCAGCATGCAGCCGCGGCACGGCATCAAGGCACATCAAATCCACTCTGGTCCGTCTGGCCCAACAGCCCTGTATCTGGCCGTGGCAGGCACAGATGCTTCCGAGGGCACGTACCAGAAAGAGGGCGCACACGGTGTGAACCTTCTCTTGCTCTTCGGTCTCTCCGTTTGGGGAGCACCCAGATTGTCTTGGTGAGTAGCACAGATAGGACCTGCCTTCCAGCATCTTGCCAAACAGTCCTGGGGCTTCCTCAAACCAGGATTCAGGCCCGTCCTCTCTCCACACACAGGGCCCAGCTGTAGGGAGGGCAGTGACACTCACCTCCGTCCTGAAGGAATCATATAGACTTTAGACTGAACAAAGATCGGGCGTCGAAACCCCATGGCCCGTGTTTGGCTGTTGTGTTTAAGCACCCGAACAATCCCAACACCCACTTGCCCACCACGATGGGAACACTAATCTATCACAAGGACAATTTGCGTGTTCCGGCTGAACACGTGTCCAACGTTGTGTCTAACGATATCGTGGGGCGTGTTAGCAGGGACACGGTGGCAACACTCGTGTGCTGAGATCGGGTGGCGAATAAAACACTGATTTGCCCCAAGATGGGCTGGGTGTCTAAGCAGCGCCACACGGTGAACACAGGGCCAAACCGGTGTTCCTAGCAAGGTCAAAACACACATTCAGATGCCCGTTGACGTTCTGTCTAAAGACACCAATAGAGTTGGAAGGGACATCAGCGGCCATCTAGCCAAACCCCCGGCTCAATGCAGGAAATCCGCAGCGACAGCATCCCTGACAGACGGCCATCCTGCCTCTGTTTGGAAATCTCCAGCGAAGGAGAGACCCCACCCCCACCCTAGGCAGCGTCTGTTCCACTGTCGAACAGCTCTTACTGTTAGGGAGTTCTTCCTAATGTTTACAAAGAAAGCAGAAAACAGAGACAATTGTAAAGTTCTTTTCTCCTTTCCTGTAATTTGAGTTCATTATTTCTAGTCTTGCCTTCAGGGGCAAGAGAGAATAAGTCTTTACCATCCTCTTTGTGATGGCCCTTCAGGTAGTGGAAGATGGTTATCATGTTTCCCCTTAGTCTTCTCTTCTCTCAGCTAAACACACCCAGCTCCTTCAACCTTTCCTCGTAGGACTTGGTTTCCAGATCCCTGACCATCTTTGTTGCCCTCCTCTGAACCCGTTCCCATTTCTCCATGTCCTTCTTCTTAAAGTGCAGCGCCCAGAATTGGACACAGTACTTCAGATGATGTCTGATGATTCTGTTAATGCAGCCTAAAATTGCATTGGCCTTTTTAGCAGCTGCATCATTCTGCTGACTCATGTTCCATTTGTGATCAACTACAACCCCCAAATCCTTTTCACATGTGCTGCTGCCGAGCCAGGGATCCCGCATCCTGTATTTGTGCATTTGATTTTTCTTACCTAAATGCAGAACTTTACATTTATCTCTGTTGTACTTCATTTTGTTAATCTCAGCCCAGTTTTCCAATTTATCAAGATCATTTTGAATTTTATTTCTGTCTTCTAAGGTGTTGGCGATCCCTCCCAGTCTTGTGTCATCTGCAAATTCAATAAGCATCCCCTCTACTCCTCCCTCCAAGTCATTTATAAAAATGTTGAACAGTACCGGGCCCAGGACAGAGCCCTGAGATTGATGGGGAGTCATTGCTGAGCACTGTTTGGGGACGGTTCTTTAGCCAGCTGTAAATCCACCTAATGGTAGCATCAACTAGTCCATATTTTACCTATTTGTCAAATGCTTTGCTGAAATCTGTGTCCATGGTGTTCCCATGATCTACTAAACTAGTAGCTCGATCAAAAAAGGAGCTAAAGTTAGTCTGGCATGACCTGTTCTTGGCAAACCCATGCTGGCCTCTAGGAATCACTGCATTGCTTTCCAGATGCTTACAGCGTGACTGCTTTCTAATCTGCTCTAGTGTCTTCCCAGGACCCCTTGCTGTGCATTGCATTGGGGCAGCGATTCCCAAGGAAAAATACAGGGAAACTGAGGCCTGGGATGCTGGGAAAGCCCCAAGTTTTACAGCAGGGAACCAGGGGTGTAGCTCGATGGGAATAGGCCCCAGGGCAGACGTTGGCATGAGATGCTCAGCTCAGTGGCAGGGAACGGACACCCCAAGGATTTCATCGCTGCTCCAGGCACCCTCCCCCCCCCCACTTCTGGCTGAGGTCCCAAGCACCTTCCAGTCACACCTTAGCAAAGGAACAAGTCAGGAAGGCTCAATTTCTCCTGTCCCAGGCCCGTGGCTTCTCAGTTGACTGCTGGGCGGGGATCAAACCCGGGGCCCTCCCATCCTCTGTGCTGGTTTGTCTCCTTAGCTGCATTAACATCTGCAAACAGGGCCGCCTGGCTGCTGTCAGCAGGGAAGATTGACGAGGGAACTCAGCTGCCACTCTGGAATAATTGACAGCAGCTCCCGAAGACCAAGGGCCCGTCCAGATGGACAGCCTCATGCTGAGGGGTGGGTGGTGGGCAGGTAGGGAGCGGGGGAGTGACAGGCTCAAAGGCCACCCAAAGGCAAAGGACACCACACACACACACACACACACACACCGGTGCAAATGGCAAAGGCCTAGCAGCCCCCGCCCCCACCTCCCCTCCCACACACTCCAGCCTCGGGGTGCCACCAGCTGCGGAGACGTCCAGGAGGGGTGGAGCCCGCAGCCCGTCATCGGACGGAGGGAGCTCCTGAGGATTCAGAGGAAGGTACCTGGTCGCAGACTGGGCAGAGCTGAGATAATCTGCCCCATGAGCGTCTCCATCCTGAACCTGAGGATTTGAGATTGCCCTCCCTCATCCTAGTTTTTATTTATTGAATTCAAAATATTTTATCCTGCACCCTCCTGCAAAATAATAGCTCGGGGCAGCGCACAGCAAATCATTGCAATAAAATCAAACAATAAAAAGCCCACTACAATTTTTAAAACCATAAAGTACAAAAGAGTGGAAATCAAATCAAGACCCTCCCCGCTCCCATCGTTCTGAGTCTCCCCCCTATCCACAGCGACGTGAGTCTCCCCCCTATCCACAGCGACGTGAGTCTCCCCCCTATCCACAGCGACGTGAGTCTCCCCACTATCCACAGCGACGTGAGTCTCCCCACTATCCACAGCGACGTGAGTCTCCCCCTATCCACAGCGACGTGAGTCTCCCCACTATCCACAGCGACGTGAGTCTCCCCACTATCCACAGCGACGTGAGTCTCCCCACTATCCACAGCGACGTGAGTCTCCCCCCTATCCACAGCGACGTGAGTCTCCCCACTATCCACAGCGACGTGAGTCTCCCCACTATCCACAGCGACGTCAGGTCCCCCCTTAAACCTTGCTAAACTCCTGGCCCCAAACACATCCGGTAGCAGTCAGTTCCACGGGGGGCAGAGGGGGGGGGGGGATTTTTAAAAATCCTCCTTGCTAGAAGTTGTTTGATATATTTTAATGTTTTAATGTATATTTGCTTATTGTAAGCCGCCCCCAGTTGCTGTGTCAGGAGGGGCGAGGTATCAAGATTTTTTATAAATAAATAAAATAACTAATGCCAGGCTCTGTGGGAAAGGGTGTCCTTCCCTGCACCCACTCCCCTTCATACAATCACCGAATCCTTAGACTGGACCGGCCAATAACTCAAGCCCCCTGCGAGACCCAGTCTGTCCGCGTCCCTCACTGCCAAGAGCAGTCACTTGTGGGGCAGGCAGGTAGGCGGGGAATTGTACAACGGAACAGCCCTGCTTTCGAAAGGCAGGGCCCAAAGCTGAACTTGGGTTTCCAAAATTCCCAACCTGCCTGGAGCTGCGAGGCGCTGAGACTATCGAGCCAACACGCCGTATCTCCGTGCAGCGCAACCGCAAGGGAGCCCAGGGCTCAGTGTTTGTCTGTGGTTGCTAACAGCAAAACCTCACAATTGAATCCAAACTTGCCATTCAATTGCCTGGGGCCGCCCCCCCCCTGTAACTGAACGACGACGCTATGAAAGTCAAGACAAACAAGATTAGCCCGTGTTGACAAGGAGTTTAGCCGTAGCTGAGCAGGGTCTGTGTCTCGGCCCTTCTGTCGTGCAAGTTTACAACCACCCCACAAAGTCTAATCCTTCACATCCTGTCAGGCTATTATGCAAATCTCCGGCCGGCGTTTGCCTAATCCAATACTCCCCGCCTCCCCCCCCCTCCCGTCGCTCTGTCGCCCGCCGCTCTCTTCTGCCTCCCCCCCCCCCCCGCCCCTTCATATGAAAGAGCTCCTGGCGGGCCTGGGCGTTGGGCCTTAGCCAAGTAAACAAAGGCCTCGCAGCCCCTTCTTCCAACCACAAGCCCCAAACTCACTAGCCAAGAGTCAGAGCAAACGGCGCTGGCAAGGGAGATTCCATCGCTGCCGCCGCCACCACCAGCGACTGACAGCACGACAGGCCAACGGTCAAGAGCCCCAGAAAGCAGCAAGAGCCGGAGCCTGTTTAGCAAGGCCGGAGCTCGCTCTCACTGGTTTCTTCAGAATGGCCGAGCAGCGAGCAGTGCCGCCGCGATCAGGGGGGCGTTTAATCATGCAGAAAGGTCTCACAGCAGCCGAGAGGAGCCTGTGGCAGGCACTGGGCCGTTCAGAGGGTTCGGCCTGCAGCAGTCCCGTCCCTGGGGCAGGACGCACAGGCCGCCGAAAGATACAAGCGGCTTCCTGCCCCGGCGCAGCTTGGATAAAGCTTACATGGAGGCGGGGGGATGGACAGGGATGTTGTCACCCCATGACCCAGAACCCTGACTTTGGGATGCTCCCTGCGGAGGCAGGGCTGCTGAATCGGCCCAACGAGGCTGGAAATCTGCCGAGAGCAGGCTCAGGTCCAGGAACCAGGGCCGGCCCTAGGGTTTGTGTGGCCATGTGCAAAGTCTTGGTGTGGGGCCTAATTTGCATCATTAGGCCCCACCCATTTATGCAAATACACAAATTTTTATATTTTTCATAAATGTCCATCATATCGGCACAGCTGCCTTGGGCCCTTTTTAGTCCCAGCACTTTTTACCCCTTAGTTTCCCACACAGAGCACCCCCTTGCCACTTGTCTCACAGATCCATCCACCCCCCTTGCTTAAACCACCCCCAACATGCCAAAGTACCCCCTCATCTAGCCCTCTCCCAGTTTCCCCTCCTGCCAATACAGGGAGGGAACAGGAGGAGATGGAGGGCAGGGCATTATTGATTTTTTTTGAAATAATTTGGCAGTAATAGTCAAAACAAATGAAAATCAAGCAACAGTGTTCATATATAGTAATAACAGAACAAATGTCTTTTTCAACAAGACGTTTAGGAGACAGGCGGGACATCTGTACGTTTATAGTTAGTCTCAACTTTACGCATAGATCTAGAGCGAAGTGAAGGTTGGCATTTAAAGTGTCTGGGGTATTAGCAACCAGTCATTTAGGTAGGGGGAAATGGCAATGCCCTGCTTACGGAGGAAAGCTATGACTGGGGCCATAACCTTAGTAGAGACCCTAGGGGCCAAGGAGAGTCCAAATGCTAATGAACAAAACTGAAAATGCATGGAGTCCTGGGTGAAACAGACGAATCTTCTACAGGAGGCATGCAATCTAACAATGAAAATCAGCATCTTTTAGATCAATAACTGCATACCACTGACCCTGCTTCAGGTGGGCTCTTAAATTGTCCATCCCAAATTGTTCTTAAATTAAATCTGGTGCTGGATACGATTTGAAACAATCTACTAAAAGATCATATGATTCCAAATGGAGGAGATTCTCCTATTGGTTATCTGGGAGATCCAATCTCAGCCGATCAGGTAACCGTGCCACTAGTCCTCCTTCAATACTTGTTGGACCTGGCTGAGAAGGGCCTTGCGCACTCTTCTATAAGAGTGCATCTCTCAGCAATAGCCCAACGTGTTGCCCTCCCAAATTCCCAATCCCTTTTTGGTCACCCTCTGGTAAAAAAGTTTCTTAAGGGACAAATTAATTTGTTTCCCCCTCACAAACACCCCGTTTCTCAGTGGGATCTGAACCTTGTTCTAGATCAACTGACAAAACACCCTTTTGAGCCTGCAGAACAATCTGATCTGTTCCACTGGTCTCTGAAGACGCCTTTTTGGTTGCCATCACGTCCCTTAGGTGGGTGTGAACTCGCCGCTATATCTATCAAGGAGCCTTACTTCTCAGTCTTCGCAGACAGGATAGAGATCTCTCTCCATCCGCCGTTTATCTATAAAACAGTGTCCAGATTTCATATGGCACCAAAAAAATTGTCCTCCCAGTATTCCTCCCTCCACCTCATGAGTCAGAAATCTTTGCCAGGTTTCACACGTTGGATGTTAAGAGAGCAGTCCTGCTCTATTTAGACAAGACCCAGCACTGCAGATAATTTGTTCCTCTCCCCTCCCCTCCCCAAATTAGGGCAAAAAGTTTCATCCCAAACTATCTCAAAATGGTTAGTGCATTTGATCTCCTTTGCCTATGAGCAGGTAGGAAGTCCACCCCCGCCTTATTTAAAGGCTCATTCACTCAGAGGTCTGGGTGCTTCGACAGCAGCATTTTGCAACATCTCTCCTCTTGAGATCTGCAGGGCTGCGACCTGGAGTTCCCCGCGTACATTCACTAAGCATTATGCTGTGCATCTCCATTCTGAATCTGACACCTCTCTGGGAGTATCTATATTGAATTCTGTAATTAAGACTAAATAATCTATTTTACTTACAACAGTTTTGTTGTTTAAACAACCAAAAAAAGAGGAACTTTTAAACTAAGTTAACAGAATAAACTTACACACTTTTTGTTTGCAGAGGTATGTTGTTTTTATACTATAAGAAAATTCCCCCACTGCCTTAATCTAGGCTTGGCACTCCCCCATTTGTGAGAATGTGAGGAGCCACTCGAAGAAGAACTGAAGGTTGTTACCGTGTAAACAAGGTTCTTCGAGATGCCTCCCAACATTCTCACCACCGTCAGCCCTGCTGGGCGCGTCCTGTCCCAGGCGTTTGGAGGAGGAGGCGCCTCCCAATTTTGCTGTCTGTGTGTGGGGCCGCCGCAACAGAGCCACTGCAAGTGGTGAGGCAGGGGAGGGGAGAGATTTCCCCCCCCCCCCCACTGCGGGGCTACAGCTGAGCTGAGTCGGCTAGGGCTAGAAGCTCTGACAGCAGAGCCCTGGCTCCTGATTTTGCTGGGGGGCCAGGCCACTAGGCCAGCCTGGATTTGAATTCAGGCGCAACAGACCAGACTCCAGGAGTGGAGCTCCCGGCTCCTGCGAGGCCATGCGCGAGCGCACGTGTCGCACATGCCTGGGGCCGGCCCTGCCAGGAACCAGAACTGAAATGGGCCCATAGGAAGGGGAGTGTAGCAGGTTCTAGTCAGCACCCGGCCCAAGAGGGGACAGGGCGGCTAAGTCCCTTGCAGGGAGCAGCATCCTGTTGAGGCAGCCAGGGGGCTCTTTAAGGGGGCCAGGCGCTTCGTCAGCCAATTGAGAAAGGGCTGGTTGGCCCCCACTGATTGCGGCGGGGAAGCGCTATGCGGGGCGGGGTGCAGAGCGCGGGCTGGGCATGGGGGAAGCCTGTTTGTTGAAGGAGAAATGGGGGGTGGGGCCTTTGGGGAGCCAAAGGGGAAGGGGCTGGACCCTCACTTTGCACTGTTGTTCCTCAGCTGCGTGCAGGGCCCCGGTTCCCAAAGCTTGGGATGGTGCAGTTTGGAGTCTGTCCTGTTTGGAGTCTCCTGTCCTGTCCTGCAAAGAGAGGCCAGGGTCAGAGAACGGCAGGAAGCATCTGCCAGTCCTGGGAGAAAACGGGAGCCTTTAGACGTAATGGAAAGGGGTGGCCGAATGTGTGTTGACATTGACACCATCGTACGGCCATGCGTGTGTCCCCGTGTTTACTACGTTGCAATACTTAGATGTAACGGCTGCCTTTCCACGTCCAGGGGCTAATCGGGGTCCTGCCTGCCCCTCGCGCTGGACGCTTTCCTTGCACAAGCACTCCCGTGGAATTATGGGAGTTGTAGTCCAGGCAGGAGTGCAGCCGGGTCTTCCCCAAATCCTCTGCTCTGTGCTGCAGCTAAACAGCTCATTCTTCACTGCTCACCCCACCCACTGGGAGCTTTGGGAGAGCACAAAGACCGTGTGGAGCAAGGAACAAGCTCTTTGGCAGCAGCACGGAGTGGAGGAATCGGGGCAGACAGACCGGGAATGGCTGCGAACACACCGCCCAATGTCTTTATTTTTATTTATTTATGTACTATATTTATATCCCGCCCCTCCTGCAAGCAGTTTAGACACAACGTTAGCCACGGGGAGAGGGAAAACACTCAACTGTCGCCCCCGAGACATCTATGTAACCAACGAGGAGTTAATGGGAGGCTAACAGGGAGCAGACCAGGGATGGTGCTTAGACACAATGCCCAGCCACGTGGTAAATGTCTTTATTTCATTTATTTATTTATTTATTTCTAAAACTTATATGCCACCCCCTCCTGCTTCAGGCATCTTGGGGCGGCTCACAACATTTTAAAACACATTAAAATATACAATAAACAACAATTTAAACAATAATTAAACCCCATTCCTACCCATCCTAACCCAACCCACCTCCCTTGGGAAAGGCCTGGCGGAACAGCCAGGTCTTACAATGTCTGCGGAAAGAGGGGAGATCGGTAATAAGAACATAATAAATGCCGTACTGGGTCAGACCAATGGTCCATCTAGCTCAGCATCCTGTCTCCGACAGTGGCCAATCATGGTGGCTTGGAAGAAGCACCCAACAGGTCACAATGGGGGATCCATTCCCTGTTGTTTCCCCCTAGCTCCCGTCATGTTCCCTGATCCTGTCTGGCTAATAGCTGCTAATGGACCTATCTTCCAGAAACTTGTCCAAACCTCTTTTAAACTCAGCTATAGTACTGGCCCTTACCACAGCCTCTGGCAGTAGATTCCACAACCCAATTATACGCTGAGTGAAAAAATATTTTCTTTTATTTGTTTTAAACTTGCCACCCATGAGTTTCATGGAGTGTCCCCTAGTTCTAGTACTAGCTGAGAGGGTAAATAACTGCTCCTTGTTTATTAGTTCCACCCCACTCATGATTTTATAGACCTCTATCCTATCTCCTCTCAGTCGTCTCTTCTCCAAACTGAAGAGCCCCAACCTACCAAGCCTCTCCTCCTACGGGAGCCCCTCCATGCCCTTGATCATTTTTGTTGCCCTTCTCTAGTTCAGCTATGTCTGGTCTTCAGCGACCAGAACTGCACACAATATTTGAGGTACGGTCACACCATTAATTTATATAGGGGCATTATGACATCCTCAGTTTTATTCTCTAGCCCCTTATGAATAATTCCTAACATTCTGTTTGCTTTTTAGACTGCTGCTGCGCACTGCGCTGTGGATTTCATTATATTGTCCACAATCACCCCCAGATCCTAGCTTAGTACCCAGCATTGTGTACGCATAGTTTGGATTATTTTTCCCTACGTGCATCTCTTTGCACTTGTCCATATTAAATCTCATCTGCCATTTAGATGCCCAGGCACCCAGTGCTGTAAGATCCTGTTGCAGTTCCTCACAGTCTGCTCGTGTTTTAACTACCTTGAATAACTTGGTGTCGTCTGTAAATTTGATCACCTCACTCTTGACACCCTTTTCCAAATCATTAATGAATACATTAAACAGCACCGCTCCCAATATAGATCCCTGAGGCACACCACTTTGTACATCTCTCCATTGTGAAAACGGACCATTTAGTCCTACCCTTTGCTTTCTATCTTTTAACCAGTTTCTGATCCATAGTAAGACACTATCTCCTGTCCCATGACAGTAATCAAGCGGACCTCCAGTGGGAGGGAGTTCCACAGCCGCGGCGCAGCCACAAAGAACACCCTCCTCATGGTGGACACCCAGAAACCCAGGGGACCCCGAGGAGGAGGCCCCCGGCCGACCGCAGGGGCCAATCCAGGACCCGGAGAGTGAGGCAGTCCTGCAGGTAGGCGGGGCGCAAGCCATTTAGGGTTTTAAAGGTTAACACCAACACCTTGAATTGGGCCCAGAAAACTATTGGCAGCCAATGCAGAGAACGGAGCACTGGTGTAATGTGCTCGCATTGGCCCGTCCCAGTCAAGAGACAGACAGCCACATTCTGCACCAGCTGCAGCTTCCGAACCAGCCCCAAGGGTAGCCCCACGTAGAGCGCATTGCT
Organism: Sphenodon punctatus; assembly: GCA_003113815.1. NCBI lineage: Eukaryota > Metazoa > Chordata > Lepidosauria > Sphenodontia > Sphenodontidae > Sphenodon > Sphenodon punctatus. Next base: position 482,163 of record QEPC01006697.1, on the reverse strand, counting down.
CTAGTCTAATCTCGAGGTGATAAAAGTATGGACGATCGTGGCCAGATCCAAGTCCGAGACATACTGCCGCAGCCAACGCACCCAATGTAACTGGCGAAATGCCCCCTCTGCCACAGCCACCACTTGGACATCCTGGCGAAGCTGCGGGTCCAGGAGCACCCCCAGACTCCAGACCTGAGATACCAGGGGAGGATGGACCTCATCAACGATGGGGGCCATCACTCCCCCAGCCTTCCCCACAACCATCATCTCTGTCTTGTCAAGATTTCATTTCAGGCAGCTCGTCCTTATCCAATCCCCTACAGCTGACAGTGACAGACACCGCGAGACTGCCAGGCCTGAGTCAGAGGAAAATGAGGGAGAGAGCTGGGTGTCATTAGCATATCGATGACATCTCGCCCCAAACTCCCTGACAACCTCCCCCAAAAGCTGCATGTACACATTGAACAAGAGAGGGGATAGAATGGAACCCTGCAGAAACCCCACACGTGAGGCCCCGGGGGGGAAGATGAGAACTCCCCCGGCACCACACGCTGGATTCTCCCGGCCAGGAAAGAGTGGAACCATTCAAGAACAGTCCCGCTAATCCCTGCCCGGTTTCGTAGCCAAGTCACCAACAACTCATGATCAACGGTATCAAATGAGAGATCAACAGGGTGGCGCGACCCCAGTCCAACTCACGGGAGAGGCCGTTGACCAAGGCCACAAGCGCAGTCTCCGTGCCAAAACCTGGATGAAAGCCCAACTGCGAGGGATCAAGAAAACTGACCCGGTCCAAATGCTCCTGAAGCTGCCGATCCACCACCCGTTCAATAACCTTCCGTAAAAAGGGAAGGTTAGAGACCGGCCGATAACTGGCCAGGGCGTCAACGTTCAAAGATGGCTTCTTGAGCAGGGGCCGCACTACCGCCTCCTTGAGGCAGCCATCACCCTGCTCTCCCCAAGGGAGGTGTTGACTATCTCTGCCAGCAACGGCCCTAGTGTCCCCTGGCTAGTCTTAACTAGCCAGGACGTGCACAAAGCTATTATTATATTATTATTATTATTATTATTATTATTATAAGCATTCAGATAGTGCAAGCAATGTACCTGGCGCTTTACAAAGAATAAGATAGACAGGGTCCCTGCCCGAGGGCTCACACTCTAAAGACAGGGGGAGGGGAGACAGGGAAGGGGGAACAGAGGGAGAGACAAGGGATGTGACATTCACGAGGATGCGAGGACTCAGGGACACGTTCTTGGCTTGGTCACAATAAGTGGCTCGAACAGTCCTAAGAGCATCCCCCGCATCCGAGGGCAACACAGCCTGAAACTCAACCCACAAAACAGGACAAGCCGGGGCTTTACTGCCTCTGACCCGTCCTCTGCTAAAAAAGTTGCATCAAACCTGTGGTGAATTTGAGCAATTTTATCCGCAAAAAGGCCCACAAACAAATCACAGCGAGCATTTGATGATTCTAAATCCAGGCGGAGGGAGGCCGGACTGACCAGCCCCCTTAAGCACCGGATCACTGTTGCATCTAAAGGCAGCCGACATCTCATGCTGTGGGGGGCTTGGTCTGGGAAAATCTTTCATGTTAACACATTTAGAACGTCCTCTTGAGTCCGGTCTTGTCTTTATACAAGCAGGTTTGTGCTAAAACTATTATTATTATTATTAACAAACATTTATATAGCGCCAGCAGTGTACCTGGCACTTTACAAAGTAATAAAATAGACACGGTCCCTGCCCC
>QEPC01006697.1:458015-478494 GCA_003113815.1 Sphenodon punctatus | reverse complement strand
GCGAGGGTCCCGAGAACAGGACTCAATGCGGGAGGCATAGTAGTGTTGTCTAGCAAGGGAGATAGCAGAAGTAAGGGTGGAGAGACAGAATTTGAAGTGAAGGAAGTCAGAGGCCGGTGCCTGCCGCCCATCATGCTGTGGATCCTGCCCCAAGTACGTCAGGCAGTTCTCCCCATGAAAGCACTTTGGGATGGGTGGCTTGGCTGTAGCAGGAGGGTCCTCAGCCTGTAGCAGGCCCACGAAGGAGGTCACTAGGTGTTTTCAGACGGATGTGGAGCTGCTCTGGGGGTGCAGCCCTATGTCCAGTCCCACCTGAGTCCGGACCAGATGGACATGGCGTGTTCCCCAGCTTGCGACAGGCCACCTGGGGGTGAGGTGGGCTGGCATGGTCAGCACTGGGACAGCTCGTCCATCTAAAAACACCCACCGTCATGTCCGCATGGCCTGGGGCTTCCATGATTGGTCCTGCGTCTGCTGTTCAGGGTGACTGCAAATGTCCAGCCCAGCTGCTCTCTGTATCAAGGTTGGGCCGGAGTTTGAAGAGAATTTCTCCCTATGGAAGTTGGGTAGCGCACAGGTTTGGCCGGGCCGGGCCGGGCCGGGCCGGGCCGGGCGATGCTGCGCACTAGTGCAGCGGGGATGTAGGTGGTTGGAGTAGGGGGGTCCTAAAGTACGGCTCAGCATGGAACCCCCCTCCCCGAATCTCTAATCCTGCTGTGGGCACTGCAGCCCTGTCCTAAGCATGGGGGGGGGGGGAGGGATAATTGAAAGTTGCTTTTCGTACAAAGCTGTTTGCACCAAGCAGACCTGACTCTAGCGGACACCCCAGATGTATTAATGTGTAGGATTTTCTGCCCCAAGCCACAAACCTTCCACCATGAACTAACCGTGTCCTCCTCGGACTGCTGGATGCTTCAGCTCCCTTCTCCAAGCTCAGCTGAGATCACAGTTAAATTATGTGACTTAACCCGATCCCCGGTGAAGTGCCGATCTATTGATTTTGATGTTACAAGTGTTTCAGCCTGCAGCCATGCCATTCCTAGCCAATGCAGAGAGCAGCGTCCAGCCTTGAGCCACCATTGCTAGCACATGGGAGGAAGACTTGGCATTTAGATTAACCTGTGTATTTATTTTGGAAGGAAAAAATGAACCATTTTAATATGCTCTCATCAAAATTCCTCATTTTTCTGTGTTTACTGGAACCATTTTTATAGACTTTCTGGCATGTGCAGAAATGAACTAATAATTCCTGCAATGGAAGTGGGGAAGGGAGAAGAGAGACATTCATATTGTCCTTCATAGGACTGAGGGAAATGAGTGACCAATGCCATACACCTGCAGGGGGCATTTTTAATGCACTTTGGAAAATGCACAAGGAAACACTGCCCCAGAGGGACAAAACCCCTTCTGGAAATGGTCAAGAGGATATTATTTAAACACATTGGACACAGTTTTTCACAGAGGGGAACAGTGCGTGCGTGCATTATGTGTAATTAGCCCTTTTAAAGCATAACTTCTTGCATGTCTTGCCCGATGTCTTGAGGGCTTTTTCCGTTGCTGATTAAGACTGTCCCTGTGACTGAAAGAGACCCGTGCATCAGTTTCTCAAGGATAGACGCCATCCCTAGGCTCCTTTTGAAGTTTAATAGAATTATCATCCTCATGGAACTGCAGATCTTTTATTCTCTCACCTAAAGCAGAGACATTCCCAGCGTGTCACTTGACCACATGAACAACAACTTGATTAAAGAGTTAGTAATGGGGGAAAAAAATACTCAGCCAGATTCCAAAACCGGCAGTCGCTGAAGTCAGTTAAAGTGATAACTTGAATTTGAACTGGGTTTACCCTCCTGGGAAAGTTTAGCATATTTTAGAAAAATCTACAAGCAAAACCCCACAGCTGATTCTCTCCTTAGCAAGCTGGTTGTGTTGAGCGCCCAGTCATGGGGACAGCGATAGGCATTCCATTCTTACCCCCGCAGACTACGCCCTCAGCACATTTGCCTACACAATCCTCTTCTGAGACTTTAATGTAACCCCATGCAGCAGTGAAGCCAAGCAGAGAATATCAAGCCACAGTCAGGTTCATGATGACCTTGTCTGCAGATGTCATGACCCCACATGGGCCCCCAATCCTCAGTCCGATGCCTCTTGTCCCATTTACACTTTGTGCACAAGCATCATCACAGCTCCGTCAAGTCCGCTCACCTGCGCTGCAAGACTCGGCCTCTCCACTTCCTCCAAGAGAGAACAGAGGGGGCCGGATACCGGTCCAGAGGTGAAGAGGAGATTCCGGAGGGCGGAGCAGAGATGGGATTTCACCTGCAGCCAATGACGCAGAGGGATCCAAATGGTTTTTCTCACTGGCGTGAGAGGAATTTGTGATAGAAATGAGGGTTGGGCAGAACTGAGATGGGGAGAAAGTCTGCTTCCCTGTGGGCAAGCCTCACATTTCCGACTGTCTATTGGATGCCCAAATACCGAGTTGGGCACTCAGTTATTCAAAAATACCGGGCATTGCCATTATCAAATTACCAATTTGCTATTTTACTGATTGGTAAATGGTGAATCAGTACCAGAACTCGGAAAAAGTCAGGACAGGAAGTTGAAAAATTTGCACCAGTAGTAGAAAAATGGTAAATCAATAAGTGGGGTAGCCCGTCACACACTAATTGGGAATCAACTAGTCCCCCAGGATGCCAGGCTGGGTTGAGGACTGCAGTCCCACTGGGGAGATCTGTTTTCTTTGGGTCTTTGGTTCACCTCCAGCGTTGGGTTTAGCAGTGAACACCAGACCAGCATCTAGTCCAGACATTAGCCTGCACCAGGTGGTTCAGGTTAAGAGTACACGATAAAGAGCCTTTATTTAATTTATTTATTTATTTTATTACATTTATATGCCGCCCCCTCATGCCGATGGCATCTCGGGCGGCTTCCAACAAATACAAAAATCTAAAACAACATAAAAGCACATTAAAATCTAAAAAAATCCAGTATTATTATTTAACAAATTTAAAACACCCCCCCATACAAAACTTCAACCCTCCCTCCCCTCCCCACCTGCGAAGGCCTGGGAGAACAGCCATGTCTTACAGGCCCGACGGAAGGCCAACAGACTCGGGGCCAGCCGTGCTTCCTCTGGGAGGGAGTTCCATATCTGTGGCCCAGCCACCGAGAACGCCCTCTCCACTGTAGCGGGGAACCTCCAGGAAGGTGCCCCCGGTGGACCGAAGGGGCCGTCCTGAGTCGCGGAGGGCGAGACGGTCCCTGAGATATCCAGGTCCAAGACCGTACAGGGCCTTATAGATCAAAGTCAACACCTTGAATCTGGCTCGGCACGTTACAGGCAGCCAGTGCAGCACACGGAGCACCGGTGTTATGTGCTCTCATCGGCCCGTCCCTGTTAAGAGACGGGCCGCTGCATTCTGCACTAGCTGCAGCCTCCGGGCCAGCATCAAGGGAAGCCCCACGTAGAGTGCGTTATAGTAGTCCAGTCTCGAGGTGATGAGGCATGGATCAAGGTGGCCAGGTCGGATCTGGAGATGTACGGGCGCAGCCTCCGTACCAGATACAGCTGGCGGAAAGCCACCTTCCCCACCACATCCACCTGCTGATCTAGGCGGAGCTCTGCATTCAATAACATCCCCAGACTCCGAACCTGCTGGGCCACGGAGGGGCACACCCCCTCCACAAGAGGGGGCAACACCTCCCGCGCTCGGCCCACCACCATCACCTCCGTCTTATCGGGATTGAGCTTCAGTTTGCTCTGCCACAACCAAGTCGCCACGGCCTCCAAACATTGGGATAGTATGGAGATGGCAGGGCCTGGGTCATCTGAAAGAGAGAGGTAAAGCTGGGTGTCATCAGCATATTGGTGGCCACGCACACCAAACCCTCTCACGAACTCCCCCAGGGGCTGCATATACACAATAGAGGAGACAGGATTGAACCTTGCAGAATGCCACAGTCCAGGGCCCGGGGGCTAGATGTCTCTGCCCCCAGGACAACCCACTGGGTCCTCCCCGAGAGGAATGACTGGAACCAGCCAAGGGCGGTCCCATCCAGACCCCCCAGGTCATGCAGCCATCTCAACAGCAGTCCATGGTCCACTGTATCAAATGCAGCCAAGAGATCTAGCAGGACCAATAATGTTGAACGTCCTGCATCCATCTCCCGGCAGAGATCGTCCACCAAAGTCACCAATGCCGTCTCTGTACTGTAGCCTGGTCGAAACCCTGATTGAAACGGGTCAAGAATACCGATGCTGTCTAGGTGACCCTGGAGCTGTAAGACTAAAAAGGGAAGGTTAGAGACGGGTCGGTAACTGGCGAGTGTGTCCACATCCAAAGATGACTTCTTCAGCAGGGGGCGCACCACGGCCTCCTTGAGACCGGGGGGCAAACTTCCCTGCAGAAGGGACGCGTTGTTCACTTCCGCCAGCACCGGCCCCAATGTCTCCCTGGAGGCTTTCACCAACCAGAACGGGCAAGGATCTAATTCACAACTAGTGGCCCTAACCGACCCCAAGATCTCCAGAGCATCGGCTGGCGTCACTTCCTGAAACTCATCCCAGAAAGATGGACCAGATGGAGCCCTCATCACCTCATGCTCCATTTCTACTATCTCTAATCCAGTGTTTAAGTTTTTCTGGATTTGAGCGATCTTGTCTGCAAAGTAGATGGCAAACTCCTCACAGCGGGCCTGGGACAAGTCCCCGTCCAGGCAGAGGGAGGCTGGACTGACCAGCCCCCGCACCACCCGCTTATGAAGTGAGTGACCCCAGCAGTCAAAGGTTTAGGGACCCCCAGTTGGGGCCATTCACCATGGAACCAACCAGGTTGATCATGGCACGCTTCGTGCAGCTGAGCTTGCTCCAAGAGATGCTGAGCTGTGCGAGTCTGAAGTCGGGCAGAAGTGGAGGCAGGGGTGGTTCCTCCAACTCTGATTCCGAACGGTGCAGAGTGTCATAAGTTTTCACAGGCAACATTGTGCTTCATCCAATCGGACTCTTGTGTTCTGCCTGGCTCTAGACTAACCTGGTTCACTGTCTCCTGTGTGTTTTCAGAGAAGCACCTCCCCACACATCACACATGTTGTAGGGCTGCCTAGGATACCAGTGCAGCCCTGCAACATGCATGATGGGTGGGTAATGGGTTTGGGAGGCACTTGTCTAAAATCACCCTATGCCTCCAGCTTGTGACATTTTTAAATTGCGCCTGGCTGTCCCTTTGTGAAGGCAGCTCTGTGCAGAGTCTTAGCTTGGTGGGCTGGGAGCAGGAAGCTGTAATGCTATGAACTCCAGGCAGACCAGGGCAGGATTGTGGTGGTGGTGTGTGTCCCATGCAGGACTGCGAGATGCACTTGGTGCGCAGTCCCTGACCGTAGGGGACACCCTATTTCCAAAAGCCTTATAGAATGTCTGGCCAGCCCCACTATCGATGGTTACTGCTCACCTATGCCCCTGACATTCGGGAAGCATTAGTCGGGTGGCAGTTGCAAAAGGTTCAGGTGATGAATGGGATGAGGTGGGCAAACTCCAGACCTTACCCAGTCTGGGCACACACCACCGATGATTGCAGGATCAGCCCGCCCAACCAGTGGCAGGAAACCGTGGCAGGGTAGCTGTCCCTCTCTCTCCCCCACCCTGCCTTTATTGCACACCACCAGTAAAGTCTGGCTGAAGGAGTTCTCAGGTACGGTACAGACCGCCCCGCCCCCCGAACCAGACCCCAAATGAACATACAGTGCTGCTCCTCCATGCCGTCAACCAGAGCCTCCGGTGGCTTCTCGAACAAAAGCTGGCTCTTGAGCTTGAGTGGATGGATACACTTCTTTGAGAGTCACCGTGTCCACGTCCAAGTCAACCTGTGCTGGCCCTGGGGCGGGGACTGGCACGGAGGGAGCTCCGCTGGAGGTTGTGGGTTCCATGGGGGGAGCGGGAGCAGTTGCAGTGGGGGAGCCATATCCACCTGTTTCTAGCCCCTCAGGAGGGCGCAGCCATGCAGGAGGAATGCAACATGCGCTCCATCCACAGAGAGGAACTGGTCAAGGTACTCATAACAGGGTGATATCTGGCTCCCGCAGCTGGAGGCAACGTTGTTCTCCTGGATCCACTCATACCCATGAGGAGCCCAAAGCTTGTAGGGATGGTCTCAGGAAGGCTGAAGCACAGAATGAGCTGATGAACAAAATAAAAGGGTTTTTTCCAGGTATGTTAGAAGTAAGAGGAAGAAACAGGAAGCAGTAGGTCTGCTGCTCGGTGAAGATGGTGAAATGTAAACAGGCAACAGAGAGAAGGCCGAACTATTCAACTCCTATGTAGCCTCCGTCTTCTAGCAAATGGAGAAATGTGTCCAACCTGGCAAAAGTAGCATGAATGATGAGGGGAAAGGACTGCAGCTCAGGATAGGGAAAGAGCTGGTCAGAGAACACCTAGCTACTCTAAATGAGTTCAAGGCTTCGGGGGCAGATTGATTATATCCTAGGGGACTGAAGGCACTTTCAAATGTAGTCTCGGAACCTCTATCATCGATGGGTCCTTTTTACACGGGCTGCGGCATGGGAGTGTGCGCGCGCGTGTGCACGCGTGTGTGTGCACGGAGGTTCATGTGCGGTGGGGGTGCACACTGCACACCCATCTACACCCATGGAGCAACTGCCTTTTTTGCGGGTTGCTCCATGCATGGGGGATGGTAGAGATGGGTGCGCATGCATGTTTGTGGGAGCACCCCCATCTGTGAGTGGATTTACACGAGACTCACCCACACATGAACACCCAGATTTCCATGCGTGGGTGCCGCCTGTGTAAAAAGGGCCTTTGAGAACTCTTGGAGAACGGGTGTGGTGCCGGAAGACTGGAGACGGGCAAATGTTGTCCCTATCTTCACAAAGGGATAAAGGAGGGTCCAGGAAACTATAGACCGGTCAACCTGACGTCAATAACTGGAAAGATACTAGAGCAGATTATAAAGCAGTCAGTCTGTACGCATCTAGAAAACAATGCAGTGATTACTACAGGCCAGCATGGAATTGTCAAGCATACGTCATGCCAGACTCATCTTATCTCTTCTTTTGCTCAAGTTACAAGTTTAGTGGATCATGGGAATGGCGTGGACTCAGTCTATCTTGATTTCAGCAAAGCATTTCACAAAGCCCCCCATGATATCCTTGTTGACAAGCCTGTAAAGTGTAGACTAGATGATAATACCATTAGGTGGATTAACAGCTGGTTGATGAACCATACTCAAAGAGCGCTCGTCGATGGTGCCTCATCAATCTGGAGGGAGGTGTTGAGCGGGGAGCTGCAGGGCTCTGTCCTGGGCCTGGTACTGTTCAACATCTTTATTAATGACTTGGATGAGGGAGTAGAGGGAATGCTTACTGAATTTGCAGATGACATGAAACTGGGAGGAATAGCTAACACCTTAGAAAACAGAAATAAAATTAAAAATGAACTTGCTAAGTTAGAAAACTTGGCTGAGACTAACAAAATGTGCATTTTGGTAAGAAAAATCAAATACACAAGTCTAGGATGAGGGATACCTGGTTTGGCAGCAGCACACATGAAAAAGATCTGGGGGTTGTAGTTGATCACAAACTGAACATGAGTCAGCAGGGCGATGCAGCTGCAAAAAAGGCGAATGCAATTTTAGGTTGAATTAAGAGAAGCATCGTTTCCAAGTCATGAGAAGTCATAGTTTCTGTCTATTCTGCACCGGTCAGAGCTCATCTGGAGTCCTGTGTTCAGTTCTAGGCACCGCATTTTAAGAAGGACATCGATAAATTGGAATGGGTTCAGAGGAGAGCGATAAAGAGGGTCAGGAGTCTGGAAACCAAGTCCTATGAGGAAAGGTTGAAGGGGCTGGGTGTGTTTAGCCTGGAGAAGAGGAGACTAAGGGGAGACATGATAGCAGTCTTCCACTCCCTGAAGGGCCGTCCCAGAGAGGTTGGCAAAGGCTTGTTCTCTCCTGCCCCTGAAGGCAAGACTAGAAATAATGGGCTCAGATTACAAGAAAGCAGATTTCAGATAAGCTTTAGGAAGAACTTCCTTACGGTAAGAGCTGTTTGACAGCGGAACAGACACTGCCGAGGGTGGGCGGTGGGGGTGGGCTCTCCTTCGCTGGCGGGTTTCAAACAGGGGTTGGGCGGCGTCTGTCGGGGATGCTGTAGCCGTGATTTCCTGCACGGAGCAGGGGGTTGGACTAGTTGGCCTCAGAGGTCCCTTCCAATTCTATGAGATTGTAAGCTGTAAACAGGGACCGCGTCTCTCTCACTGTTCTGTCTAGCGCCAGGTACACAGCTGGCGCTAGACAAATGCTAATGCTAATAAATAATAATAATAATTCAAGTCTTTGGCACAGGTCCAGGTCCTAGGTGCACCCTGCTGCACCATTTGGACCAAGAACTCCTGGATCATCGCCTCATTCTTGTTGCCCTTCACCGGGGCGTATTGGCCCTTGTGCTCCCCCCCTAGAGTGAAGGCGGCCTTGGTCTCGCCCTTGGTCCAGGGAATGCAGTTTTGGTGGGAGGGCGACTCGGTAGGCAGAGAGCTGCTGTGGTTGCGCCGTGGTGGTAGCGGTGCTGGTTGTTGCCTGGCTGTTGGGTTGAGCCAAGGCCCCGGTGATGCTAATCTTTCACAAGTCATTCCCAAGAATGCACCCGTTGAGAGAGAGCAAGTGCTGGGCACATACTGCCAGCCAGGAAGAGCTGGAATAAAATGTTTGAAAAAGGCATGGTGGGCTTTTAAGGTGGATGTTAGTAACACGTGCATGCCGGTGAGAGCGCGAGGGACCGGAGGTGGTCGCTCCGAATGCTCTAGACTTTTTGCCTGTGACTCCATCGTGCTGGTGGACCTGTACATGTGGACATTGCACGCAACCTAATTGACGGGACAGACACGTGGGTGCACATTAGCCTGAATTCACCCGCACAGCAGGCTCCACAGGCTCCGGGACCCCACCGTGAGTGGGGGCTCTATGTCCGGTGGGTGTGGACCACACGGGCAGAAGGACACCCACATGATGTGGGCTATTGTGTCATTTGTTAACCCCTACAGAAACATGCAGGTTTCGGCGTGGGGACACATGGATAACGTAAGGTGTGGAACAGCCTTAAAGGTCTTAGGAAATTCAAGACCAATTTTTCCTATTTGCAGAAGAGGCCTATGTGACACACCCCAGCCCAGCTGCCCCCACAAGTCAGTCCCATTGTTTTAAATGGAATCTTGTCCTTCCATGGGGTTGGGGTAAGGAAGAAAAAAAGTGCCGTGCCAGAAATCTTTCATGAGTGTCAGTTCAGCAAGCACTTTATTATTATGGGTAATTTTCGTATTGAATGTGCGGCAATTTCAGTAATTCAGCCGAGTACAATGATGGATTAAAGTGCCTGGCGAGAGAGGCTCCTTCCACCCCCGACACACAATTATTATGCACTTTACTCAATCATAGTGTCCTGTTCCAACTAAAACACACACGATGCAATTCTTTAAATCACAGAATCGCAGCAATTAGAGGCGGAAATGACTTATTAGGTCAACGAGCCCATCCTTCTGCCAGAGCTGGACTGTTCCCTGCTGCAGATTTTAGGGAATTGCATCCAGCCCTTTTACCTTCACATGTCTGAGTGAGTGAAACGTGGCTCAGTCTGGGCTGATTGGAGAGACGCATGCAGGGAAGGGAGGGATGGGTAACACGCCCCCGCCCTTGGAGAGGAGCTCAGGAGAAACCAAGCAGCAATGGGAGAGAAGAGATTGTGGCCAACGCAGCAAAGGGGTCACTCACATGGCCCGTTTCACTGAATCACAGGGCGCTTCTACAGAAGCGTTATCCCGGAATAAACACCACTAATCCCAGGATTAAGGCTGTTTTTACATAGATGCTAAATCAGAAATAACGTCTCTCAACCCAGGTTTAAATGTCCATGTAAACACCTAATCCTAGTTTAAAATATCTGGGTTAAGGATGAACCTGGGTTTATTTCATCCTTGTTTTCAAGGATTTATTGAAGCCAGGCTCAAGTAAACCCGGGTTAATAAATCCGAATAGCACAGAGATTAGTAGAGAGAGCAACACTCCTCTCTACCCAAGAATGTCTCTATGGTTGTCAGCGCTTTCTGGGGCTCTGACCAGGAAACGAGTGGATTTCTCTTCCCCCCAAGCCTGGTGCGTAGATTCGCCGTGGGATCGTTCAAAGACATCTCGAAGGGGGAACAAGAATCCTAGTGGAAGACGGCGATGGAATTCAGCAGCGAAGCAGAGGGGAATTTTTCCCTGTCTTAGTCTAAACCCTTATTAACCATGAACACTTTGATCCTGGATTTATGATTATTCCACGTTGTAAATGTCCGTGTAAACAGGAACCCGGGATTAAGAATCCGGGATTTTAAATACGGGTTTAGGGTCCGTGTAAAAGCAGCCGAAGGGTGAACTCACGCACATAACTCGGCTAAACTCCGATGTCCACGGGCCCCCAGACGCTGTATAACCAGCCCCCCGGATGACCCCCAGATCGCTGCTGCGTGTGAGCGAGGTGCTCCAATTTCCGGCCCCGCTTTGACATCGGATCTGATGTTTAGAGCTGATCTATTCGTCAGATCAGAGTTTAAAGCTGGGCTGGAAATCGGAGTGTTTGACTCAGGCGCAGCAGCGATCATCCGGGGCTGGTTATACGGCCTCATTTTGACAACCTGCAGCAACGGAGCCTACGGTCCCCCTGGGCAGTTTGTTCCATCGCCCCACGCGCGCAGCTCCGACTGCTAGGATGGTTTTTCTGACATTTAACTGAAGTCTCCCTTCCTGTCACTTGAGCCCATTGTTTCGAGCCCTGCCTTCTGGAGCCGGGCAGAATAGTCCCCTGCCATATTCCTGGTGGCACCCTCTTAGGTATCTGAAGACTGCTGTCATCTCTCCCCTTAATTTCCACTTTACTAGTCTAAACGTATCCGGTTCCTTCAACCTTTTCTCATAAGACTTGCTTTCCAAAACTTTGGTCATTTTTGTCACCCTCCTCTTTTGAAATTGCTCTAATTTTCCAATGGCCGTCTTAAAATGAGGTGCCCCAAAGTGGGCAGAGCACCCCAGGTGAGTTCTGACCAGTGTTTAATAGAGTGGAGAGAATGCATCTCTTAACAAAGCCTAAAATTGTATTAGCCTTTTTATCCCAGACACATGCGTGAAGGGTTCATTTCACCTTGAGAATTTGACCTCGTGGTTCCAAACAAATCTAGGGTTTTGACAACCGAAGCTCAGCCATTTCCTTGCTTTCGATTTCAGCTTTAACATAAAGCCTGGTGCTCTGCAGCCCTTCCCGGCCCTGCAGCCATCGCACACGCGTACTCGGCTTGGGCAGGACGTGCCATCAACAAAAGGCAATGGGTGAAAACAAATGAGACAGCAGCCTGCATCAGCCTGGGAGTCTGGTAGGTCGCTGCCAGATGTTCACCAACTATGTCCTCAGGGCGGGCGGGCGGATGAGTGGCTGCTACCGGAAGCGGTGGTCGGAGGTGGTCAGCGATGCAGCCCAAGCGAAGGCCTGGACACCCAGGCTAACGGTTTCCCTCCCGTCTATTCAGGTCTTGCCCAGCGCCCTCACTGCGAGGTGAGGTCAGAGGAGTGCCCTAACCTCGGCCACCAAACAGCTGACCAGTCGTATGTCGCACACTCCAGGCCAGGTGAGGGTGCGCCTTCGCCGCCCCCTCCACCCCCATCAGCTGTTCTAAAGCAGCTCTTCCCAGAGGCCCAATCCTGCTGTGTGACGGGGGTCTGAGCATCCGGTCTCAAATGAACGGCTGTGAGGTCAACCCATGCCGTGGAGGGACCTGTGACAACAGCTCCCATGCCTGAATTACTGGGGGAGAGGGGGGCTGCTCATGGGAACTGCCCTCCCCACCAACCTGAGGGGTGGTGGCTGCAGTGGCCCTCCCCGGGAAGCCAGCTCGCCGCCATCTTGTTTGTTTTCATCTACAGCTTCCTAACAACCCAGCCAATCTTCTCGTGTGGGAGATGGTGTCTGCTCAGTGCTGACACAGGTAGGCCCAGCGCCATGTCTAGGCCTGCTAGGTCAGGACAGGATCCCTGGGTCTTGCTTATTATTATTATTATTATTAACAAACATTTATATAGCGCCAGCAGTGTACCTGGCACTTCACAAAGTAATAAAATAGACACGGTCCCTGCCCCTAGGGCTTACAATCTGAGAGACAGGAGCTGGGGGAGAGACTTAGGAAGGGGAACAGAGGGAGAGACAAGGGGTCTAACATTCATGAAGATGCGAGGTCTCAAGTGCACGTACTTGGCTTGGTTACGATGAGAATGACAGCAGGCAGGTCCATGTTGCAAGGATAAGGGTAAACCGATCGTAGGTATAGGAATAGTGGCTCAGCAGGATAAAGAGTCAGACAGAGCAGAGCGAAAGAGGTGAGTTTTAAGGAGAGATTTGAAGGTATGAAGGGAGGGGGCAAGGCGGATGTGGACAGGGAGGGAGTTCCAGGCATGGGGGGCAGCAAGTGAGAAGGGACGAAGGCGCTTAGGGGAGCAGGGAAGGCGTGGAAGGGTGAGAGAAGGGACAGAGGAGGAGCGAAGTGCACGGGCTGGAGTATGGAGGGCGATAAGTGCAGAGAGGTAGGGGGGAGCAAGGTTGTGAAGAGCTTTATAGGTGAAGACTAGGAGCTTGTGCAGGATTCGTTCAGGAAGGGGAAGCCAGTGAAGCGAAGAGAGGAGGGGCTGCACATGGTCGAAGCGACTGGCGAGGTAGATGACCCTGGCAGCAGAGTTTTGGACAGAGATGAGGGGAGAAAGGTGAGACCGGGGAAGGCCAGTGAGAAGGAGGTTACAGTAATCGAGGCGAGAGATGACCAGAGCATGAACAAGAGTTTTGGCAGACGAGACAGAGAGAAAAGGGCGAATCTTAGCAATGTTATGGAGGGAGAAGCGACAGGATTTAGCAACAGAGTCAATGTAGGGTTTAAAAGAAAGGGGTGAGTCAAAGATGAAGCCTAGGCTACGGGCTTGGGGGACAGGCAGGATGGTGACTCCATCAATAGTTATTGACAGTGAGGAAGGAGAGGAAGGATGAGGGGGGAAGATAAGGAGTTCAGTTTTAGCCATGTTGAGTTTGAGTTGACGTTGAGACATCCAGGTAGAGATGTCAGAGAGACAGTTGATGAGACGAGCTTGAACAGAGGGAGAGAGAGAGGGAGTAGAGAGATAGAGTTGAGTGTCATCAGCATAGAGGTGGTATTGGAAGCCATGGGAGGCAATGAGTTTGCCTAAGGATGAGGTATAGATCGAGAAGAGGAGAGGGCCAAGAACAGAGCCTTGAGGAACACCAACTGAGAGGGGGAAGGAGGAGGAGGCGGAGTTGGAGAGAGACACATTAAAGGAGCGGTCAGAGAGGTAGGAGGAGAACCAGTTATGGACAGAGCCACAAAAGCCAAGGGAGTGAAGGGAATCCAGCAAGAGTGAGTGGTCAACAGTATCGAAGGCAGCAGAGAGATCAAGGAGGACAAGAATGGAATAGAGACGTTTAGATTTAGCCACCAGAAGATCGTTGGTGATCTTAGCGAGAGCAGTTTCAGTAGAATGAAGGGGGCGGAAGCCAGATTGGAGGGGGTCAAGGGAGGAGTTGGAGGATAGGAAGTCAAGGCAGCGGGAGTAGACAACACGTTCAAGCAGCTTGGAAGCAAAAGGAAGGAGTGAGACAGGACGATAGCTAGAAGGGTCAGAGGGGTCAAGAGTGGACTTTTTGAGAATAGGAGAGACTGTGGCATGTTTGAAGGCAGAAGGGAAAGAGCCAGTAGAGAGGGAGAGGTTGATGATGTGCAGGAAGGAAGGGGCGACAGTGGGAGTAATGGAGGTGAGGAGGCGGGAAGGAATGGGATCAAGGGGGCAAGTGGAAGGGTTGGAGGAGGAGAGCAGAGAGGAGATTTCCTTAAGGGAGGCAGGGGAGAAGGAGGGGGAGGAGGGAGAGGGGTGGGAGTGGGAAGAGAGGAGTGGGAAGCGATGTCGAGGCGGATCTTGTGCTTGGATCTCTTCGTGCTGGTCAAACAGAAAGAACCTTGGCCCATCGAGGCTGGATTAGAACCAGGAGCAACCGGCCTTGAGAATCCCAGCCCTCCCTCCCCCTCTTCTCTGGTAACAATGGTCCAACGTGCAAGCACAAAGCCGGTGGCTCGGTATGGTGATGGACTGAACCTTTTGAGGGGGGAGAAAGAAGTCTCCACCATTTTGGGGGGAAAGAGGGCGCAGCAGGTGATGCCACTTTCCCAGGGTGCAGACATGAGATGCCTGGGGCATAAATACAGGAGCCCCCGCTCTGAGCACGTGATGGGGGACAGTGTCCTCTTTCATTTGCCTGCCTGGAACTCCGATGGCCTAGCTGTCATGGTGGAGCTTGCAAGGGGTGTGTGTGTGTAAGGGAGGGCCTTCCCCTTGCGCTCCTTTTTGCCTTGCTGGCATTTGATTCCCTCAACAGTTGGGTGAGAGGGCGGAGCGGCCAGCAGGCCAGGGGCCTGTAGCAGGGGCCAGAATGGTGCTCTTGCTTGCCGTGTCTCGGCCAGTGGCAGCTGCACAGCGAACTGCAACTCCAGAGGTGCTGGCTCGGGGGTGGGGTGGGAGAGAGCTGCCCCCTGCCCCCCTGTTCACATTCCACGGATGATACCCAAATTCAGGAGATCAGACACTGGAGAGGCAGGATCCTCCAGCCCCAACTGGCGCCAAGTTCTCCATGGTCCCCAGCAGAGACTCAGAGCGCGAGCACAGGCAGCATCAGCGGGGAACTGAATATTTCCCCTGTTTAACGCTCTTCCTCACTCGCCCAGAAGGCAGGAAAGGGCACGTCTGCCAGGTGGCTCAGGAATGTGCAGCCAGGTTTCCCAGGACACTTATGAAAAATACATGTTGCAGGCCCTGCATTGGCACCCAGGCCCTGCAACATGTATTTTTCATAAGTGTCCTGGAAAAACATGCCTATCTGGCAAGCCTCCTAGAAATGGCCTCTTGGGACAGCAGCCGCTTCTTGCTGCCAACCACCCTGGCCTCCACTCCGCGCGCCTTCTCGGTAGCCAAGCGCCCACTCTGCATTCGGTGGTTTGTGGGTGCCCTCTATGGGACGTGACGGGAACAGGCTCAGGGATGAGACACCCAAATGCGTGAGCAGAGACACGGCACAAGAATTGGAACTGGGCAAGGAGGCAGAGATGCCCGAGGCACTTTAACCAATTCATTCAATTTATATTCCCAATTCCCAGCCTTCCCTGAAGGCTCAGGGTGGAGTAAAATATCAAAACCAAATACAAATAGAAGGACACAGAAACATATTCAAATCCTCTCAAACTCCTGCCCCCAGCTCTAGCCTCCCCTGCTAAATGCTTGGCCCCAAAGGCTTGGGTTGCCTTTCACTGAGCAGCTGCAGAAGGAGAGAAACGCTGCTCAGGAGTTTCAGAGAGATACAAAACAGCCTCCCCCCGGGGCGTCAAGGCAGAGGATGTTGGAATGGGCCCAGGTGCAGTAGCTCGGTCTCCTGCCCACGCAGCATGGACCACCTGTCCCCATTATACAGGCAGGCACCCTTGATGGTGGCTTTTGCAAGGGGGGGGGTTGCTGCAGGTTGAGAGAACAGGTGAGAGGAGGCAAACCCTTGGAGAAGCCAGGGCAGGGGATGCCTTTCACCTGCGAGGTGAGTGACCAGGTTCCTTCCAGCCTGCTGCCGGCATCCAGGTTAAAAGTGGAGAGACTCATGAGCCTTCATTGAGAAAGCCAGATGCCTGGAAAGTTGCACCTCACCGCTATTCCTCAAGAGGAAAGGAGGGTTTGGCTCACGCTCTGCCTGGCCGAGGAGCCAGCTTGGGGTGGTTTTCAGCAATGCCCCTTGCCAGATTCAAACATTTGTGAAAAAAATATTCCGTGCCAGCTGATCTCGGGGGTGGTATTTCCCAGCAAGCCCCAGAGAGGAAACTCCCCCTCAGAATTTTCTGTCGGATTCTCTGACTCACAGAGGAACTTTTTACTGCTGCTTCCAAATGCCTCCCCGCTGCGCACAGCCAAACCACTAAAGAGCTTAACCGAGAGAGCGAGCCAGAAAGGGTTTAGAAAACTTTTTGACCTGGCCCAGAATTGCCACATTCTCTCGCTTCTGGGTTCTGAAGAATGCCTGTGTCCGCGGCGCGGGAGCCACACAGCTGATGGACGGCAGAGTCCCAGCGCGCAGACACGAGGCCAGAGCCCAGGCGTCGCAGCGTGGCCAGACATTCAAAACCCAGCGAGGGACATTTTGGCAAAATGCTGCTAACACACTTCCGTTTTTCAGTTCTTTCTGTTTTAAACTGCCCATTTTGTTCAGGTTTTGAGAACTCTGGTGCATTTTGTTTGGGAGGGAGGGGTTCCTAAAGCTTAGAATATTGTTATATAATAGGAATTCTGATTTTCAACTTTTTATCCTCAATCAAAACCAGATTGAGTCTGGGCAGCTCTAGTTCCTGTCTGTGGGACAGGATCCTACCCCAGGCTCTGCTTGCTCTCACCTTGTGCTTTGGGCAGGGGGGTCAGTGGTCAGGTTTTGTACCAGACAGGCCTGTTTTCCCAAGGGTTTGGCCCTCGTCTGTTGCTGAAGAGAGCCGGATACAGTTTTCTCCAGTATTTTTGAGGAGCTGCTGGTGCCGGCTCCTTTCACCCCCCCCACCCCCCACCCCCCAGTCATTATCTCATGACTTCCATGGGGGGGAGAGGGAGGAGACAGCGGCGTCGGCAGTGTGGAAGCGCGCACGAGGGTCGGGAAGATCCGGGAGTTGCAGCTGTAGCGATCCCAGCCGGGGCGTGTACGTTTCAAAGGCCCTTTCTCCTGCCTGCCCCGCCTCTCAGCTGAGTGCAAGCTGGGTAGATGTCCTGTGTTCTGGGAATGGGTCAGAGTGGGTCTGATCCTGCCACCCTTGCTAGAGGCAGCAGTCCCGGTATGTTTAGCCCTTGCAGGCGTGGAGAGGGGTGTAGTTTTAGGTACTGCAGCACCTGGGCCTACAAACTTGGGGGGTGGGCTGGGGCACAATGCATGCAGAATCGGTGGGAACCTTGTGTGTGGGGCTCATTCCATCTTCTGCACTAGACCCCCCCCTCCCCGACAAATCTAGCCCCTCTCCGGCTAGAAGTAACACTATCGGAAGTTCCAAGCCCCCCTGCTGCAGAGCTGCCTCCTCTCTTTGCTCGGTTGTTAAATCAGCTCAGGTTTTTCTCAAATGAAAGTGCCACAAAGAAAATATGGTCAGAACCCGCCCCCTGTAGCTCTGCAACGATTCTCCAGAGACCCTGTGGTCTGGCATCGTTGGCGTAATAACCACCTCCCTATAGAGGCAGAAGGAAGCTCCTCCCCCGAGGATCCCCAAGCCCCAGAATCAGACCCTGCCCTGCCAAAATGGGCAGCATCTCCATTCGCTCCTCCAGCCTCGATTGGCGGGCAGCCCGGCCCTGTGGCCCCCATAGCAACATTGCTCCTGTGGGGCCCGCAGCGAGGGGGAAGGCTCCCCATGGACCTGCTGAGGTGGAGTGGGAGGGGGTCACCCCCAGCTGAAATAAAGCGACTGGACGTTGCTCCTCCTGCTAAAGTAGCCTGGGCTCCCTCACGCACCCTGACAAAAAGAGCATTGTACGCCATCCAAAGGGGCAAGGTCTCAACCGTTGCTTTCCCCCTGGGCTTGTCTCGGCAGACAGGAACATTTTACAAGAGAACTGGAGCGTCTCTCGCACCTTGCTCCGCAAATTCCTCCCCTGCACTGACTGAGGCAGGCGCCAGGTAGGGGGGCCGCCTAGGCACATTTTAAAGGAACCCTTATGAAAAATACATATTGCAGGGCCGGCATTGCTGCCTAGGCATGTATTTTTCATAAGGGTTCCTTACCAATGTGCCTAGGTGGCAGCCCCGGTGCCAGGGCAGGGCCCTAAGGGCAGAAAGGGAAACTGAGGCATGGAGTGGGAAGAGAAAATGCAGGCGTTCGGAGTGTGTCAGCTGCAACCGCGGACACCGAGGAGTCTTTCCTCCGGTGCTTCCCCAAATGTTTGACTGGTTTGATGCTTCGGGATAATTCTGCCAGCCCCAAGGGCAAGGCAGACACGCCAAGCGTATCAGGATGACGAGGATCTCGGTGCACAGTTTGGTAATCCCTCTTCCACACCCTGGGAGTGTTCACATGGGATGGTTGCCACAGATTCTGTACCCCGTGGCAAGCTGCCCCAGTTAGTGGTGTTCATACAGAATTTTCCTTTCCACAGCAAATCCCCCAGGAGTCCAAGGCTACCATCTCCTTTTCTAGTCATTGGTCAACACCTTGGGTGTTTTCAGAAAAGCGCATTACCCCCCCACTGCCCACTGGTTAACCACTGGCTGCCCTGGGTAATCAGTGGGTAATGGGTGGCGAGGCGCTTGTCTGAAACTGGGTGCCCCGCTCTCTTCTTGCGCACCCGGATGTACATCCCCTGAAGGCAGTAGGCATCCCTAGTGCCAATGAGAGGAGAATCAGGCCCTGTTGCCTGGGGAGCAGGACCGGACAGGTATTAGCACCAGCTGAGGGGGGGGGCAGCGATCGATTTCAGTGTGTAACCAATATCAATCGGGACCTGTCATCAAACCCTCCAGCGCCCCCGCACACAGGCCTGAAATCTCAACTCCAGGCAATTTATAGAGCCCGTGGCCACATAAACCTTTGCCCTTTGTTTGGCACACCAGGAATTCACACCCACATCCTTCGAGGGCCAGCTGCAAACCCTGCACTCGCACCCACAGCGGAGCGTAAAGTTCTCTTTTCCCAACTGTGCCCCCCACCCCACCCCACAAAGTGTTCCAGCGGGGTCTCTCCTCTGTGCAAATGAGCCAGTCTGCAAAGAGCCAGCATGACGGGCAAGCCCAGGCGTACGGAGAGCTGCCAGCGCCCTCTGTTGGCACGAAGGGACACAGACGTTGGCGCCGCAGACGCAGTCCTGTTTGAACCCCCAGACTCAGCCTGTCCCTGGTGGAAAATTGATCAGAGACTGTGATTTGTATGCAATGCAGGCAGCGGCTCCCAGGGGACTGGAGGGCCAGAATTGCCAAGAAATTGCCAGAAACCCTCCCAAGAGACCCAGTCCCACCTGGCTGACTCAAAGGGTTCGGCTAGCAGGGGGCAGGGGGCGTGTTCTGAGGTACAGCCAAACCCTAGGGTCCTTCTCCCCAAACTTTCCCAGCAGAACCAGGGCAACATTTCTCATCCCCCACCTCACATTCACTGAATAAAAAACACTTTGACATTTGTCGGGGGGGGGGGAATTACATTTAAAAAGAATTGTGTAAAAGTTTTTTTAAAATAGGGGAAAGGACACTGAAAATCTAACCCTAACCCGGAGAACAGAGGCATCCATGGGATTCCACAGACACTGCAAGGCTCTGTGCCAAGTTGTCCAACGCAGCTAGCACCTTCCCCATCAGCCCAGCGTAGTAGGGGGTGCATTGCAGACGAGGGCGGGGCCTTTTCGTGGAAGCTGTTGTAAAGCATCAGAAAGGCAGGAAGTCTTGAGGCCTGCACACACATACAAGAACATAGTCCCCATGGTCCATCCAGCCCAGCATCCTGTCTCTGACAGCCACCACTCCTGGGTCATCGTGGATCTCTTCTGGCATGATGCTAATTTCAGAAAATTCCTCAGATTCCTCACCCACAAACAAATTGTCCTGCTGTGGGTATCACTCCAACATCCTTTGCAGTAAAACCGATGCAAAGAGCGGATTTAGTTTCTCAGCAATGGTCCTTGTCATCTTTGAGCACTCGCTTTGTTCCCGGATCCGTTCCCTCCAAAATCCTGACGGACAGAGGTTGTATCCTCCAACCTACTTGGCTAATCACCATGAATGGACCTAGCCTCCAAGAACTCATCCAATCCTTTTGAAAACCCACGTATGCTGCTGGCTTTGATTGCTTCTTTGCCAGCAAACCCCACAGTTTAGGTCACAGGGGGCAGTGGGTGTGAGTACTTTGTAGATAAGATCGCTCGCATCCGCCACGATTTTGGTTCCGCAGTTATTGCAGAGGATCATCTTGGGGCTATGGATGCCCCGTCCTGTCCTGTTTTGTGGGATCGGTTTCAGATGGTGTCGGCTGCCGATGTGGAGTTCTTGTTGGGATCTGTTCGTGCCACCACTTCTGAACAAGATCCTTGCCCGTCCTGGCTGGTGAAAGCCAGTCAGGAGACGTTACAGTCGTTGGCTGGGGTGGTTAGTGCCTCCCTTCAGGAAGGCAGGGTGCTTGAATGCCTCAAGGAGGCTGTGGTTAGGCCCCTGCTCAAGAAATCATCTCTTGACGCTGATGCTCCTGCCAGTTATCGGCCGGTCTCGAACCTTCCCTTTTTAGGGAAGGTTATTGAATGGGCTGTGGCGCGGCAGCACCAAGAACACCTGGACCGCACTGGTTTCCTTGACCCCTCTCAGTCCAAGTTTCAGCCTGGGTATGGTACGGAAACTGCATTGGTGG
>QEPC01006697.1:433140-449295 GCA_003113815.1 Sphenodon punctatus | reverse complement strand
TCTGCTCACATCACACACACAGTCTCTCTCACTCACTCATCCAAACACATACGTACGTACACTCCGGGGGTGAGGTGGGGAGAAGGAACTGCACAGTGTCACCTGCCCCTGGGGCAGATCCCTTGCCCCTCACCTGCTCACCTCCCTCGCCGCACCGGGTCGGTAGTTTGGGGCCACGCGAGACTGTACAGGTCGCACATGCCTAGGGCCGGCCCTGATGAGGCTGCCAAGAGAGGTTGGGCCGGAATCTCCTTTCTTGGACGTTTCCAAGCTGGGCAACCACTGGTCATTCTCTAAGTAGATGACTCGGCCTTGGCGCAAGGAGTTGGACCAGACAGCCTTTGCAGTCCCTTCCGATTCTACCAGTCTACGTTTCTGGGTCTCAAGCAGTCGGGTCTCAGCTGCTGGGGGTGAAAGTGGAATTTTGCCCAGTTCTGATTTCAGTTGGAACTGGGCGTTTGGTTTGTTATGCTCAGAACAAATAAAGAATAATTTGAAAAAAATGGCCATTGCACCTGCTGAAAATGGTCATCGGGTCAAATTGCACATACGCAAAATGGTGGCGGCAGTGTCACCACTATTTTATTTATTTTTATTTATTTATTTATTTGCATTTATTGGCTGCCCCCTCATACCCACGGCATCCTGGGGTGGCTTACAGCAAATAAAACAACAATAAAAAGTCATAAAACATTACATCAAAGATAAAATGATTAAAAAAGAATAATCCCCCAACCTATCCCACCCTCCCCTCCGAAGGCCTGGGTGAACAGCCAGGTCTTACAGGCTCGACGAGATGCCATCAGACCCGGGGCCAGACGGGTTTCCTCTGGGAGGGAGTTCCAGAGTCACGGCCCGGCCACTGAGAACACCCTCTCCATTGTGGCCCCCGGTTTAACATGGCGGACCTCCAAGAAGGTGCCCACGGCAGACCGTAGGGTTTTCTCTGGGGCGCGGAGGGCGAGGCGGTCCCCGAGATATGAGGGACCCAGACCGTGTAGGGCTTTATAGATCAACACTAGCACCTTGAACCTGCCTCGGCACGCTATCGGCAGCCAGTGCAGAGCGCGGAGCATGGGGGTGATATGCTCCCGCCGCCCTGTCCCTGTAGGGAGACGGGCCGCCGCACTCTGCACCAGCTGCAACCTCTGAACCAGAACCAAGGGAAGCCCCACGTAGAGCGCATTGCAGTAGTCTAGCCTCGAGGTGAGGAAGGCATGAATGAGAGTGGCCAGGTCGGGCCCGGAAATGTATGGGAACAGCCTCTGTACTAGATACAGCTGGCGGAATGCGGTTTTAGCCACTGCCTCCACCTGCCGATCCAGACGGAGGCGTGAATCCAAAGCCACCCCCAGACTCCGAACCTGTTGGGCTACAGGAAGGAAGACCCCCACTACCAGAGGAGCCGGCACCTCCCTCGCCCTACCCACCACCATCACCTTCGTCTTATCAGGATTTGGGGGTAAGGACAGCCAATTTACACATGTGCAACATGGCGACTATCCATAACTGCTGTCACCGTTTTGGGTATGGGCAGCCGCCATTTTGTGCATCCGCAAATGGCAATTAAAAAAAAAATGTAAAAGATTTTTGGGTTGGAATTCCAATTGGAAGTGCTTCCAGTTGAAAAAATACATAGCTGTTCCATTTTGGCCGAAATAGTCATTATTTTAACCTAGCCCTTGTTGCTGCCCTTGGGAGACTCTTCAGCTTTCTGGCGCAGCACCCCTTTAACTGCTTCTTAAAAATGTCGTCCAGTTATTCTTAGCTCTCCCCTCCGTACCGGCACCACCTTACGCCATCACTGGAGGTTGACCTGGAACCCCAACGCCCAGGAGCCTAGGTTGTTATTTATATAGTGACAACAATGTACCTGGTGCTGTGCAATCAATAGTTATAGACAGGTCCCTGCCCCAAGGGGCTTACAATTTAGGAAATGCAAGGATGGGGAGACAAGGGAGAATGGAACATCGGGAGAGACAGGGAGACATTCATGAAGCTGAGGCATCGCAGGTGCATGGGCTCAGCTTGTTTACGGGGAAGAAGGGAGTCCTGGAGTGATTAGACAGCATCAGCGAGAAGTCAGGGGAGGTGAGGAGCTAGAAAGAGCCTGACAGAAGAGGTTTTTTTTAGGAGGGATTTGAAGGTTGGGCGGGAGTTGAATGAACGTGTTCAGGGAGGAAGTTCCAGGCCTGGGGGGCAGCAAGGGAAAAACTTTATGCAGTTTTGCCTGCAAATAGCACTGGCTTTCTGGCCTTCCCAAGACTTGATTCCTGCACCTGGTATTATTTCTCCTTCCAAGAGGAAGGCATGATGCCCTGCTCCTCCCAGCACAACTCTGCCGCACGGAGAGGGGCCATCCTGCAGAGTGCTGTTGTTTTTTCCACTGACCGGCAGAAAGGCAGACAATCCTAGTTCATCCCCTTCATGGGGAAAAGCCCCTTGTCCCAGCGGCAAAGATGCTCAGGGATGGGAGGCAGATGTGTACGGTCAGGGCAGGGTGCCGGAGAATGTCCCGCGAGGCTTCTGGGATGAGCCTTCTCTCTTGTTTCTCTTTGGGCGTCCAGCCTGCCCTTCCCAAAGCTGCCTCCGAGGTGGCCTGAATGGCTTTTGTCTCCCTTAGCAAAAAAATATTCTGCTCCAGTGGCTCTGAACAAGGCCTCCATTAACTCCAGCTCGGCAAGGCCAGCACGTGCAACAAAAAGCTCAACATTGTGTCCCGACCCTTAGACAAGCCTGGAAACAAACGGTGGAGGAATTTGCCAGAATAGAATCATCCGCTCAGTGTCACTGCATACATTTACCTACCTCAGTGCCTATTCAGGGCCTTTTCAGCAGGGGAATATCAACAGAGAGAGCGCGGACCCCGCAGCTCTATGACAACGTCGCCCCGGAAAAACCCTGCCTGCTGCAGGGAAAGGCATCATTCCTCACGCACCCTGCAAGACCCAAAAGGTTGGAGGGGGTTGTTGCTCCCAGGAGAGGAGGATACTTAACACAATCTAAGGGATCTCCAGAACAAAACTAATGAGACCAAGAGGAGAAGAATGAAAACTCGGGAGTCCTCCCAGGGGGGAAGAGTTTGCACAAACAATGAAGATGTGCCAGGCCAGGAGACTGAAACTGGTCAACAGCAAAGTTAACATCCTGGTTTGCAAAAGCTCTCCAGCTGGAGGAGATTGGTTTGAGCCTTCACCTCCGAGAGGAGAAGAAAGGAAGCTGGGTGAGGAGGCCGGGGAAGGTTGGAACGGGCTGTGCCGGAGAGGTACTCTCCTGAACTCGGTCTCCACTCTCCTCATTTCCACCCACCAAGAGAGAGAGATTGTGTGGTTGCTGTATTGGTCCCAAGTGACAGAGATGGAGACATTTCCACCAGTGTGGCTGCAACATTGGCTAATGGTATGAAATACCCTGGCACTGCCATGGTGGCACTGGACAGGACACCCTTTGGCACAGGAAGGAAAGGAGCTGGGCAGCTTTAGGCAGGGGAAATGAGGGCCCAGCAAGCCTTTTCTGTCCGCTAGAACCACCATTAAACAGTGAAATCACTCATGGTTATTACAACTAAATCATTTTTAGAACTGGAAGCATAAAATAGCAAAGCCCTTTTGTTTGGGAGACAAATGGAAAAGGCAGAGTGAAAATAATTCAACAAGAAGAATTCACTAAACCTAATTTCCTGGTGGTGGAGGATTATTTTAGCCCCGCTTTCTATTAAGGTTCCAAATATTCACCATTTAATAAGAGGTTAAATAATAATGACAGCAACAATAATAATTTTATTTGTTTAGTGCTCTCCTCCATTTACATGGAACTTGGAGCACTTTACAATCATAAAAACAAAAAATATAAAATCAATTAAAAACTATTTCAAAGGGGAAGGTGAAAAGCAAGACTAGACTACATGAAGTGGAAGCATAAGAACATAAGTCGTGCCATAGTGAGTCAGACGAGGAATGGTCCATCAAGCCCAGCATCCTGTCTCTGACAGCGGCCGCATGGGAGAAGAACCAACAGTCCCAATGTGGGATCCATTCCCCGTTGTTCACGCCCAGCTCCTGACAGTAAGAAGTTCATTCCACAAGCTACTTGGTTAATAGCCATTAATGGAGCTACTCTCTATGAACATATCCAGGCCTTTTTTAAACCCAGCTCTACTACTGGCCTTGACGACGTCCTCTGGCAACAAATTCCATATGTTAATTATGCGTTGAGTGAAAAAGTACTTCTTTTTATTTGTTTTAAATCTGCCGGCAGCTAGTTTCATGGAGCGTCCCCTAGTTCTAGTGCTATTTGAGAGGGTCAATAACCGTTCCCGATCTACTCGTTCCACACCACTCAAGATTGTATAAACCTCTATCCTGTCACCTCTCAGTCTCCTCTTCTCTAAGCTGAAGAGACCCAGCTTGTCGAGCCTCTCTTTGTATGGAAATCGTTTCATACCCTTTATCATTCTCGTTGCTTCTCTGTACCTCTTCTAGTTCAGCTCTGTCTTTTTTGAGATGAGGCGACCAGAACTGCACACAATATTCGAGGTGCGGTCACACCATTGATTTGTATAGAGGCATTATAACATCCTCAGTTTTATTCTCTGTCCCTTTGCAAATAACTCCTAACAATCTGTTTGTTTTTTTGACTGCTGCCGCGCGCTGCGCTGTGGATTTCAGTGTATTGTCCACAACCACCCCCAGATCCTTTTCCTGATTGGTAACTCCTAGCTTAGTACCCACCATTGTGTACGCAGAGTTTGGGTTACTTCTCCCAATGTGCATCACTTTGCAGTTGTCCACATTAAATCTCATTTGCCATGTAGATGCCCAGGCACCCAGTGGCGTAAGATTCTGTTACGGTTCTTCAGTCTGCTTGTGTTTTAACTACCTTGAATAACTTGGTGTCATCTGCAAATTTGATCCCCTCACTCTTAACACCCTTTTCCAGATCATTAATGAATACATTAAACAGCACCGGTCCCAATACAGATCCCTGGGGCACACCACTTTTTACATCCCTCCATTGTGAAAACTGACCATTCAGTCCTACTCTTTGCTTCCTATCCTTTAACCAGTTTTAGCCTTTAACACTACTGCCTATCCCAAGACTTTTTATTTTTTTCAAGCGTCTTTTATGTGGGACCTTATCAAATGCTTTCTGGAAATCCAGGTACACTATATCTACCGGGTCTCCCTTGTCCACCTGCTTATTTAAACCCTTAAAGAATTCCATCAGATTAGTGAGGCATGACTTACCTTTGCTAAATCCATGCTGACTCTTCCCCATTAAACCATGTTTATCAACATGCCCAGCGATTCTGTTCTTAATGATAGTTTCCACCATTTTGCCCGGCACAGACGTCAAGCTTACTGGTCTGTAGTTTCCCGGATCACCTCTGGATCCCCTTTTAAATATTGGGGTTACATTTGCCACCCTCCAGTCCTCAGGTACAGTGCCAGATTTTAGTGACAGGTTACAAATTACTAATAGTAGGTCTGCGCTTTCATATTTGAGTTCCTTCAGAACTCTGGGGTGAATGCCATCTGGCCCTGGTGATTTGTTAGTATTTAGTTTGTCAATTTGCTCTAGAATCTCCTCCAAAGTCATGTTGATTTGTGACAGCTCTTCCAATTCATTACTTACAAAGTAAGGTTCTGGCGTGGGTACCTTCCCAACATCCTCTGCAGTGAAGACCGAAGCAAAGAACTCATTCAGCTTCTCTGCAATGTCCTCTTCCTCCCTAAGCGCCCCTTTCAGCCCCATGTCATCTAACGGTCCAACTGACTCTCTAGCAGGCTTCCTGCTTCTGATGTACTTCTGATGTACTTGGAAAAGTTATTATTAGTTTTAGCATCTTTAGCAAGTTGCTCCTCAAATTCCTTTTTGGCCACCTGCCGTATTAACCTTTACATCTAGTTTGGCAAGGCTTTTGCACCTCCCTATTTACCTCATTGGGACTCTCTGTTTTTTAAAGGATGCCCTTTTGGCTCCAATTAGCCTCCTTCGCCTCCCCATTTAGCCACACACGAGCAGCCATGGATCCTAAAAGCACCTGAAGAACAAATGAGTTTTCTGGCGCTTTTTAAAGGTGAGGAAGGTAGAACCAAGACGGACACCTGGACAAGGGAGCGAGTTCCCCACAGCAAAGGCCCAATCGCCCCCCAATTGAAGATGCAATGGTGGGATCCCCAAACAGCCGGTGGCTTCTGAGTGCAGATGATACCGCTATCTGGCTGGTAACTATTTCAATCAATGGCTAATCAAGTCTCCGGCTGGAAAGGACAACAGATATCTCGCCCAAACCCCTGCGCTGAGGCAGAATTCACGAGACTGACGTTGGATTTTGTTCTTCACAAAACAATTAAAAACCCACAACTTGTTTTGTTTTGAAATATTCAAA
Source organism: Sphenodon punctatus (assembly GCA_003113815.1). Classification (NCBI taxonomy): domain Eukaryota; kingdom Metazoa; phylum Chordata; class Lepidosauria; order Sphenodontia; family Sphenodontidae; genus Sphenodon; species Sphenodon punctatus. The sequence continues at coordinate 442,904 of QEPC01006697.1, read as the reverse complement.
CTAGAATATGCTTTTAAAGATTCTTTTTTTATTTGATTTTTTTAGGATTTCAATGATCATATTTTTTCAGTTCCAAAAGCAGAGTGTTTTGGATACTTGAGAGCTCCGTTTTCAATCCCCAAGGATGAGGTGACGGCGTGCGGTGGCAGACGCAGTAGCCGGTGGTGGGGTGACCCAGGCCCAGCGGTAAGACACCGTGAGGAGCTGCATTAGAGCCAACCCGCCCAGAGGCCTCAGAACCGGGAGTAGCTTCAGGAATCCGGATACCAGAAAGCTTCCTGCAGCAAGACAGACGGCAGAGCAGCCTCCTGGGGGCTTTCACACCAGGATTTTTAACACAGATCGATGCGGTCTATTGTTAATTCTCTGAAACAGAGACTGCTGGAAATCGCCCGGCCGGTAATCCCACACAGGTAGGTGGGGGTGACCTTCCATTAACACCGAAAGGCTGGCCACCAGGAGCTCACAAAGCATGGAGGTGTATCCCGTAGCTCAGCATAGCCCATTTCTCCAAAAAGAGCCCCCCAAAGATTTGGTGTTCTCAGAGAGAAGATACGTTCGGTTGGTTCAATCCTCCAGCTCAGGAGAGCGTCCCTACTGAGGAAAGGACATTAGCAGGGGCCTGATTTCCCAGCATGGTTTTTAACACAAGCATGTACTTAAGCTGTTTCTTGAATCAGGGAATCAGATATGAACGGCTCCCTCCCACTGAAGCAAAGGGCTTGAGGCTCTGAAATGCCACCAAAGTGTTGCTTACCCGGCCGCCACATGCTCATTCACCCCTTCCAGGATCCGGCTCTGACACCAACTGTGTCTGTGATGAAATATCCCGCAAAGGGTTATGGATACTCGAGAGCCTTCAGGAGCTCGGACAGAATGTGTGGAAGCTGTGACCATTACAGCGGGCAGCAACATTCAGGTCAAAGCGTGAATTAATTCAATGTATTTCACCAACGTGAACTTCAGCCCGCATTTGCAAACCGTGCATATGATTTCATGACATCCTGATCCAATGTTCTACACAACAGCTAAAAACTGAATGACTCGTTTAGAAACTAAGCCAATTCAAAACAAACAATCTACTCTGTCAGTGTTCACAATTGGATTCAGACTTTCCAAAAGTCATTCCCATCTCTGGCGACAACAGGGAGGGAAAAGGGAAATGTAAGAATTGCTGCATTCTGGCTCGGAGAGCAATGGTCCAGCCAGCCTAGTATCCTGTCTCTGGCAGAAGCTCCAGAAGAAGTTTACAGAAACAGGGATGCTGCTGCTGAAGGATCCGTCCTTTCATCCCCCTACCAACTGGCCATCGATGGAGCTATACTCAGTGAGCTTCCCCGGTCTAGGACCCTGCTGGCTCCTTTGAGTTCACGCCTATTCACCAAAAATCAGCAGAACCCAGATTGGAATTCATTCTTCCCAGCTCAGGTGCAGAAAATAATATCATGTGACATAAATGCACCAATCACAACACTACCAGCTAGACTGGCCAGCGAATGGCTACTCCGCCAGGCTGGTTCCAGGGAACCCGACCGCTGCCTAATTTAATTTCTAACAACCCAGAGCCTGGATCCCAGGCCAGGACTGTCCAGGCTCCCTCCCTCCCTGCGGAGGTCCCTGTCCCCTCTGGCAATAGGAACAAGCATTCAGCGCAGACCTTGAATTCGCCCAGTTTGACCTGCTTGAATTCTCAGCACAAAGCCCAGCTCTGTGTTTCTTTGGGGATAGGGAGCGACCCCATGGGCCGTGTGCGATCACAGAGTCTGCTGCACTTGCTGGAGCTGGCTTTGATTGTTCCCCTGGTGGAGGAGGGCGCTGGAGAACCACTCGGAGCCTTTACAATGACAAGTTGACCCGCCTCCTGCCTTCCTAGAGCAGTCTCTGGGACACGACGTTCCTCTGGGACCGATCGCTTGATTGTTAGACGTCCTCTCCTCTGTGGCAGCGCAGAGCCAACCCTTCAAGTGGAGACCTCGGAGCTCGTCTAACACACACACCCACCCCGTCCCACCACCCTGAGGCAGGATACCTTGAACCTAAAGCATCCCTGGCAGCAGGGTCGGCCCTTACCGAGGAAGGGCTCAGGGGGCTGGAAGCTCCAAGGGCCACACAGACGTTCGGGACCAGCACGAGCTCAGGAAAAGGAAGGTCCAGATCATGGCTCTGTCTTGGATCCTTGGGTGCTGCACGCTCTCCTCCCTGCTCCCTTCCCCCCATCTCACGCGTTCCGTGCTCGGGGATAGGAACTGGATTTAGGGGCCAAATAAAAACTAGCCATGGGCCGCATTGGGCCCCCGGAGCCGAGTTTCCCAATCCTTGGGCTAGACCCATGAGACGAATTTCACTTTGTCATTTATCCTCTCTGCTGCGAGGTGAAGCCTGCCCTTCACTCCGGCCGAGGGAGTGGAGGCATCGGGGCCCAGCGTTCCCTTATTAGCTATTTCGGTCATTAAGAGCCTCCCCGGGGAGCAGGGGTTGGGGAAGCTAATGAAGATCTATGGCCGAACCAGGCCAGGGTTCCATGGAGACGCGGCGGCTGCAAACCCAGGCGGCGGCAGCGCTTCACACCGGTAGCACGTCTTGCTCTTCATTAGCCAAGTGAAAGGACTGGAAACAGGAGACCCACCTCCGCTCCAGGGGTGATAGGATTGGCCCAGCCCAGCATCGATCTAAGCCTAAGGGCTACGAGCAAAAATATCCCCGCCCCCCCCTTTTTTTTTTTAACCACCCAAAATGTTTCAGCTGCCAATTTTTAGGTCACAATTTTAGGGGGCCAAATGAAATATAGGTTTGTGTTTGCATTTAACTATTTCGGTTCAGCATAAACCCCCATATCTAGACCTCTGGCATTCAGCGCTTTCTCTGTTCCGAGTCCAGGGTTTCTGCACACTTCTCCAATCCACCCAAAGAGCCAAATCCCTCATCGAGAGCTGACACGAATCTCAAATATATTATCCGTGGTTAACATCCGACACTCTGGCTAGTTTGACAGTTGCCTGAAAATGAACCGATTACCAGGGTGGTTAACCGCCAAACCGGATTACTGAAGAATACCGCAAAAAATAACTGTTTCACTGCATTAACGTAACCATAATGCTGCCTTACTGCATAACTGAACGTTACCGTGACGACTACTCTCCATCCATCGGCCGTCCCTCGCAGTGGAGGGTGATTGTCTTCGATATATTGCCTTATTTATGGGTCTGAAGATGGTTGATGAGGCCAGTCTGAGAGTGACTGATTCTATTACAGGTTGGGCATGTTAACTTAGGTCTAAAAGATGGAAGCAGGGCTTAATTGGAGGGAGAAGGGGCCTTGCCAGGACTCAGCGCCAACAATTAAATTCAAGGGGGGCTGAGCCCTGGGAAGCGTTTCCAGTAGGAGGAGTGTAATGTGAAAGACTGGGGGGAAAGGCCCAATATTGGCCATTTCAAGGTTGGAAACAAACACCAGAGAAAACTTGGATGGTTTATTTGGCTTTCGTTAATGACTTTCCTGCCCTACCTCCTGTGCTGGGTCATCATATAGATGATGGGCACAATCCATGCCTCCTTCACCTGTGCAACGCACGCGGGATGTGTGCGCATGACAAGCATGCAGGTCGGCCCAATCTGAACCCCGGCGGCGACGCACCCTGCCTTTGCCATCCATAACCACTCCATGCACCATATCTGTGGGGTGCATGGCCGCAGGGGTTCAGGTAGAATCGGGCTGAGTACTTGCCATGCACAGAGTCCGCACGCATTGCTCAGGCAAAGGACGTGTGCGACTGTGCCCTATGTATTTTATATTTGGCTGCAGAGAGGCAGGGTAGTCCAGGGGTTGGGTTGCTAGCTGGAGACTACAGGTCATTTTCCTGCTCTGATGAGCTCTGGGTTGAGGGTGTGGCTTCTGGTCAGGGGGTGTGGCTTTTGAGCATTCCTCGGCCGTGGCAAATCACGTTTTACAAATTAAGCACTGGGTAAATACTAGGAAAGGAACTATGGGCCAATGGTAATGTGGTATCACAGTGATGCCGCAATCCAGTGAAGCAGCGAATCCAATGAACGGTACCCGGATACAGCTCGATACCCGGGCCTTTCCGGATACTGCCAGATCCCGTGGATCTATCAGGATCCCCAATGAGCTTTGATGGCTCCGCTGTGTTTGAAAGCTTCAAAAATGAAATGATTCCTTACATTATTGAAAATTCTCTCCCCCTCTGATTTCATTTCCCACCTTCCATCTTACAATCGCCCTTGTGTCCAGTGCCCAGAGACGGACCTGGCTGCCATCTCACCCCCTGCCAGGCCAGCAAGGGAATGCTGGCAAATTCTAAAAGCAGCCCCTGCTTCTCCGTGCCACTGGAAACTGGCGGCTAGCGGAGCAGGTGGCAGGGCGCAAGGGTGCTACACACCGGAGAGCACGGAGTGAGGGGAGAGGAGGATTAGCGAGCTTTAACGGCGGCGTTCAGAGAAGTCGGAGAGCATGTTCAGGGCCAAGGGCAGCTTTGCTCGTGCCAGTGGATAGGAAGGGGGGGCAGGTATGACCTAATGCAACAGAGATCTGAGGCCCAAGTTCGTGATATGCTGCACACCACAGGAGAACTCAAGAAGCTTGAGGGGATTAGGCGGGAGCTTGTCACCTGTTCCTGATCCATCACGGTTTGAATGACAGCGCTGATCAAATAGATCTTGCGTCCCAAAAGGGGATGAAGCATCACATCTGTTACCAGATGATTGAAGGAGGGACTCCGCGACCCAGCCACAAGGAATTGCTGGGTATCCGCTGCCGCAGGCTCGCTGGCCAGGCTACGGAGGGTCATCGCGCCAAGGTCATTCCCAGCCATGCAGGGCTGACAGGGTAGAGCACATCAGCAAAGGAGATTTCATTTCCAAATGTCTGCAACATTGTGCTTAAGGTCAAGTCAGCTGGAACTTAGGAACCCCAAACAAACCGCAGAACCCTGGCTCCTAAATGGTCTGTTCGGGCTGCTGGTTCTCCGGACCGTGTGCAAGTCTGGAAAAGCCAGCCCAGCTGTCCTGCAAGGGGGCTCCGTGCTCTCGTCATCCCATTCCCAGAGCAAAGCTGTTCAGATGCCTTGGGAGAGGGCACGGGGAAGCTCCTGAATTTCCAGATGCCCCCTCTCTCTGAGGCATAAAAACCCTCAGATGACTGCACAGGCCGACACACCCGGGGAAGCCCAGAGATTGCCCCAGCACCGGCTGTAACAAACCAGATTATTATTTTGCTTTAAAACATGCTTGGAGTCTCGTCCCACATTTGTGTCAGCCCTCGGGGAGAACCGCCAAGGGCAAAGGAGCTGAAACTGGGTCCCCTTATTGTTTCCTACTGCAGATTGAATGTCCTGCGCTGCATCATCCCTACGGGCCTAGTATCGGAGGTAAAGGGAGACTCCACGACAAGCAGCCAACATGTCTGTCCCTCTGACCTCCCAATGGCAAGTCCTTGGGGAAACGGGTACGGGTGGGTGGGTGGTTGAGCAGAACACACAGCCTAGAGGAAAGAAGACGCAGTGGAGGACAATAGCAGGAGCTACACGGGGCCCATATCTACAAGGATGCCACACGGAAGACGGGGAATGTTTGTTCTGCATTATCATGGAGGATAAGAACGGTCTTCAACTGCAGCGATGTTGATTTCACATAGACGTTGGGAAAAACTCCCTCGCTGTGAGAGCTGTCGGGCCCTGGGATTAGCTGCCCGGGGAGACGGGAAACTCTCCTTCCTCGGAGGTTTCCAAAACCCGGCTGGACGAGCCTCTGTCTGCGACGCTGTGTGCAGAGGCATCCTCACTTGGAGCAGGTCGGACCGGATGACGCTTGTGATTCCTCCCTCCTAACCACACAATTCTAGTGGGACGTAGCGTACAAGTTGGCGGCTGTAATTACTTGCAGGATCTGGCCCCCAGTCACACACGTCACCTAAATGCTCTTTGCTTTACAGCAAGTGCAGAGTCCCAAACACCCCCCCGTCCAGGAGTCCAGGTTCTCGCATGCCCCTTCTCAGCCCGAGCGTCTTTCCAGAGACAAGCCTTTCCCCGTGCCTCCTGTCTGACACTCGGCACGCCCAGAGCCCAGCCCCTTTATTTTATTGATTGATTTTATTTATTTTTACCCTGCCCTTCTCCAAAGACTCACAACACTGAATTTAAAAAATCAAAATATAATACACATTAATACATTAAAATCCCTTAAAACCCCATCATCCCACCCCACCCTTTATCCTCCCCAATCCTCCTCCCCTAACCTCTCTACCCAATCCTATCCGAACCCTATTCCTGCCTGCCAAATGCCTGGCCCAGCAAAAGGATCTTACATCGTCTCCGGAAGATGAACAGCCTTCCCTGCCGCTTGCTGCACTCTGCTCCTTTATCCGATGCCCCCACAGTCATTGCCAGACCCCACCCATCCCTGCCGCCACCGGAGCGCCGCCCACCAGACTCCACCCGCCGCCGCTTCCACCCGCTGCTTGCAGTCTTCTCCCTTGTGGTCTGAGCCTCTAGAGCTAAGTGGGCTTTGTCTCCTCTTTATAAACCCAGCTTGCAAGAAGCCTGAAATCCTAGAGCTGTGGGGTTGGCAGGGACCTCATGGGTTCCCTAGTGCAATCCCCTGCTCCAAGGCAGGGTATCTCCAGCATCACAGACAGAGGCTCGTCCAAACGGGAGTTTGAAAACCTCCAAAGAGGGAGAGTCCACACCTTCCTGGGCAGCTAATTCCATGGCCCGACCGCTCTCACCATTAGGCCATTTCCCCTAATATCTACATTGCTGTAAGCCCATTCTCTCTTCCATAGCAGCAGAGAACAAATGTTCTCCATTTTTCTTGTGGCGTCCATTTCGATATTGTAACAAACATAGTGCAAACCATGGCAGTTCATGACGGTTGGGGCTGCCGCAGGTTAGGGAACAGACCATAATATCCCCGGTTATCACAGGTTCTGGTCTTTTATTTGATCTTTTGCCAAGGATAAGCAAGGCATACGCGTGCACCCACGGCACATTTGATGCTACCTTTGCTCTTGAATAACATAGCTTAAGGTCATCCCCACTTCCTAAGTTAGGGCCTTCCATTCCTCCCGGTGAGACCGGTCTCGGTCCTCGAGCTACAGGAGTTCTCCTCTGAATCTTTCCCTGTTCATTTACATCCTTCCTGAAGCGTGATGCCCAGAACTGAACCCCCGATTCCAGGTGTCCCATTCTGAGCTTGGCTTTACAAATCCATGGGGGCCATCTCTTACTGGGATGACATTCCCTAGTCGTGCCTCGAAACAAGTAATTCTCAGACTTCTCAGCCCTCACCATTTTAGCAGACCACCACGCAACCTTCTGGAGAACGCCGTGGCCTTGCTCCTGGTGGGCTGGCCGCAGCTGCACAAAATGGTGGCGGGGCCACTGCCATCTCAGTGGCCAGGGTCAGCAGAGATGATCCACAATCCAACAGCGGCAGAGCCGGTGCAGAAGCTTGCTTTGCTGTAGCTGAGCCCAATTTATGCACCAGCTGCCAACGCTCACTGCAGCCTCACGGCCGCTGGTTGGATACTAAATTAGCAGACCCGGGGTGCAGTCCTCTGCTGCTGGAGTCTATGGCAAAACGTCCGTTGACTTGAATAGCGGAGTGGAGGTTTGTCCCACCTGACAAAGGAGCTGTGTCCTTGCACTGGTTATCTGGGATTCAGATACCCAGTGCAGTCTAGATGCAGCTGGGCCACCAGCTGTTCAATAACCTTCCCTAAAAAGGGAAGGTTAGAGACTGGCTGATAACTGGCAAAGGAATCAACGTCAAGAGATGGCTTTTTGAGTAGAGGCTTCACCACCGCCTCTTTGAGGCAGCCCGGCACTCTGCCCTCCCAAAGGGAGGCATTGATCACCCCCTCCAGCAACGGCTCCGCTGTCTCCTGGCTGGCCTTAACCACTGGCTTTAATCCGGACACTCAGCCACACCTTCTGTTTTCCTGGTGGCAAATGCAAGGCATACACCTAGCACTGGGGGCAGTATGCTGTCTGGATTTGTTTCACAGATTCCAAAGGAGGATTTCAACCTCTAGTTCCACATGCGCTTGCAAAGGTTGCCCTCTTGTTTAGTCTATAGGAGTTCAGTCCCTGAGACGTGGTGTTCAGCCGTTCGTATTCAATGCTTTGCACAACCAATCCAGAAGTATTTATCTTGTTTCACTAAAAACATCCAGCAGAACAAGACCCAACGAAACAAGGCAGCTGAGCCCAAGGCCCAGCTCTCAAGGGGCACGGATCAATTAGACCTCATGAGAGGACAATACCTGATCAGGAATTCAAAGGCACTGGCCAGTTCAGCTCCAGAGAAAACAGATCCATCTTTCCTAACCACCAGTTAGCGGGAACATTTTTCATGTAAATGATATTTTGGGTTGTGACTAGTCGTAGCAAACCCTGAGTTCTTCAGACAGGGGGAAATGATGCTGCGTACCCCAGCCTGCTCTGTACAGCAGGTCCAGGTGTTCAGCCCCAATCCCCTGTGCTTGCTACCTGCCAACCCTTCAATGTCATCCCTTTTCTGCTCAGATTGCCAGACTGCATCCAACTCATTTTAAAAGGACAGTACTAGCCCCCATCAGCATGATAAAGGTGAGAACCAACCTCAGAACCAAGATTAGAAGAAAGATTATGAATACAGAGATTGAATCCATTGTGGGTGTTCAAGACCCTTCATGTAGACCTGTCCTGCAGCAGCTCAGTCTGCAATTCTGACTATCAACAGGCCTGAGGAAGGGCCCAGTGTAGCCTAAAAGCTTGCACATTCTCACCAGAAGAAGTTGATCCAACAAAAGATCTCATGATGATTTGAGCTACTTTGTCTCCATCTCCTACATTTGGATGCAGCGGAGCAGACTGAGGCTGAATCCCAATAAGATGGAGGTGATGTTGGTGGGTCGGGTGGCGGGGGTGATGGCTCCCCTCATTGAGGGAGTCTGCCCCCCGCTGGCTCCCCGGGTCCGGAGCTTGGGAGTTCTGTTCGACCCCAGCCTTCGGCTGGATTGCCAGGTAGAGGTGGTGGTGAAGGGAGCCTTTCGCCAGTTACATCTTGTGTGGAGGCTCCGGCCACATGTTTCGGACTCTGACCTGGCCACCCTCATCCATGAGTTCATCACCTCGAAGCTGGATTACTGCAACGCGCTCTACATGAGGCTGCCCTTGGTGATGGTTTGAAAGTTGAAACTGGTGCAGAATGCGGTGGTCCATCTTTTGACAGGGACGGGCCGTAGGGCGCACGTTACACCAGTGCTCTGAGCTCAGCACTGGTTGCCTATAGCGTTCCAAGCCCGGTTTTAACCTTTAAAGCCCTACACGGCTTGGGCCCCTCCTATCTGAGAGACCACCTCACTCCTCGGGTCCTAGGGCAATCCTTGCAGTCTTCCGGGGGCACCTTCTTGGAGGTCCCCTGGGTTAGCCGGGGGGCCACGATGGAGAGAGTGTTCGCAGTGGCCGCACTGCAGCTGTGGAGCTCCCTCCCGGAGGAAGCTCAACTGGCCCTGAGTCTGCTTACCTTCCGCCGGGTCTGTAAGACCGGGCTGTTTGGCCAGGCTTTTGGGGAAGGGAGTGGGTAGGGTGGGAGAGGAGGGGTGTGTGTGTGTGTGTGTTAGGGTGATTGTTTTTATTTTGTTTAATTGGTTTCCCCTTTTTGTCTGTTTTTATTGTATTTACTGTTTTTATCTTCAAATGTAGTTGTTGTGAGCCTCCCTGAGCCTTCTGTTGATGGGAGGGGGCAGGATATACATTTTAATATAAA
>QEPC01006697.1:416802-431396 GCA_003113815.1 Sphenodon punctatus | reverse complement strand
CATTTGGATGCAGCGGAGCAGACTGAGGCTGAATCCCAATAAGATGGAGGTGATGTTGGTGGGTCGGGTGGCGGGGGTGATGGCTCCCCTCATTGAGGGAGTCTGCCCCCCGCTGGCTCCCCGGGTCCGGAGCTTGGGAGTTCTGTTCGACCCCAGCCTTCGGCTGGATTGCCAGGTAGAGGTGGTGGCGAAGGGAGCCTTTCGCCAGTTACATCTTGTGCGGAGGCTCCGGCCACATGTTTCGGACTCTGACCTGGCCACCCTCATCCATGAGTTCATCACCTCGAAGCTGGATTACTGCAACGCGCTCTACATGAGGCTGCCCTTGGTGATGGTTTGAAAGTTGAAACTGGTGCAGAATGCGGTGGTCCATCTTTTGACAGGGACGGGCCGTAGGGCGCACGTTACACCAGTGCTCTGAGCTCGGCACTGGTTGCCTATAGCGTTCCAAGCCCGGTTTTAACCTTTAAAGCCCTACACGGCTTGGGCCCCTCCTATCTGAGAGACCACCTCACTCCTCGGGTCCTAGGGCAATCCTTGCAGTCTTCCGGGGGCACCTTCTTGGAGGTCCCCTGGGTTAGCCGGGGGGCCACGATGGAGAGAGTGTTCGCAGTGGCCGCACTGCAGCTGTGGAGCTCCCTCCCGGAGGAAGCTCAACTGGCCCTGAGTCTGCTTACCTTCCGCCGGGTCTGTAAGACCGGGCTGTTCGTCAAGGCTTTTGGGGAAGGGAGTGGGTAGGGTGGGAGAGGAGGGGTGTGTGTGTGTGTGTTAGGGTGATTGTTTTTATTTTGTTTAATTGGTTTCCCCTTTTTGTCTGTTTTTATTGTATTTACTGTTTTTATCTTCAAATGTAGTTGTTGTGAGCCTCCCTGAGCCTTCTGTTGATGGGAGGGGGCAGGATATACATTTTAATATAAATAAAAAAATAAAAAAATTGGGACCAACCTTGCATCCACCCTCTCTCCAACCTAGAACCTTCAACCATGTAGAGAGATGGAACTGATACCTGCAAAGACCGGGGTTCCTGACAAATTTTTGTTACCCAAATTGACCCGACAACATCAGGTACCAATTTGTACCCAATTGCGACCTGATTCACGTCCCCGATGTCCCCAAATGTCGACCTCCGGTCCCGATTTTTTTACTTCCTCAACTTTCACACCTATTTATTGATTTTGTGTCTTGGAAAGTCGACTTCCGGTCCTGAATTTTTTTTTATTTCCATCACGATTTTTCAGCTCTCTGACCCAATATACCAACCAGTAATTTGAAAAATACAAAAAATCAGTACCAGAAGTTAGACTTTGGGGGTTTCTGGGTACCTGAGTAGCCCACCAGGTGTTCAACGCATTACCCAAAAATGTGAGCATCGCTCATGGGCACTAAATTAAGTAGTAGGCCCTGGCTGTATTCGAATCCTTCTTCCAGAACCTCACACTAATGGGTATCTGTGCTCAGGAATCACCTGCTTTTGGGGGTTCCACCGCCGTGTCTTAAGTCGTCAGGCAATTGGGCTTCTGCTGTGGTGGCCGCCGGCTGGGCCCCTCGGTGTGGAATGCGCTCCCCCTGGATGTCTGTCTCACTGCCTCCCGCCTTACCTTTAAAAAGCACCTAAAAACATATTGGTTTCTAGGTTCTTATAGGATCCACGGCTGGTTCCCTTAATGTGCTCTGTCCTCCCTTCTTCCTTCCCCTATTTTTTTAAAAAAATTAATACTATTTTAAATGACTTTGTTTTAAATTGTTTATCATTGTTTTTACTTTTATGTAATGCGAAGCACTCCGAGTGCCATGTAGGCAGGAGGATGCTATAAAAATAAAGTTAATTATTATCAATTATCATTGATTGATGGTTGATTATTGATTATTAGGATGTACCTGTATCAGCCCTAGCTCCATCCAGCCCTAGCTCCATCCATGGGAAATTTATACTACAAATTTATACTACAAATAAAACTGAGTTCAGAAGGAGCGCAGACAGCAAGCGACCTAGGAGCGGAGCGGCCCAGGAGCTAGCGAACAGGCAGAGCAAACAGGGGGGTTTGCCAGGGAGTTCTGCTGTGAGCAGGACCAAGAGAGGGTAAGTGGAGGGTTTGTTTGGGTGAGGGGTCTGTGTGTGCTTGTTGTCAGACAGGCTGTGTGCTCTGGGGTGACTAGAGTGCTGAGAGCTGAGTGTTGCTTGACCTAGGCTTAACAAGGGGGAGGAGCTAGCTGAGTGCTGAGTGTTGCTTAAAGTGTTGCTTAAAGTATTGCTTAATGAGGGGGAGGAGCTAACTGCTGGTGACTGAGGCCATGCCTCCAGATTTCAGAAGGGGAGCAGACAGCAAGCGACCCAGGAGCTAGCGAACAGGCAGAGCAAACAGGGGAGTTTGCCAGGGAGTTCGCCGTGGGAAGGAGCCGTGGGTGGGACACCCTGGTGAGGTGAGTGCACTTGTGCAGGACAGTTAACTCATGTCCCATCGTACATAATCGCATAACTAGTGCTAAGCCTAACGATCCCCCTAAATAAGATGCAGACAGCAGTCCAGCAGTGGGATGGGGGTTATCCAGTCTTTTGCACTGAGTGTCACATGTATGACTATCTTCCTGTTGGAGAGAGGTCGTATGTATGCACCCGGTGCAAAGAGCTCCTAGCTCTCAGAGAATGTGTACAGTCTCTGGAGGCTAGAGTGGCAGAGCTGGAGGACCTGAGGCAGACAGAGAGGTTTATTGAGGAGTCCTTCAGGGACATAGTAGAACGGTCCCTCCTCCACTCTGGCAGCCCCTGTGCTGCTTTGGAGGGGCAAGGTCTCCAGGAAGGAGAGCATCAGACTGGAATGGTGGGAAGTGATCCTGTAGCTGGGACCTGCGTTCCAGGTGATGCGTTATCCTCTCGCACTGAGGATATTTCTCCAGAGGTGTGTGCCCAGAAGGGTGGGAATAGGACAGCTGTGGTAGTTGGGGATTCGATTATTAGGAATGTAGACAGCTGGGTTGCTGGTGGCCGTGAGGATCGCATGGTAACTTGCCTGCCTGGTGCGAAGGTTGCGGACCTCACGCGACACATAGACAGAATCCTAGGGAGTGCTGGGGAGGAGCCTGTTGTTGTGGTCCATGTGGGCACCAATGACATAGGTAGATGTAAGAGGGAGGTTCTGGAGGCCAAATTTAGGCTGCTAGGTAGTAGACTGAAGTCCAGAACCTCCAGGGTAGCATTCTCGGAAGTGCTCCCCGTTCCACGCGCAGGACCCCAGAGGCAGGCTGAGCTCCAGAGTCTCAATGCGTGGATGAGACATTGGTGCAAGGAGGAAGGCTTTAGTTTTATTAGGAACTGGGGAGCCTTCTGTGGAAAGGAGAGCCTATACAAACGGGATGGGCTCCACCTTAACCAGAATGGAACCCGGCTGCTGGCGCTAAAAATTAAAAATGGGATAGAGCAGTCTTTAAACTAGAACCTGGGGGAAAGCCGACAGGCACTGCGGAGTGCACGGTTCGGGCTGTGGCATCTCCAAAGGATGTTACTTTAGAGGAAGTAGAGTATCTTAAGACTGAGGATAAGATAAATGGCAAGGGATTTCAGGTGGAACGCGGGGGAGAACAGACAGATAATGATTCCAGAGCGCCTGTTTCAGTTACCTATAATGTGCCCATTAAGAAGAAGAATAAAAAGAATACATTTAAGTGTCTATATGCTAATGCTAGAAGTCTAAAAAGTAAGATGGGAGAATTAGAGTTTATAGCGCTAAATGAAGATCTAGACATTATAGGCATCACAGAGACCTGGTGGGATGAGGATAACCAATGGGACACTGTAATACCAGGGTACAAGATATATCGAAAGGACAGAGGAGATCGTGTTGGTGGTGGGGTGGCTCTGTATGTTAAGGACAGCATTGAGGCAAGTAGAATAAAAATTTTACAGGATGCAAACTGTTCCCTCGAATCCCTATGGATTGAAATTCCAGGTATCAAGCAGAAGAGTATAGCAGTGGGGCTATACTATCGCCCCCCTGACCAGAATAGAGAGACTGATTATGTAATGCTAACAGAGATTAAACAGGCTACTAAAACTGGGAACGTAATAATAATGGGTGACTTCAACTACCCCAATATTGACTGGGTGAATGCCTCCTCGGGGCGGGATGTGGAGGTAAAATTTCTGGATGCCATAAATGACTGCTTTTTAGAGCAATTGGTTCCGGAACCAACGAGGGGAGGAGCTACTTTAGATCTAGTCCTAAGTGGCACACAGGAACTAGTGCAAGGAGTAACTGTGGCCGAGCCACTAGGCAATAGCGATCATAATATAATCAAATTTGACATAGTTGCTGGAGGGAGAAAGTTAATTAAAAGTACAGCACTGGCTTTTAACTTTAAAAAGGGAGACTATGCCAAAATGAGGAAGCTAGTTAGAAAGAAACTAAAAGGCACAGTTGAAAGGACTACATGTTTGCAAGAGGCATGGAGGCTGTTGAAAAGCACCATCTTGGAAGCCCAGATTACATGCATCCCACAAGTTAAAAAAGGTAGCAGGAGGACTAAACGTCTACCACTGTGGCTAAATGGAGACGCAAAGGAGGCTATTAGAGCCAAAAAGGCATCCTTTAAGAAATGGAAAGCTAGCCCCAATGAGGAAAATACAAAGGAGCATAAACACTGGCAACGTAACTGTAAGGTGCTAATAAGGCAGGCCAAGAAAGAATTTGAAAGGAGACTTGCTAAAGAGGCAAAAACAAATAATAAAACCTTTTTCAAGTATATCAGAGGCAAGAAGCCTGCTAGGGAGTCGGTTGGGCCATTAGATGACCAGGGAGTAAAAGGGGCACTCAGGGAGGACAAGGACATTGCAGAGAAGCTAAACGAGTTCTTTGCTTCGGTCTTCACTGCGGAGGATGTTGGGGAGATACCCACGCCGGAACCCTACTTTGTAGGTGATGAATTGGATGAACTGTCACAAATCAGCGTGACCCTGGAGGAGGTTCTAGAGCAAATTGACAAGCTTAATACGAACAAATCACCAGGGCCAGATGGTATTCACCCCAGAGTTCTGAAGGAACTCAAATGTGAAATTGCAAACCTACTAGTAGTAATTTGTAACCTAACGTTGGCATCTGGCACTGTACCTGAGGACTGGAGGGTGGCAAATGTAACCCCAATATTTAAAAAGGGATCCAGAGGTGATCCTGGAAACTACAGACCGGTAAGCTTGACGTCTGTGCCGGGCAAAATGGTGGAAACTATCATTAAGAACAGAATCACTGGGCATATTGATAAACATGGCTTAATGGCAAAGAGTCAGCATGGATTTAGCAAAGGGAAGTCATGCCTCACTAATCTCTTGGAATTCTTTGAGGGCGTAAACAAGCATGTGGACAGGGGAGACCCAGCAGATATAGTGTACCTGGATTTCCAGAAAGCTTTTGATAAGGTCCCACATAAACGACTCTTGAGAAAATTAAAAAGTCATGGGATAGGAGGTAGTGTTTTGCTATGGATTGGTAACTGGTTAAAGGATAGGAAGCAAAGAGTGGGACTAAATGGCCAGTTTTCACAATGGAGGGATGTAAAAAGTGGTGTGCCCCAAGGATCTGTACTGGGACCAGTTCTTTTCAATGTATTCATTAATGATCTGGAAAAGGGTGTTAAGAGTGAGGTGATCAAATTTGCAGATGACACCAAGTTATTCAGAGTAGTCAGAACACGAGCAGACTGTGAGGAGCTGCAGCAAGATCTTACAAGACTGGGTGCCTGGGCATCTAAATGGCAGATGAGATTTAATGTGGACAAGTGCAAAGTGATGCACATTGGGAAAAATAATCCAAATTATGAGTACACAATGCTGGGTACTAAGCTAGGAGTTACCACTCAGGAAAAGGATCTGGGAGTGATTGTGGATAATACACTGAAATCCTCAGCCCAGTGTGCCGCAGCGGTCAAAAAAGCAAATAGAATGTTAGGAATTATTCGCAAGGGAATAGAGAATAAAACTGAGGATGTCATAATGCCTCTATACAAATCAATGGTGCGACCGCACCTTGAATATTGTGTGCAGTTCTGGTCGCCCCATCTCAAAAAAGACATAGTGGAACTAGAAAAGGTACAGAGAAGGGCAACAAAAATGATCCAGGGTATGGAACAGCAGCCGTATGAGAAAAGGCTTGATAGGTTGGGGCTCTTCAGCTTGGAAAAGAGACGGCTGAGAGGAGATATGATAGAGGTCTATAAAATCATGAGTGGGGTGGAACTTGTAAACAGGGAACGGTTATTTACCCTCTCAACTAGTACTAAAACTAGGGGACACTCCATGAAACTCACAGGTGGCAGAGTAAAAACAAACAAAAGAAAGTATTTTTTCACCCAGCGTACAATTAGGCTGTGGAATTTACTGCCAGGGGAGGTGGTCAAGGCCAGCAGTAGAGCTGAGTTTAAAAGAGGTTTGGACAAGTTTCTGGAAGATAGTTCCATTAGCAGCTATTAGCCAGATAGGATTGGGGAACAAAACCCTTCACTGTCGGGAGCCTGGGGATGACCCACAGGGAATGGATCCCCCATTGTGACCTGTTGGGTGCTTCTCCCAGGCCCCCGTGACTGGCCACTCTCGGAGGCAGGATGCTGGGCTCGATGGACCATTGGTCTGACCCAGTCTGGCACTTCTTATGTTCTTATGAGATGGGGGTTTACTGAAGAGGCAAAGTCAAGGTGTAGTGGATAAAGTGCTGGACTTGGATCTGGGAAACCAGGGTTCAAATCCTGCCCTTACCATGAACTTAACTGGGTGGGGCCTTTGGCAAGTCACAACCTCTCAGCCTCAGTTCCCCATCTGTAAAAATGGGAATGTGTGTGTGTCCGTGTGTCCCTGTGTCCAGGCTAGATTGTACGCCCCCTGGGCAGGGACCTATCCCCCAAACCTGTCACTGTCGAAGTGCCGTAGCGCGATAGAAATGATCCGTAGTCGTCGTGCTATTCTGGAGCACCGAACGGAGAGGCTTGTAAATGAGAATCAGCCCTGCTTTCACGCTGAAAGAACAGCAAACGGACTCTAATTAACACCTTTGCTAATGACTCGAGATCCAGATTTGGCTTCAACAAAACCAACCGCCCTCCTTTAAACAGTGATTCCAAAGCCCCGGCACCGAGGCAAGAGACGGAGCAGACGGGAACGCGACGCACAGGTTGATTCAACCGGTTTGTGCTGACGAACGGCCCGGCCCTGCTCCACGGCGGAGCGGCTCTTGACCTCGATCTATCTTCTTAATGAAGTCAGCAGAGAAAGCCCCCCCCCCCGCCCAGCCCATGAGCCTTTGTGACGGCAGGGCCAGCTCGGCACAGGCCGGGCATGGCTAATGGGAGCTGTCACTTGGTGCTTTCCAGGTCACAAGTGAAGAGCAGCAATTAAATGCAACGGGAGGCTGCGCGGATGGGAGCTGTAACAGAATCATTAAAGGGCTCCTCCTTTCCCATGATAAATTGTTGCAGAGACTGGAGCCTTCGCCTGCCCATTAATCTGGGCTAATCAGCTTGAAAGCTGCCTCGTTTTATTTAGTAATTAACTGGTTATTTGGAGGGTGGGGGGGGAAATACGGATCCCTGGCCGGTTGCGGGGCTGTGGAGCTGCCATCGAGCAGATAATAACGTGGAGCCGCAGGGAATCTCTCGAGAGCAATTCAGGCCTTTTCAATTACAGCCAGCAGCAAACTCTGAGAAATGGCCCTGGGCTGGTATTGACACCACGGAAAGAAAAACACTCCAGCCGCCGCCGCCACCGCCGCCGCCTCTTGCTGAACGGTGCTAATTGCCCCAACCAGCCCCTAGACCATCTCGAATTTAATACCTCCCTGCTGGGGCGAGGGATAAGCCAGGCAGAAAGAGCCAGGGGAGGTGAAAGTTCAGGACACCGGGGGCAGCCTCCATGGGGTAAATGGGAGCCAGGTGTGGCCGGCTCCTGGTGGACACTAAGAGAAGGGGCTGGGAGACTTTCCCCCCAGGGATCCCATCAGCAGGGCCAGGGCCCCACATTGATTTCTCCTGCTCGACGTGTTGTGCGCTGCCAGGTTACCTGGGACCTGGCTGGCCTGCTCAACGCGGACAGCAGACGCAGACCAGCCAGAGCTGCCATATGCCCACACGGGCGCATTAGCACCTGGGGGTCCCGGGGCCTGCTCCTTCCCATCCAATTAACCCGACGGCACAGGCCAAGGAGGGGCCGCCCTGGTTTTTGTTAATGATTAATTGCCATAATGGCCCATATTGGACCTGTCTCCAAGTGCCTGGATACAGCTTCCACCTGGCGGACTGTTTGATATCTGGCAGGTATAATCTAGAGAAGATAATCTGTAGAGTTGAAGAACTCCCTTCTCCCTTGCTGCCCCGCAGGCCTGGAACTCCCTCCCTGTCCTCGTCTAAAGCACCAGGGACATTCGCTGGTGCTCTATAAATGCTAATAATAATAATAAATAATAATAATAAGACCCAAGAGGGATTCGGGGATGGGCCTGTGTTGTGGTACGGGGGGTAGTGTACCTGCCATCCCCTTGGTTCGGAGAGCTCGCTGGGCAAGGGGGTGTGGTGAGAAGTTAGAATCCTTCTATCCCCAGAGAGAGAATACACTGTGGGATCAGGGGGAAAGTCCATTTCCAACGGATCCCACTGGCTCGGTCCATCCAAACGAAAACTGGAACAAAGGATTGTTCTGATTTTTGCTCACTGGAATTATTGGAAACAATTTAGGCCGTTTTGCGCATGCATAAAATGGCCCCCGGCCGTTCCGGGCCTGCGGGAAATGACGGTGGCTGCCCCGAACTGGCGGTGCCGCTACTGCTGTTACTGTTTTGCACCCGTGCAGTCTGGGTGGACACCATGGCGGGGCTCAGACCTGGGAATCGCTTATATCTGACCCCTGGGTTCAGTTCCCACCCCAAGCACTGAACTAGACTGAGCTCAGGGGAAGGGAGCAGAGATGAGGGGAGCACACGGGTCGAGGACAGAGCCACCATCTGGAGCCTCCTTTCCCTGCACGCACCCTGTAGGCCCCCCTCTCTCATCCCTGCTTCTCTGCAGGTCTCAGGGCAAGTGGCCCGTGGGTGGAAAAAAGGCCCCGCGACCTTTGCAGCGTAGCTAGAGACTATCCTGCCTTGGCGCAGGAGCTCGGACTAGATGGCTCAATCAGTCTGTGATGCAGCTCATCTGGTTTCCTCCATCAGTAACCGACGCCTCCGAATCGGTGCTGCCTGGAAATCAGAAAGCACGGCTGGAAGAGAGAGCTCCCTCTTTAGGGCCCCAGAGTAGACTCTCTCACCATTAACCCGCCTTCCCCCTGCTCCAAGGGAAAGGTGTGCTGCTGCGCTGGGAACATGAAAGGGGAGAGGAAGACCAAGCCAGACCCCAGGCCGCCGCCGCCGCCGGCACTATTGTCTGGCACCAACTGTACTTGAGAAATGTTTGCTCTTGGGAGCCTTTGATGCACTTGGGCGAAAGCAAACTGGGTTTTGTGAAGCCAAGAAAGAGCTGGCGCTGAAAGAGCCAGGAAGTGGCGGCAGGGACGGACATAATGCTGGGGGTGGCCCCGGTTTATTAAATCTGATTGCGGAGGTCAGGGCAGCCCCGCAGCCAGCAGTCCGCCTGCAGCGCTGCCCCCACTAGCCCTACCAGGCTTAGAAAAGAGCCGGCGGTGAATGAAAAGCACCAGCGGGCCCAGCCTGCGTGCTCACATCAAGGCCACACAGAAGCCTCAGATCCCCTAAGCTCTGCTTTGAAGAGCAGCGGGGACATCAGAGGGATAAAGACAAGGTCACAGGCCACCGGGACCCCGTGCAAAGGCCCGGCTGAGTTAAAAAATCATTGTGCCCATTCGGCTAAACTCGACAGGGAAAGCTTCATGTGTCTGATCCGCAGTCGAGCAGGAGAATGATCGGGCTTTATGCGAGCTGCTAACGGGGGAGCCATTTTCCTCCTCTTTAGCATTGCACCCGTGGGGGGGGGGGGGATGTCAGGCTCTGAAGGGGCAAATGCAAGGTTAGGCTGCACCCTGCGTGAAGGGAAATGGCAGCAGCCTCCAGCCAAGTATCCCAGCCTCCCTGCACTCTAGTTCTAGGCTCTGGGGGTTCCCAAGGCAAGGCACCGCCATGACAGTGCCCAGCAATCCCATTTCCAGGCCGGGACGAGCAGCTCGCCCTTCCAGACGTTGGCAAAGAGGAGTTAAGGGACTTTGCGCCAGCCTCGCTACGTCGGGCTTTATCCGTTTGCCGCTCTGGATGGTTTCCGCGCTTCATACGTGTTGCAGGGCCCTGTAGGGCGCCAACGCGGCCCTGCATCATGCAGGAGAGGGCGGCGGGGAGGCGCTTGTCTACAAAGGCCCGGCCTCTCTCTAGGAAAGGGCGTCGGCGCTCCGGCCAAGGTGGGATTGGGGCACCTGCTGGCCAGCTGGTTGGGCGGGGCGGGTGTGAGTTCAGTGTGTGAAACCAGCAAGGGGGGGGGAGGGGAAGGGACCTTTCCCCACCCAGAGGCCACTCTTAAAATGCGTGCAAGCTCGGCGGGGCACGTGGAAGCTTGGGGGGCATTTTCAAGGAAGAGGAACATCCAGCTCTTGGCTCTGTCCCCTGTCGGTCAGGGATGGGCTTTGAACCCCTGGCCTCAGGCTGCGTGTGGGGCTGCTCGTGCCTGTGGGAGTCGGGCTCCTTAGTAGAATGGTCGCCCGTCTCTTACCCTCTGTGCGCGCTGCTAGAGGGTGTGGACTCGCCTGTCCCAGCCTGATTGGCTCCTTGGACTATTTCAGCCTGCTCGGCTGGGGCAGGTGTTGGTCATTCTCTCGGCCCTTGCTTACACACTCTCGCACGCTTGTGCTTTCTCCCCATGCTCCTTTACTCTGCAGCCTGGTTCCTCCTTGCTCTCGCTGGCTTGCCTTCCCTTCTTCTCTTCTCAGCTGGTTCCCTTATACCCTTTGCCTCTAGTTTGCCTCCACCGCCCCTCGCTTGCAAGTTGTTCAATCATCCTTGTTCCTCGCACCCCATCCCCCCGGTCGACCCTTCTCCTAGGCTCTCTGTATCCGCTCTTGTTTCCGGCCTGGGTGCCTGTTGCTTTGTTCTGCAGCCATTCTCTACCTCGGCTGGAGCCTTGTCCCCCTCACTTTGCTATTGTCTGGGCCTGCTGAGCCTCGGTTTCGGACTGTGTTCTAGTTCTTACCCCCGTGACTCCCTTGCTCCTAACCGTGGTCGCCTGTTCCTTCCTCCCGGCTCCGATTCCCCACTTGGCTCTCTTGCTCCCTGTGCTCTAGCTTTGAGCCCCGTGACTCCCTCCCTTCCTAGCCTTCGTCCCATGTTCCCTGCTCTGGGTTTTGACCCCCTACCCTTGATCATTGTTCCTCAACCCGTGATCCTTCCCACCTGACCCCCTTGCTTTCTTCCCTAACCTCG
The DNA here is from genome assembly GCA_003113815.1 of Sphenodon punctatus. NCBI lineage: Eukaryota > Metazoa > Chordata > Lepidosauria > Sphenodontia > Sphenodontidae > Sphenodon > Sphenodon punctatus. The sequence goes on along the minus strand of QEPC01006697.1, from coordinate 420,009 downwards.
ACGATGAGCCGTCGATTCTCTGAGGTCGGTTTTTCCAACTTTGGTGCAGAACCCTCGGTCTCCAGTCACTGGAGAACAGCCGAGAAGTCTCTCCTTTCCCAAACCCTTCGGTCCCTTCCGACCCCTTGCTCCCCTTTCCCCGGCTCCTCGCCCTGGGGCCTGGCGCTAGCCTAGCTCCCTTCCCCAGAGGTCAGACTTTCAGCGCTGCAGGTGGGGGAGGAACTTGATCTGGGGCCCCATTGCTGATCCAGGCCAAAGGTTCCCCCTCCCTATGCTAAAGCCTTCCTAGGTATACGCAGGGCGGGGCCCGGGCTCCAGGAGCAGTAACAGCCCCCACCCCAGTCCTGCCAGCTCCAATGACAGAGGGAGAAGCGGTGCCATCTGTATCGGGGCCCATGAGCCGGGTGGGTGCGGGGTGCACGGTGCAGCTGAGTCTTTGGCCACTGAGCAGCGGATAAGCCTATGCCAACCGAGCCCGGCCCCGGCCAGCTCGGACAAGTTTAACATGCGTGTTTCAATTTTACAGGCTCCTTAAAAACCACGAACCAGGAAACCAGAAAAAGAACCAGCCCTGGCTCTCATGTAAAAAGTGTGTTTCTAGCTCTTGGGTTTATAGGAGGGCGCTGTCACGTGCCCTCGAGGCTCCGCGGACAGAAGGCAACTCTTCTTTTATTTTCAGTGCTGTGATTTCTGGGTGCTGGACTCACAACTGACTCTTCTTCAGCCTGTGGGGCCAGGTGTCCTATAGAGGCAAAATGGCTGGAATCAGAGCAGACCTTTTCTCACACACCCCACAAGCAATTGGTTTCGAGATTTCAAACTAGCTTTCAAAACTTAACCAAAGTCTTCTTTGTCTTTTGACGACCTCTTTTTTTTTTTATTCCCCTCCCCCCCCAAAAAAAAAAATTCCAAAGAGCTGAAAGATTCAAAATGCCCCAAAGCATCTGTGTGAATCCAGCCTCGCAACTAACGTCGCAGTCCGTCTGCATTTGGGGGGAGGAGGGCGATTGCAAGCAGGAGGCCCGCGGAGCCGAGCTTATTCTTACCATCCAAACGGTATCCGCCTGTGGGTGTTTGGGTAGGGCCCCGCCGGGACTGGGACGCGGCCACTTGCTAGCAAGGTGAGGCCACGTTACGTTTAGCAAAATCCCTCCAACCCCCCGGGCAGCCTCGCACCACTCAACACCTTCCGATACGGCAGGAATCCTGCGGTTGCGTTACTAGGAATTAGGGCTCGTGCGCAGGAAGCCCATTTACAGGGACACTCTGGAAAAGGGACCTGGTCTGATGCATCAAGTACGAGGATAACGACAGAAATGAGAGCTCCAATTGGTGCCACACGGAGACGCATTTTACAATTGTAATCAGTTAAAACCCCGGCCTTTCCAATCAGCCACGTAGAGCTGCACAGGAGCAGTGTCCCCTAACAGGAAAGTCTGGGGTCAGTCCTGGGAAGCACCAACCCAGGTGAACTCTGGGCTCTGTCAATGAGAGCCCCATGGGGAGGCTGAGGGAGGGGCAGTGGGTTTTTAAAGGGCCAGGTTTGTATATTTATTTGGACGTATTCTTACATGTTGTGGGACATAAGTATAAAGTTGTGATTTTTACTGACGCTCCTATCTCATGCAGATTCAACCTTAATACTTATGAAGACAGTTACCTTAGACCCAAATCCCATTGATTCAAACCCTACAAGAATCCCACATCGATGGGTTTTGTTCACCAGGATGGACGGCGTTTTCAGACCCCTGCAGCAATTCTTGGCCTTGCAGATATTGCCACATAATCCTGATTTCCAGTCTCCAAGATTTGGTTCAAATTCCTCACCTGCCTTTAGAAATTCCAGCCGCAACAGGGAGTCCCCAGCAAGAGTAACGCAATGCAGAGCTGCTTGAAAGCTCAGCCTTAACTCTGCCCTTGGTCTCTTTGCCAGTTGATACAGGGCCGCGCAGAACGCAGACGAGGCCTTGCAGGATTGTCTTGGAGCCTGGCACGCCACAGCAGAACCTGAGCTCACCGCCAGGCCCGCAGGATCCTGCTCCAGGCTGTAACGGTGGCTCTTGCTAGGAGGCTATGAATCCAGCTGGGAGTAGCACAGCTGGAGCCAGGGGACAGTTTGCGCTCCGAGGCTGAACTTGCCCTCCTCTGGAGGAGGGAGCACATTGTGCAGAAAAGCTTCTCTGAGCCACGTCTGTCTCTTATGGCAGAGAGAGAGCAGAGCTTGGCACGGACCCGGGTTGGCTGCGTTGCTGCAACATGCAGTGATTTCTGTAGAACCAACCAATCCTCGCAGGGCCAGGCTGAAATTGCAGTGATGCTGCAGTGGGGGCTGTCTGCAGGCGCTTTAAATCCTGGCTCAGGCATAAACTTGTCACCTGACCCTAAACTAAACCTGCTGCTGCAGCTGCCGTCTGTCCGGGAGGTGTGACCATGACCCGAGGGGAAATAGCCCCTGAGAGATGAATTGTGGGTGGGTGGGGTCTGAAGGCCCGATGTTTGGGTGAGGGAGGTCTGGGGTTTTAATATGAGGTGGGAACTCCTGCTAATCACCCCCACCCAGGATTATCCCCCACCTGTTATCTGCAAACTCCCAATTACTGTAACCAAGCCAAGAACGTGCACCTGAGCTCTCGCATCCTCATGGATGTCGCATCCCTTGTCTCTCCCTCTGTTCCCCCTTCCCTGTCTCCCCTCCCCCTGTCTTTAGATTGTAAGCTCTCGGGCAGGGACCGTGTCTATCTTATTCTTTGTAAAGTGCCAGGTACATCGCTGGCACTATATAAATGCTCATATTAATTAATTAATTAATTAATTAACTAATTCATTCATTAATTCATTAATTCTGGGGTGCTGAAATTCCAGAGGATTTGAGTCGTGTTTGATTAGCAAAGTTGTGAGTCTATGTCAAACCTGTTGCAAATTTGCTTCCCAGCATGCATCGTTATGCAAATCAAGTTAATTATGCAAATATTAATGCTCACGGTGAATTTGCAGAATTTGGCTTCACTGGTTGCAGAATTTAAGATTTTTTGGTGCAGGGAACTCGGGTCCCTGGGCCGACTGAAGTGCAGAGCAGCAGGATGGGCTGCCTAGCATTCGCCTTCTCCCCGACACAGACGCCGGCAAGGTCTTTCTGATCCAGACAGATCGCCACCTGCTGCAGCAGCTGAGGGAAGCCGCCGTCGGGCAGATTGTTTGCCTGCAAAC
>QEPC01006697.1:391425-404251 GCA_003113815.1 Sphenodon punctatus | reverse complement strand
GGTTGGGAAGGGGGGAGGCAGATAGTTTCATTTCTTGCAAGCCTCTCCACCCCTGGTGCCTGGAAGTCTGCTCCTCAGTGACTAGTACTACCCCTCCCTGTCACATTCGACCTTGCAGTGAACCTTTTTTTGCCACCCGAACGCGATCCAAACTGACCGAACTGTTCGGTCATTTCGACGTTCAGAATTGAGTTTGGTTCGGCCAGTTCATGCTCAGATTCGTGTTCGGATTCGGTCGTCCGAACAGGCCGAGTTCGGGCTGAACTCCGAACTTCCGAACCGCGTTTGCCCATCCCTACCAAGTTGCCTCAGCTCCCAAACTCTGCTCTGTCCATTGATGAACTGATGCGATTAAAAAGCACCCCGGGACTGATATTCATCCCAGATAGTCTCAAACCGGGATTACAGCAATGTGCTGTTCATTGAACTATCCTGGGAGGGATTTCAATCCAGGATCGAAATGTCCGTGTAAACAGGTACCATTTGTAATCCCTGGATAACAACTCCGGGATTATGGTCTCCTAATCTCAGGATAAAGGGTCCATGTAAAAACACCCTGACTCAGCTAGGCAGCTCCTTATAATCATATATCTATTGTATAGCAGGTCTTGAATATAAGATACTACACGTATATTCACATCTAGAGAATCCTCTCTTCGAGACGTGCTCCTGGAGCCTCTCCCTGATGGGTCTCTGGGCTCAGAAACCACCCGCTGTTTGGGGATCCCACCACGAGGCCTGAAATCTGCAGGTGATCAGACCTTTCCGGGGCTGGGCCCCTCCTTGTGGAACTCCCTCCCTCTGGCTGCTCCATCTTAGCGCCTCCCTCTTCACCTTTAAAAAGTCCCCAAAGACTCATTTATTCTCCAGGTGCTTTCAGACTCCACTGCTGATTCCCCTTAATGTCGTCTGTCCTCCCCTTTTACCTTCCCTTTTAAAATGGGTTTTATATTGTTTTATCGTACTTCATGCGAAGCACTTCAAGTCCCATTCGGTTGCGGGGAAGAGGCACCATAAAATAAAATTACTCGTATTAATATAAACTGTGCAGTGTAGACAAATGGCTATCGGCAGAAAAGCCTCTTAAACCAACCCCGGCTATTTCTTTACCTTTCGAGAAAGCAGCTTACTGGCACAGAAGGGGTTCCTGCAGGCAGGACTGAATCGCCAGGCACTTGATTTTCTTTATTTAATAATCGTAATCTTTACTTTTATATACGACCCCCCTGCCATGGCATTCGGAGCACTTTACATACAACAATTTAACACAACTTTGAATCCTCCCAACAACCCTGTGAGGTAGGTTGGTCTGAGAGAATACCATGACTGGCTCAAGGTCGCCCAGTGAGTTTCCAGCTAAGGCGAGACTAGAACCGGGGTTCCCTCGCCACCCCCGGTCCAAGTACTGTGCACTATTACACCATACTGGTATGAACATGGACCCCACCCTTTCCAAGGCTCAGGGTGGCTTACAATAAAAACAATACAACTGAATAACATTTAAAATACAGTACAAATAAACCCCCTACCCTCATCCCAAAACCACCCATTCCAACCCCAACCTCCCACCCAAGCCCTATCCCCACTCACCAAATGCCTTTATAAACAAAAAAAATCTTGCACCGCCTCCAGAAGATGCTCGAGCTCAAACGAACTTCCGGGGGAAGGGAGTTCCACAGGAGCAGGGCAGCAACCGAGTGCGAGCCCTTGCCGTAGGAACCGACAGACGGTACCTACCCACAGGGTGGGAGGCACTCCCAGCTGATCACAGGGGCCGCAGTGGAGCATGGAAGGACAGGCGTTCCTTCAGCTACGTGGAGCCCAGACCGTTTAGGGCATTAAAGGTCACTTTAGGGTTTCACAGATGTGCAATTACAGCAATTATCTTCTCTGGTCGGGGTCTTATCCAGACTAGCGGAGAGTGACTGCAACCACACAGGGTCTCCTCCACTGGGAGGCTCCCGGGTCTCCAATACCCACGAGCCGACGTAAGTTCGAGAAGCTCTGGTGTAAATAAGGGGGTCTGGCAGTTCGGGAGGAGCCCCCAGTGCCTAGGACCCATGTAGAATACTGGGAAAGATTTTCGACAAGGGCCTGGGAGAACAGGATTCCAGACCTGTCTTAGCCATAAACTCACTGGGCAGCCTTGGACAGGCCAATGCCTATCGGCCTCAGTTCCCCCATCTGTAAAGTGGGGAATCTGGGGATCATAGTTTATTTTTATTTATTATTACAAAATCTTTTATCCCGCACCCTCCTACACTTCGGCAGCTTGGGGCGGCACACAACATAAAACACAATAATAAAAACCATCGAAAAAACGACAATATATAAAAATGAACACAGAATTTGATAGCAGCTAAGGCGAATAACGCCCCCCCCCCCCCCCCCAACGGGAGGGAATCCCACCGCCGAGCTGCAGTCACCGAGAACGCCCTCCCTGCCGTCGCCACCCGGGACACCCAGGGGACTTAGAGTTGGGCGCCCCAGGCTGACTGCAAGGGCCGCGAAATGACCCGAGGCCTGAGACGGTCTCGCAGGTAAACAGGGCCCAGGCTGAGGGCTTTAACGGTCATTACCAGCACCTTGAATTGGGCCCGGAAGACAATAGGCAGCCAGTGCAGAGTACGGAGCACCGGGGTAATGTGCTCGCGGCGGCCCGTCCCCGTTAAGAGACGGGCCGCCGTGTTCTGCACCAGCTGCAGCCTCCGGACCGTCCCCAAGGGCAGCCCCACACAGAGCGCGCTGCAGTCGTCCAGTCGAGAGGTAACGAAAGTCAGTCAGTCAACTTTTATTTATATCCCGCTCTCTCTCGCCTAGGGCGACTCGAGGAGGCTAACAAGTAGAAGGCAATGATAAATTCAGCACAAACAACACAACCTCAATGACCCCTCAATTAACAAAACAACATACCATTTCATTTTTAACCATACCCTCCCTGTCCCTCACACAATCCAATATAACAACAACAAATCAATAATATTACAACATATCACAATCATCTCAGTGCTTCCATATACTCCATCCCTGCTGCCACCAGGGAAGGAGCCCATCACATCCCCCCCCCCGACCCTCCTGCTCTCACCAGGAGGGGGGAACCTATCATCCACAATACCCTAGTACAACAATCTAAATATTAATGAAACAGTTCTAAATCAACAAAACAAAACCCTCTACCCCTTAACCTAATTCCAAAAATCTCCCCCCATCCTAACCCCACCTCCCCCCACACCTTCCCCTGCTGCCACCAGGGGTTGGTGCTGGGGCTCCCCCCTCAACACCCTAATCCTTTGCTTCCCCCCCCCCAACTGTCCATGTTGTTGTTGCCCCGCCGATCTCCAGCGGGGACTGACGGCAGCGGCAGCAGCACAAGCCCCCTCGGAGGTCCGGCAGATGGAAAGCCCCGGTAAGTCTGTTCCCCCAGGAGCCGCTGGCAGCATGGTGTACGATGCGGTGTCTGGCCGGCTGAGGGGCCCCCAGGTCCCCGGCCCAGCCAACAGCCCCAGCCAACGGCCGACACCCGCAGCCATCGTACCAGATGTAATTGGCAAAATGCTCCGCTCGCCACAGTCGCCACCTGGAGATCCAGGCGGAGCTGCGGGTCGAGAAGCCCCCCCAGACTGCGAACCTGAGCGGCCAGAGGGGGGGAGGGGCAGACCCCGCCAATGACGGGAGCCACCACCCCCTCAGGCCTTCCCACCAACATCACCTCTGCCTTGTCGGGATTCAGCCTCAGACGGCTCGCCCTCATCCAGTCTCCCACAGCTGCCAGGCACCGGGCAAGCACCAAGACTGCCGGGCCTGGGTCTCCGGAAAACGAGAGGTAGAGTTGTGTATCATCGGCGTCCTGAGGACACCGCACGCCGAACTCTCTTGTGCTGCGTGTAGACGTTGGGACAGGAGAGAGGACAGAATAGAACCCTGCGGGCGGGACTCCACCCATGAGATTCTGTGGAGATGACGTACATTCCCCGAGAACCACACGTGGCTGAGTTCTCCCAGCCGGGAATGAGCGGAACCATTCGAGAACAATCCCACTCATCCCGGCCCGGTCCCGCAACCTCATCACCAGCATCTCGTGATCAACGGTATCAAACGCCGCCGACAGATCCAGCAAGATCAAGATTGAGGATCCGCCCTGATCCAATTCACGGCACAGGTCATAACGACCTGCCTCCCAGCGTTGTTGCGAGAGTGAGCTAGATAAAGACTGTAAAGCACCTTGAACAGTGAAAGTGCTATAGTAGAAACAATAAACTCAAATAGCCCCATGAAGGGAGCCCTGCCCTGAAGGGGATGTGATGTGTAACTGAACATAAAAAATGGCTTAGAACAACACTCTCCTTTTTCTAACGGGCGAGTCGGGGTGTGTGTGTGCACGTCAAAGATCCCTTTGCTGGGAGGGGGCCCAGACCTCCTTAGATCCAGACCAGACACAGTCGTCCCGGTACAGAGAACCCGCACCCCATGCTAAAACACGGTCCTCTGCTTTCTAGCGAGACACCTCCCAAAGGAAAGCAGAGCTAGGCAAGTCTGTCAGTCAGTCAGTCTTAGGTAGGTAGGACACCATTCAGATATATAGGAGTGATTCTATTTTGGTGTATTTTAATATTAGTTTATGTTAGGTTGGTAAAGTTGTTAGACACGGTACATTGTTATGTATGTCTGTTATGTTTATGTTTTATGGTTTGATATTGTCTGGCTAGGGCAGAAGCCAGTGCCAATAAAGATTGGCTGACAGAGCTAGGCAATTCCAGAGGTAGCAGAGAAAATATGGCCGATGCTTTATTCCAACACCCTTCCAAACAAGACACTTGAAAGGGAATTCTCTGTGAATCGATTCCGTTATTAGCCTCGGTTGCGCCAATGGGGCGCTCGGCGGGGCTGAGAGAGCAGCTAGCAACCACTAACACTCTTTAATCCATTCCTAGCCCCTGCCTTTCCTAGAGCCAACACAGTGGCTGGGGTGTTAATTAATCCAGGCTAATTAATCATATTGCCAATCCAATTAAGGGCCAGATTGTGTGGTCAGGTGACAGTCCGTGTAGGCAAAGGCGGCAACCGAACAGACGGGGAGGGATTTCCGAAGCGGCGTCCGACTGTCTCGGTGAAGGGCACTGGTTTCAATGGGGCCGCCCCCAGGGCAGATTAGCTGCTCTCAGCGTTTGAGGATGGCCCCACCCTACCACGAGCCTGCTGGGGCCAGACACTGCAGAAAGGGGGTCAGATCGGGGCGCTTCTACACTAAAAGAGGTGAAATGGCACAGGCCGAACCTCTGCCCCCAGCGCTGCAGAATGTGGTCGCACGGCCCACCCGCATCCTGCTCCCTGGATTCACGTCAGCAGGTTCCTCTTCCCCTTGCCTTGTGGGATGCCTGCTGAGCAGTGGCAGAGCTACAGTAGGCACGGGTGCCGCCCCTCCTCTGGCAGCAGGAGCCCACGCTAAAACGCAGCGATAACTCCAGCCTCGGCCACCAGGTAGGGGTTAGGTCCAAACTGCACAAACTTGTGATGGAGGGATCCCTCTGTTCCACAATCCGTGCAGCAGCTCCTGCCACTGTCCCCAAAGCTACAAGGGCTGCAGATGTGCTGCTGGCTCTTGCACCGACCCACTGGAATATACATGCAAATCCCTGGGATAAGGACAGGACAATGTCAGGAAGAGTCCCAGTCCCCACCCCCTCTGGCTAATCTAGGCAGGGAGAAAAGCTTTTCTCTGGGTCACAAAGGGGGTCTGGGATGCTAAGATACCATTCTGTTTCTCAAGTAATGTCACAAGACTCCTGGTTTCTGGCTCTTTAAAAATGAAAGAGACAGTCCGTGCTTCTGCTCAGGACAAGTGGCAGAACGGTCGCAATCCCTTTCAACAGAAGAATTGGGGGGTGGGGGAGAGAGATCAGGGACTCTGTTGCTACCCTGCCATTCTGGGAACGAGCCTTTATGTACTGTTTGCTAAAAGGATGAGCTCCCAGGCCTTTGGGTCTCACCTGCTGATCCTCAAGAATCATGAATATTCCCTTAATCTCCCAACTGGCCCAGAAGCCGAGGAGTCCTTTCATCCCACAGCAGCCAGATCCCAAGCAGGGGATGCTCTACGCAGGCACTTTCCTCATCTCCACATGAAAGTAGGGCTCCTGTCCTCCATCTTTCCTGGCTCCTGCTCATCTACTAATGTTGTTTGCTCTTCAGGCTAGATTAGCGCCCAAATAACTCCCCCCCCCCCCCCCCTTCTCATCTGGGCAAATATCGACCGGCGAGTGGAGAGCTCTGCAGCAACTGGTGCGTATTTGTCCTGGAGCCACACAGCAGCTGGGTTGAAGTGCGGATAGAAAACTAAAGCCATTTTCAAAGGCTATGGAATTTTGTTGAGGAAATCTTCACAAACATCAATATTCAACATTTTGATTCCAAGCAGAAAGAGCAAATGCGGGTGCATCATTATTATTATTATTATACATATCTAGCACCAGCAATGTACCTGGTGCTGTACAATCAATAGTTACAATCTAAGAAAGACAACGGAGGGGAGACACGGGAAAGTGGAACAGAGAGAGACAAGGAGATGCATTTATGAAGTGGGAAATCACAGTGTTTCAGCATTAGAAATGGCTTTCCCCCCTGAGCCCCACGTTTGCTGGTTCAACTTGACTAGCAAACAGCAAACCTGAAACTGGGAGGTCGGCCATTCTGGGATTGGGATTTTCATTTTTATTTAAACCTAAACTTGTCACATGAACTTTGCCTGAAAATCAATGAGACCTGCATAACAGACTGAGAGCTCACTGTTTTCACTAATTCTGACCAGTACTTACATGATATGCCTGCTCTATCTTAATCTCAGACCCACTAGCAGTCGGCTGCTAAAAAAACAAATCAAAACCGAATCAAATCGAACAGTGGCACAAGGTCCGTGCCGACTAGTTTTTCTGGCCGGATGGGACCATTCTGACCGCTGCCGGGTCTGACCCTCCCTTGTAAGAAAGAGGAAGCCTTCTGCTCAATGAAAGCACACACCAAACTACCCGGAAGAGCAGTAACAGCCCATTGTAGTGGATTGCAAGGGCCACCATGAGATTGGAAACAGACCATGAGAGAAGACAATGTAGTTCTACCTCATAGCGAGGACATGACTCCTCCCAAGGTCACGTCTTCAGTACCTCAAGGAGATCAGGACCCACCTGGTGGAAGCCCATGGAGGACAGCAGCTAATAGAATCACAGAACTGCAAGGCTGAAAGAGATCCCAAGCGTCATGTAGTCAAAGCACCGTCTCCTCGGCCTACAGCCTCGCGGCGGACAGAGGCTCGTCCAGCTGAGTTTTGCAAACCTCCGAGGACGGAGATTCCACAAGCTCCCAGGGCAGCGGATTCCATGGCCAGATGGCTCTCACCGTTAGGAAGGAATAACGTCTAACCTGGCTGCAATTTAAGTCCATTCCCTCTTTTTCTATCTTCTGAGACAGGGGAGATCAAACGGTCACCATCTTTTTCGCAGCTTCCTCCTTTTCGACCGGACAGCACCCAGGCATCCGCTCCCTGAGCATAGGTGGCACAGGGCCCCATGGTTCCCAGAAGACCGGCGTCAGCTGAAGCAGGTGGGGAGAAGGTTAGCGCGATGGTGGCACTGTACTCTTACTGAAGCCGACAGAGAGCTGCGTTAGAAGCCTATGCCATAGCTACACCATCATAGCATCCGCAAAATCTCGTCCAGTGGAGCTTTTCTGGGCAGTGAAGGGGCTGGGCTGGGCTGGCCTCTCTCCGTCGAGCACTAGAATCTCCAGTGCTCAATGTGACATGTTTATTGACTGTTTCGTGGATAAAATCGCTCTCATCTCCACCACGACTTTGATGCTGTGCTTGATGCAGTGGATGCACCTGAAGTAATGGAAGCCCCATCTGGTCTGGTTTTGTGGGATTGGTTTCAGCAGGTGTCGCTCACTGATGCGGCGGAGACGATGGAGTTGTGAGGGCCACAACTTGCAGCCTGGACCCATGCCCAGCCTGGCCGGTGAAAGTCAGCCAGGAGACGTTGGGGCTGTTGCTGGTTGCCTCCCTTGTGGACAAGGTCGCGGAGTGCCTGAAGGCGGCTGTGGTGCAACCTTTGCTCAAGAAGCCATCCCTTGACATTGACTCCCTTGCCAGTTACCGGCCAGTCTCTAACCTTCCCTTTTTAAGAGCATCTGGACCGTATCGGCTTCCTTGATCCCTTGCGGTCAGGCTTCCATTCTGGGCATGTCGCTGAGTCCACGCTTGCGGCCTTGGTCGATGATCTGTGCCCAGAGTTAGACTGAGGCCAGTCCACTCTTCTGATTTTGTTAGATCTGTTAGCGGCTTTTGACCCGGTTGACCACGAGATGCTGGTGACTCGCCTGGAAGACTGTGCTGGGGTGGGCGGAACTGTTCTTGAATGGTTCCGCTCTTTCCTGGGTGGTAGAACTCAAGAGTGTGGTTCTGGGGGATTTTACATCGTCCCCCCCCCGGATCTCACGTGCGGAGTTCCGCAGGGTTCCATTCTGTCCCCTCTCCTGTTCAACGTGTACATGCAGCCCTTGGGCGAGATCGTGAGAGGGTTTGAGGTTGGGTGCCATCAGCACACTGATGACGCTCAGCTTTCTCTCTCAATTTCATTGGACCGAGGCCCTGCAGTCTCAGTGTTTACCCGTTGTCTGGCTGCGGTGGGGGATTGGATGATGACGCCGTCTGAAGCGGAATCCTGATAAGACGGAGGTGATGTTGGTGGGAAGGGGCAAGGGAGTGGCGGCCCCCGTCATTGATGGGATGTGTCCCTCAAGTTCGGAGCCTGGGAGTGCTTATCGATGTGCAGCTTCGCCTGGATGCCCAGGTGGCAGCTGTGGCGAGGAGTGCTTTTTGTAAGTTACATCTGGTTCTTCGTCTTCAGCTGTATCTCTCAGGCTCCGATCTGGCCACTGTCATCCATGCATTCATCGCTTCCAGACTGGATTACTCTACGCGGGGCTACCTTGGGTCTTCAACCCAGAGACTGCAGCTGGTGTAGAATGTGGCGGTCCACCTCCTAGCGAGGACAGGCTGCCAAGCGCACTTAACACCGGTGCGCCGTGCTTTGCACTGGCTGCCTATAGTCTGCCAGGCCCGATTCAAGGTGTTGGTTACTTTTAAAGCCCTATACGGCCTGGGCCCCACCTACCTGCAGGACTGCCTCACCCCTTGTGTCCTGGATTGGTCCCTGCGGTCGGCCGGGGGCGCCTGCTTGGAGGTTCCTCCAAGTCTTCCGAGCGGCAATGTTCGAGAGGACGTTCTAGGTGACCGTACCACGTTTGTGTAACTCCCCTCCAGGGGGCACTAGTTTCTCTCTGGACCGCCCCGCCTCCTGCAGACATTGTTAAGACCTGGCTGTTCTGCCAGGTGTTTGGTGAGGGAGACGAGTGGTGGGTGGGTGTTCTTTCTTTTTGGGGAGGCAGTTGTGGGTTTTAGTCAGGACTCATTTGAGGATTTTTAATTGTTTTTTATTGTCTTTTGTATGCCGCCCTGAGCTGCCATTTGGCAGGAGGGGGCAGGTTATCAATTTTGAATCAACATAAACATAAAAACTTGCCATGGGCCGCATTTGGCCCCCAGGCCTCAGGTTCCCCACCCCCTGCTCTAGGCTAAACACAACCAATTCTTTCAGCCTTTCCTCCCTGGGCGTGTCCACCAGGCCCTAATTTATCATCACCTTTCTCGCTCTGAAGCTTCTCCAATGTGTCTACATCCTCCTTGAAGCACGGGGCCCCAAGCTGGGCTGGGCAATTCCAGGGGAGGTCTCTGCACCGCTGAGTGAAACAGCACGGATGAAACCGACACCTCCCATGCCTTGGAAACGTACATCATATTAATGGAGCCCAAAAGAGCGACAATCTTGCATGCAAGTGTCTGGGGGCCAGTAACCGGTAGCAGCCACTGCTCTTATCTGTTCCTCATCTTTCAGCCTCCTCCCCCCTGGCCCCTTAGCAGGTGACCTCTTGCCGGCTCAGTAAGAGCCCCAGCCTGGAAAACGATTGCAAAATAGCTTCCAGGGCTGAAATTTTGTACGCGCTTCTCCGGAACACGCTCCTGTTCAGTAACAAGGCAGCTTTACTGCAGGAGTTTTTGAAATGGAGTGTTGTAGGGATACGGGCAAGGACAAGATTGGGTGCCCTGAATGCAGTGGTTCGCAATGTGAAATTTAGGAGGAAAGACCCTCCCCCCACCCCCCTGTCGTACCTCTTTTCCCAGACTCTGAAATGAGGGACAATGACCCCCATAACAAGAGACAATGAACCTTGACACGAAAGGCATAATTTGCAAGTATTGGATTGTGCAATTTGAGTGTCGTTTTGAGGGCTGGGAGGAAGATAAAGCAAACAATGAAAGATCACAGCTACCTTACACGTATCGTTCCCTCACTTAAGTCAGACTTAATGTCTTCCAATCTCCTTTATAAAGCTGTACCACCTTAGCTACAGAAGCAATCGCTGGTGGATGTTTTTAATCCAGCCACTGGCAAGTGGCAACTAGCTGTTGGCTAGGATGCTGCAGCAGCATTAGCAGTTTGGTCGGGTAACTAAGTGTAACACTGAGTGTCCTGGATTCCACAAGACACCTGTAAAAACTGGTTCAGAGAGTCTGTCCCACCCAATGCAGGGCACTTAGGAGGGGAGACTTTGATTATCTGCTCACTCCCTATATAGAAAACACCCCCATGCAACTCCCAAGGTTCTGTAGGGTTCTGTTCCATGTCTTTTAAATGATGACCAGAGCTAAGTAGCTGGAGGAAAGGAGGCTGCTGTTGTGGCCAGTTTGTGGGCAGAAACAAAATTCAAGGAGCGTGCCTGTCTGGGAAAAGCTTGGTTTAATGCACTGATATGGTAAGAGGCTAAGATATTTCTTCCCAAACCACTGGCTATGGGGGGATCTTTTTGACCATATGGGAGTCTGTTCTATAGCTCTCAGCCGTGACTTCTGGAGCAGAAGCTAAGACTGGATCATGCAAGAAGGATCATATTATAAACGCAAACCTATGCTGGAAAACAGGTATCCAGGTGCCTAAGTTGCCAACACACAGAAGAGCTCATGGCTGCAAGCTTCCCCCTTTAATCTGCCACTTCTGAGGGGACTGAACGTGTCATGGCTTGTACCCAGAATGCTTTCTGCTCGGGTGACTGCAGACAAGGCCTGCATTAACTCCCCAACCTGCAAGAAAATTATTGGAAACAAAAGTTTCAGAAATATTCCCCAGCCTCCGACAAGCCCGAAAACAAATGGTGGAGGGATGAGGTCAAAGGAATCATCTGCCTACCATCCCCTGAATACATTTACCTACCTCAGAGGCCATTCAGGGAGAGGGGTGGGATGGGGAACAACGCAGGCTATAAAGCAGATGAAGCTTTGGGGTCGGTTGCTACATTACAAGATTTGACAGGCCTTTGCCAGCCTTCAGCTTCTTTGTGTCTTCCAAATAATAGACCAAGACAAACTGAGCAGTGCAGGATCCGGGGGCTGCGCTATTAGACAGAGCTAACCCTTTGCAAATGCTAATAGTATTGTACCATCCTGGCAGGCAGCAACACAAAAAAGGATGTTGATTTTTTCACATGAAGCAGAACAGAGCTATTGTGCGGAGGGGTTGCACCGAATGTGCCGTTTCCACACATCAAACGCCCCCCGGCAATTGGGCTGGGTGGACTGGGCAAAACCTTGCTTGAAAGATCCTGAGTTACGCAGAGCACAGAGTTATCCTAACACTCTACTCCTATTTAGAAAGGCTAATGGAGGGGAAATGGTTTCAACATCTGGGTGGAAAAGGACACTGGTTAAGATTGCTAAACAAAACCGCTTCTAGGCTTTGCACAAGTCGGTGTGCCGGTTGGACCGGGACATGCTTGGCATCTGTCTGGAACTGGAATCTTCCAGTGACCGCTGCAACAGGTTTGTTGATTACTCTACGGATAAAAATTGGTCGTATTCACTATGACTTTGACACCACACTAATTACGATAAGAAAACCGGAGGTTATGGAAGCCCTGCCTTGTCCGATTTTATGGGATCGGTTTCCGTGGTTATCGTCCACTGATGCAGAGGATGTTCTTGGGGCTGTCACAGCTACCTCTTGTGAGCTGGACCCGTGCCTGTCCTGGCTGGTTAAGGCCAGCCAGGAGACACTGGGGCCACTGCTGGCAGTGGTGATCAACGCCTCCCTTTGGGAAGCCAGAATGCCAAACTGCGGCCTCCGCTCAAAAAAACATCACTTGACATGGACTCCTCCACTGGTTATTGGCCAGTCTCTAACCTTCCCTTTTTAGGGAACGGGTTTGTGGCTTGGCAGCTTCAGGAGCATCTGGACTGTATCGGTTTTCTGGATCCCTCGCAGTCCGGTTTTCATCCAGGTAATGGCACTGAGACGGCGCTTGTGGCTTTGGTCGACGACCTCTGCCATGAACTGGACCAGGGTCATTCAACCCTGTTGATTTTGTTACATGTGCCGGCTGCTTTTGATACCGCTGACCACAAGTTGTTGGTGACTCATCTGCGGGACTGAGCTGGGGTGGGCAGGATTGTTCTCAAATGGTTCTGTTCCTTCCTGGCCTGAAGAACTCAGCGAGTGGTGCTCGAGGACATTATTATTATTATTATTAACAAACATTTATATAGCGCCAGCAGTGTACCTGGCACTTTACAAAGTAATAAAATAGACACGGTCCCCGCCCCTAGGGCTTACTATCTGAGAGACAGGAGCTGGGGGAGAGACTTAGGAAGGGGAACAGAGGGAGAGACAAGGGGTCTAACATTCATGAAGATGCGAGGTCTCAAGTGCACGTACTTGGCTTGGTT
>QEPC01006697.1:376830-389465 GCA_003113815.1 Sphenodon punctatus | reverse complement strand
ACTTAGTGGAATCGTGGAAACATGACATTTTCGCTATTTCCGCAATTCCGCCAGCGCCACAAAATAGCGGAATAGCGGTTTTCTGCAATTTCCGCAATTTTTCCGCAATTCCGCGATTTGCAGAATTCCGGCGGAATTAGCGGAATATCCGCAGAAAAGTCGCGGTGTGGCGCGGGCAATTCCGAAATGGCGGAACGGAATCGCGGCGTGGTAAAAGCTGCTGCTGCATCAGCCCTACGCCTCACTCCCCGGGCTCCGGATTTATTTCTGCGGTCGGCCAGGAGCACCTTTCACTAGAAAGGGGACTATGGAAAGGGTGTTCTCGGTGGCTGTACCAAGGCTGTGCAACTCCCTCCCGGCAGAGGACCAAGTGGCCCTGGGCCTCTCCTCCTTTCGGAGACAATGCAAGACCTGGCTGTTCTGCCAGGATTTTGGCAAGGGAGATGGGTGAGTGTGGGAGGGGGCTGGGCTAATGTGGATTTGGGGGCTGGATGTTTTTTTGATAGTGTCCATATGAATAAGATGTTTTATGATGTATATTGTAACTTATGATTTGTTAGCTGCTCCGAGCTGTCTCGGCAGAAGGGGCTGGAAATACATTTGTTTAAATAAATAAATAAATAAATAAATAAACAAACAAACAAACAAATAGTTTGAACACAAGTTTATTAAAACACTGCTGATAGTTGGAAGGCATGTTCTCTGTGGCAGTAAACATGCTGGAAGCTCAACCTACACCAGTGGTGGGATACTACGTTTTCCAGCTAGCAAGAGCAGCAGTTTTCTTACCTGCTAGGGGGTACGACTATGGATGTAAGTAAGAGATCCTCCAACCCAGAGAGAATGACCGAGCAGAAAGTAACAATTTATCTCGAGTGTTTAGTCCGAACACACCAGCCACAAAGCAACACCCACCTTTTGGCGTTTGGATCCTCAAGTTTGCCCAGCTCATGTGGTGGGCACTGCTCTAGGGGTGGACTTGGAGATTGAATGCCAGCCTTTTTGGAAGTTTCAAGTCTAGAAAACTTGATTCCCATGGGGATGGTAGATACAGAGACCCTTAAAGCTGAGAGTTGGGCCGAACAAAAGCAAAGACAAACGTGACTAAATGAGAAACTTTGGGGACAATTCTGGAGATGCAGGACCATGCTGAACGGGAAAGGGAGCTGCTTGCCTGAGGCAACCAGCCCTCGGAAGTGACCCTGATGGATAAAAATGAGACAGAAGAAAGCTCTCAGTTCACGGGGAGAATCAGCGAGTGGCTGAGGTGGCAGGAGGGGCAGCCTGGCAACAACCTTAAGGAACTTGGTCACGTGAGGGTGAACGGCCGTGTCCTTTCTTAACAATGACCTCACTGTGTCCAAGGCAGTGAGTAGGATGCATAGGGCACTGAATTAAACGGGTGTCAGTCAAGTTGGTCAGGGAAGGAGACCTCCCTCTGTCAGCAGCTGGGAGTTAACAACAGGAAGCAGATCACGCCATTATAATCTGTTAGGCACTTCTCCAAAGTGACCGAGAATGACCACGGACGGAGACAGGATACTGGGCTTGATGGAACAAGGGCAGGAAGTAGATCACTCCATTATGACCGGTTGGGTACTTCTCCAAAACGATCAAGACGAGACTGTCAGAGACTGGATGCTGGGCTGGATCATTAGTCTGACCTAGAATGCCCTTATACGCAATGGTGAATCATCTCTCTGCCATCACCACTGCATTTGAACGAGTTGTTTTCTTTTAGCAACGCAAAGACCATCTGCTCAGACATTCAGCGCACAGGATAATTGGTTGGAAAGAAGCTTTGTATGGAGGATATTTTGCACTGTATATTACATCATTTTAATATCTGTTTTATTTATTATTTATCCTGCACCATAGGGAAACCCACGGTTCATGGCCTTTCATTAGTCTATCTCTAGGATTAGTTTGGTGGCAACCTCTGGAATGAAGAAATCAGCTTATATAAACAAGCAAGCAACACTGCTGATTCACCTCATGCCTTTTGTAAAAATTCTTCCAGATTTATTCGCGCACACAAAAGAAAAATGCAAAAATAAGATACTCTACTTGTATAGTAATAGCTCTATACTGTAAGTATTTCTCAGAAATACTAATGTCATGGCTTAGTATTTTCTTCACCACTTAGAAATCTTGGCTGAAAGGCCCAGCGTTTAACACTTAGCACATATTTCACAAGTTTGGCATCTCCAGAAATGTAAAATATCAAGGGGCCAAGATTGCAATTTTTTGGTTCCAGTGTTTCCTCTCAGCTGTTCAATCTTCAGACTGGCTTTGCTAGCTGCAGAATCGTCCGTGTGCAGTTGGCTTGGACTTTTTCAGTTTAATATAATTTGTCCTGTGGTAGAAATCATCCGGTAATTACGGTAATTTTACTTTAATATAGTTTCAAGCAGAATGGAGTCAGCAAATCTCTCTCATTAGGTCAGCTTTAGGTAATTAAAAGGAAAAACCCATTAAGGTTTTTTTTTTTTGCACTTCACGATCGCCATAAATGTCTAGCTTTTGGTATTTCACCAAATGTAATCTGTCTCGGTTAATAGTGCTGCCCTTAATTCATTGAAAAGCTGAATAGCCAGCTCCTCACACCAACCCTTCTTCTGAAAAGCCAAGTCCCATCCAGCAAGGGTAACGGATCCTTCCTGACTGGTAAATCAGTGCAACCACATGAGCTGCGGCAAGCCGGATTGCCGCGCAGCCCCGGGGCGGGCATGTGCCGGTGCCGTGCTACAGGGCCAGCGCACGGAGCTGGACGGTTGGCTCCCTCGTGGGGCAGCCGGGTCGAGGCACCGGCTACATGAGTGGGTGTCCGGCCCTGACCCACTTCCCTCCCAAAATCCCGCTCCCGGTCGTGATGCAGCCGTGTGCGGCAGCACCCACTGCTCAAAGCCCCGCCGTGGAGCTCTCCACACGGAAGGGGCCCGGACACGCAGTACCACGCCTTGGGCACCCTTACCCGTTTTGGGTAACCCCACTATGCGACGTCCTCTGCCTTTTTCCAAGGACACACTGCGTAGCGGCCACACGCTGCACCGCTGCCCAAGTCAGCTGGTGTGGCTGGACCCACACAACCAGACCAGTTCTTTCCAACAAACTCATCCGTTCATGCCATCGCTCTTTTCACTTTTAAATGACAAAATGATTACTCTAAGAGTAATTTAATTCTGCCTCTAAAATTCCTGCCATTACGTCTCTGAAAACAAGGACACAATCCTAAACAATCTGGACCCCACATATCTGAAAGACCGGCTGTCCTTCTATGTCCCATTCCAACTCCTGCCCCTCTGTGGGGACCGTCTGTTAGCCTGGTTCATATGACAAGCACTCGCAGGGGGGCAGTCTCGGTTGTAGACGCAGTGCTTTAGAATTCCCTTCCCCTGGAGCGCTGTGTGAGACTGAGCATCTTCCCCGAGGCGGGGTAAGACTCTTTTTTAATCTGAAAAAGCATTTAGCAGCAGGCAGGGATAGGTGATTGGGGTGGGGATGTGAGCGGGTGTTGGGCGGGGAGGTGCTACCCAGAAGGTTTTTGTGGAAGCCGGGGTTTTGTATTCGCTTTAAATGTTTTTATGGATTGTAAGCGGCCCTGAGTGTCAGGGAAGGGCGGCATATACATTTAAATAAACAAATCCATGAGCATCCTTTAAGGGGCCAGACCAAATCGCATTGGGTGACCGAAATGCTCCAAATATTCCCATTATTCAAGTGAACATACTGCCTTGCATTAGCTTTACCCTCTAAAGGTTTTGATATTTCACTCAGCCATTTAATTGACTAACCCCAATGTACTGAGAAACTCACCTACGTGTGACAGAGGCACACACACACACACACACACACACACACACACACATACACACACACAGAGTGTTGTATACAAACCACATCACGTTAACCCACTCTTGTGGGTGATTTGGGTCGAAGTCTGATACCAAGTCAGACTAATAGAAGCCTCATCCCTTTTTACCCTCAGGGGTGGGGATCTCAGCCAAATGTAGGCTGTGGTTAGTTTTTAAGGAGTCTCTTTCCGTGCCCTGGGATCCATTTCCTGCCCCGAACCACTGAAATCCGACTGAGCTCACGCACATAAGGAGAGGGGACAGATCCACGGCACACACTGTCACGAAGGAACATAGGGTCACATATGAACCAGAGGGAACATACGTGCACTGTTGATTTATAGACACCAGCGTGTAACACGTACTGTTAAGTTGTAGAAACCAATCTGAGACATTGCGAAATAGGAGCAACACAGCTCCCCAAGGGGCATTGATATCTAAACAGAGGTCTTTCCAAAAGGTGCGAGTGTGTCTAGCAGCAGCTTTAAGAATGTAAATGAGAGGAAACTGCATACGTGAGTGAGCCCAGAGGCACAGGAGAGGAGAGGGAAAAAAACGAAACAACTTTCTGGACCCTCCCCTTCCTGAGTGCGCCCCCACAATTTCTCTGCGGCCCTCCGAACTTGTACTAATTTTCAAAGTGGCTCCTGGAAAGGAAAACGTGCCCCAAAGCCTGCTTTACCACCGATATCAGTACCCTTACAAAGCCAGCGTCTTCTGGAAGGGCTGCTAAGAACAGGGTCAGGGGGTTGGGATGAAGATGGTTTGGCCTAGGGGGAAATTTCTTCAGACTAAGAAACTGAGGTGGGAAAACCTGGAGCATCTTATTTCTATAGAAGGGGCAAAACCCCAAAACTATAACACAGGGGAAATGCTCCCCCCTCTTAACTGCAGGCCCCTGTAGCATCAGAATTTTATAAGCTTCAAATGTTTTGGTGAGAAAATCTGCAAGGTGAAATGTAGCTTAAAGATCCTAAATGTCTCCAGTAGCTCGTACTGTGTTGGAGCCAACGTTCAATGCTAGTCACACCACCTGGGAAACAAATGCCATGGTTAACATTAAAATACCTGTGAATTTTATTTTCAATGAAAAAACGGCTGTGCATTCCTTACGCACCTCGATCGTGCCCAAGTGTGGAGAGTAAGTTTGAAATTTTAATGAGTATGCCGCACAGCATTTATGTCACACGCACGTCCCTAGACTCTCATACCTCTATTCCCTATTTACAGATGGGGAAACAGGAATGCAGAAGTTAGCAATGTAAATCATAGATGCAACACGATCGGTTTGAGTGTTCAAAACCTGAATTTTATTTGCTTTCCTTCAATTACATCTGCATTCAATATACATCTCACTGTCATGGAATACAGCATGCTAAGTCTCCGATCAGCAATGGAGAATGTATAACCCAAAAGCGTAGTGGATGCCACAATGAAAGAGAGGAGTATACTGGATTGCTGGAGGGAACATTTTGCAACATTTACCGCACAGAGTTTTAAAAGTGATGGCTTCAAGTAAATGCAGATGGGGAGTGGATCCGAGACTCATCCACTTGATGCTCAGCCTTGGAGATCTGCTCTCAGTCACCAGTTGCTAAAAGTAGTTACCCACTGCCCGTGCAGATAAATAATTCAAGTCTCTTTTTTCTAAAACACACACATTTACAGGAAAGCAAGTAAGTTTTAAACACAGACATCCCCAAACTCAGTCAAGCGATGTTGTCGTCGGTGAGCAGAGTTTCCCTTAAAACAATGTGCAAGGCTTTGTTTCAGAATACAAACATTGGGATTATTTCCCCGCCTTTTCGGTATTGCTTTTGCGACTGAGAACAGCAACGGTGGACAGACATTCTGATTACTCCTTACACTCAATCGTCCCTAATTCCAATCACTAGGCTCTGCCAGAGGAAAGCATTCAGCAGGATGCCTGTTGCTTGCAGGCAACACTGCAAGGCGACTGCACAATCAACTTTTCGGAGCCTGCCTCCTGGCTGCATTCTTGTGAGGACCCAGACCAACTGTCTAATCTAGACTCACTGAACTTACATTAATAAATAAGGTTGGAAGGAAGTGCATGCAACATTAAGGAGTCACTGGCCATCGCGAAATTAAATCTGGGTAATTGATTGAAGTTTACAGAAATGGTCATTTAAGAGGAAGTTTGTTACTTTTAACAACTGGACGTTCTTTGTGATTGGGTGCCACCGCACTCCTGGTATTGAGCTCCCAGAACCGAGCCAAGATGCATTCAGAGCAGGGAACCCAGGAGAACACCATTACACCCCAGTTTGTACACAGGTCAGCTCCCCACACCAGATCCATTTCAATTTCTCTAGGCCTAAAAGAAGCGTGGGCAGAAGGGAGCTGGGTAGGGAGTGAGACTGTACAGAGACTGCCTCTCAAGGGAAATCTTTAAAGTTAAGTAGATTCCCCTTCAACTCACGACTGTGTAAGATTCGCAAGCAGCATCTCTGTGAGATGGAAGGCTGGGCTAGGAGTTTACTGGAAAAGGCTACGAGTTCTCACTGGAAAAGGAACACACTGCTTTGCCCAAATGGGCATCAAACCAATGAGGTAGTTCCCAGTGAAGGGGGAAACGCCACGTTGCTGCCTTGCAGTCCTTGGTGCAGAGAGGCTACCAAGACTTGAGTGACGCAAGCTTAGCAGTCCTGGGCAGGGAAACTATCTCCACCTGGTCACGCAAAGGGATGCACTCTCTTATCCAGCAAGGCAGTGCCTATTTGGATACAGAGCTTAGACTTCAGGTGCACAAGGGGCTCGAGGGTTTTAATGAAAAGGCTTTGCTCTCTCCAGGTAGGATGTACAGTGGCAGCTTCCCAACCACCGCATGCAGGCTTGCTTCCCCCCCTGGGGGCAGGAAAAAGACAAATTGGTTTCTACATTGGCTCGCAGGAAGTTCTGAGACCAGGGCAAGGGCAGAGGGCATGAATGGGGCTATGAAAACGTGCAAGTGGAGTGAGTTGCTGAAGACTTGTGGCTCATTAACCTGCCTGAGGCTGCTAGGAATACTTGACTGAAGGGAAGCCGTTCGGAGGAAGCTGTGGCCATCAGCTCAAAAGGAGACCCCAATCTGAGCAACAAACCAATTTCCCTGGGAGGTGGCAGACTCCTGCGTTGTGGAAAGACATTCGCAAGAGACCACAGAAATACTCCAAGACCTGTAAACGTTTCTTTCAGGAAGGGAATTAAATAAGTCAATCATCCAGGTAAAGGTGTGCATAAATCTAAGGTTGGCTACCACTGGCACTACTGTTCAGGGAACAAGCAGGCAGGGAGTAGCTGGGTTGAAGGGGAGGACCTTGACCCAGGAGGGTTTGTTCCCAAGAGTACAGCAGAGATGCTTCAAATGCAAAGGGTGGATGGCTCCACGGAATGGGTGTGCCGTGTTAGTCACAATCTAATCATTGTCAGAAAGGGCGGGAATTGCCATTCTAACTTGAAATGCTTCACAAAGACATTAAAGGCCGTGACGGTCAAGGAGCAGCCCGAGACGTGCGTTTTTGGGGCCACCGAGTAGTACGTCAGACAGACGCCAGCTCCTTGGAACATCTGGGAGGGGAGAGGCGCCATAGGGCCAGGACCTCCTGTTCTGGGACACACACGTGAGAGGATTTCCCTGAGGTGAGGGAAGGCCTCCGACAACGCTGTGAGAAGGCGAACGTTGGCGAAGGCTCACTCTGAAGGTGCGACTCTACCCTGCGGTAACTGAACAGGCCGAGGTAAGGGCCAGCTGGATGTACGGAAGAGAGTTTGTTCCAAATCTTAGATAACCTGGTCTCCCCCAAGAGAGCATCTTGGTGATTCTCTGCCCTGGAAAGACTGCCTGTTCCTGGGAAAGAAGCCTGCTTTCCAGAGATGGAGCGGTGGGCGCTTAAGGTCAGACCGGGCCTAGCAATCTGGCCATGATGTTGTGGTCTGTTTCCAGCTACGACAAGGTCTCACTTTTCTGCTTGCTGAGGAAACTTCTCCTGGCCAAAGAGAAGGTTTTCTAAAGCCCGGTGAAGCATCAGGAGGAAGACCCGGCTCTCTCAGAAGAGAGCAGTGCGGCTGCAGACAAGGGATTGGCTGTCTAGGCACTGAGGTGTAGTTGACTCAAAGGAAGGGAGCTGGCGTCGGACACAATGAGAAGGGATCACGTTCTAGTCTCTGCCAGGGCAGGGAGAGGATGGAGCTGGCCAGGGAGCCGTTCTGGAGAAGTCCTGGGTTCCCCTGACAACATGATCTTACTCTCTTCTCTGCTAGCCAGCTCCAGGAACTCGATGCCAGGCTTTGGAATATCCAGTGAGAAGACACAGAGGCACCGCAAGAACAGCGGTAATGTCTCTGTTGAGAAGATAGATAAAGATATATCTGTCTATTGAAAAGAGTGACAGCAATTTTTTTTAAAATAAAAAAATTAAGTGAGAAAAATTCTATGCGCTAGGGCCAGAGGGAGTTAATTTTGGCTTGATCCAAACTCGCAGGTTACTCACCTATAATCGGTTTCAGAGGCATCAGACACACTGAAGGGGGTGACCACCTGAGAACCGCAATACCGTACTGAACTACACGAAGCAAGTGTCTACGGAGAGAGGCTGCTCAGTGTGGTCAAATGATTTGGGTTTTAAGTCCCCAGAAAAGAAATTGCTGTTTTTCATTCAGTTCTTCTGAAATATTCATTTGAGGGGATCAAACTGTAGTTTACAAAGTCAATTTATTTTCTAGTATCTTCCCTCCTACCAGTTCCACCCTGCCCCCCCACATTATTCAGTTTCCGTTTTGACAAAAAGTGTTAATAGGAAATGCAGTTCATGTCCCCAAAGTGCCCCCCACGCCCCAATGAAATGTGATGGGCTATGACTCAAAGCATCATCATCTACTTGGGAAACTCCAGCAAGACCAACAGCTGCTGATGCTATTTCCTGAGCCAAACCTCTTAAGCGGTCGGTGAATGAAAAGGAACTTAAAGAATTCCATGGATGATCGTCTCTCTCAAGCTTTCCTTAAGTGCTTTAAAGAAGTCCGTAATTTCCTCTCCGAGTTCTACCGTCTCAAGACAGCGTATTTATACATAAATCCTAGCAGCACTTGGCGGAGAATTTGAAATACAGCATTACAGACACAAATGATATTACTTAGAAGGGCATTACTGATGTATGTACAAGTGATAAAACTTTATTTCCATCTCCCAGGCCTTTTCACAAGCAAGGAACTGACACTGGGTGAAAAAAAAAGAAAAAGCAATTGATGTATTGGATGGAGTGCCGCTGTACCCGACCGACATGAAGAAGTCAGGCTCCCTTCATTTTCACACCCACAGGAAAAGAACAGGCTCGCACGATTTCAATGCTCTGCCCAGCTTGCCATTTCAACAGAATAAATCCAGATTCTGACCCCATGCTCGTTTCTGTTTGACAGTTCTAATGGGGGAGAGGGTGTTCAAATATTTTCAACCCCACATCAGAAATTACTTCTTTCTTCCCCATACGCTCTAGGACACTCTCAAAAAGGTGCGATAGGGAAGAGATTGGGACAAAATAGTTGTTTCTTTAGTCTTCTCTGTGCAATGTGTTCTGGGAAATGACTGCGCTCTTGTGTCAAGGTTCTGCGGGAAAATAGAAAGAAACCAACTGAATTTAAAAACAAGCATCCTCATCGTGCGCTGCCAAGTCATGGTGCCTTGTAAAAACGTTGAGAACTGGGCCATGCAAGTTAGGTAACACGAGGTGAAAGTGCAGACTTGCTGCTTGGGTTTGAGCCTACAAGGATCCCAAGGCAGAGAAATGTAGCCCCCAGCCTGACTCCGGAAGGCTGCAGCCCATCTCCCACTCGCCTACAGGTCCAAGCAATCAAATAACTAGCTAGCATCATTTCCAGAGGAAGAGCTGACCTAAGCTTGGCACTCACCTTAGGCCTCACTCTGGCTGTAGGGAAAAGCAGAGAATGACGGCATTGGAAACAGGAACCAAGGGGAAAAGCAACAAGGGAAATTCAAAGAGGTTTTCATGAAATCAGGTATTTGGACAGTGTGTATGAGGTGAGTTGTGGTTTCTGTTTTGTGCAGCTGGAACAAGTATGGAAAAAGCCATCACCTGCTTGAGTAGCTATTTCTCTTGATGGAGGGCGTCAATGAAGGCTTCAAGTTTCTCTTGGATTTCCCGGACTCGTTCTGGAAAGATGAAGAAGATTGCTATTAAAATACCCAGTTTTCTGCATCAGACCAAATATACCGACCCTAAGATGGCTTTTGTCTTTCGGGAACTTTCAGACGCTCACCCCGATTTGGCCCTGTGATGCCAATTCAATCATTCACAACACAGCAAAGCAATCCGACCCTAGAAGAGCTGTATTCTGAAACGCTCACACGTCAAACTAGAACGCACCTGTGATGCAGCGGGAGTTCGCCATTAAGTAACGCGCAGAAATCCATCTCTCTTAACCAAATACCGTTATTCTCAACATTAGCAACCCGGAGGCCATTCATTATCCCAGCAAGGGACTTCGCCAAGAGGTAGAATTTCAAGGAGTTGGGAGCTCAACATTCAATCCCCTTGTATCAGACCTACTCAGCGCAGAGAAGCAGCCTATCAAGAAACAATAGGCAGAGAGGTTCGTCACTGTACCCAGTCTTAGGGAAGCTTACGCTGAGCTCTCTATGTGGGCCGCATCCAGCGGCTTTTTTCCTGTTAGGGCTTGAAATCCAGCCCTGACATTCGTATGAAAAAAAGCCTCTTGACACGGCTGAAGGCGCTTTTAGCTCCGCGCCCACGTGCAAAGCTTGGCGTAAGTTTCCCGGCCGGGAGATTCCCGCTGGGACAATCGCCGGATTCTGCAGCGTGGGCAAGTGGCCTCAGCCCTGCTGTGTCCAGATGCTGATCAAAAGGGATGAAGTTCAGGATGATCTCTTACCATTTTGGTTTCAGACACAATTTGCCACATCACCGGGAGAGAACTACATGCAGTTACTAAAAAAATAAAACATACCCAGGAGGAAAAACCAAAACATTCCCTCCCCCCTATTTTCTACTAGGAACTTCTCTCCCCCGATTCTGCGCATCGTCATCATCATCATCACTACTATGCTTATGCCAGATCACTTGGGGCTTCACACGTCAGGCCTCCAAGTCTAACCAGAAGCTAAAGGTTCATCTTTGTTGTTGCCCTGGTTCAATTGGCTTCTTGTAAACTGACCTTGAGCTAGATGTTATTTTTTTAAGTGTGCAAGAAGTGAGGAAAGCAGGCAATGCGTCACTAATAATCCTAAGAAAAGCAGGCAACACGTCACTAATAATCCTGGAATCAAGCGTTACAGCTTGCAGAAGGCAGAAAATCTTCCACACACAAATCAACACATTTAACAAAGTGAAAATGCATCTGGCTCAAAGCCCAAGTTCGCTCCTGGGAGTATGTGGAGGAAGCTTCCAATTATGTTCTATTAAACGTTTTCGTCTCTTTCAAGTCTAGCATGTGTGATTAGCGAGCCTTTCCCTGCTGAATTCAAATAGCTACTTATTAGACGTGAGGACAAACCATCCTCGTCGCAAGTCTTTGGGAGAAAGGACCAAACGTGGCTTCCTAGGGGAATGGCTTTTGAGGCGGTGCAAGAGAACCAGCATTTTACATTTAAGAATAGAACGATAAAAGTTTTAGAACCAAGGGAAAATGCAGCCTTTTTAGGACCAACAGCACATTTTTAACGTTTTCAAACAGAAACAAAACTCTTAGAATGACCTGGGTGACCTCTGAAGGAGATACAGCAAAACAGCATTTTGGAACAGCCATCTACCTTGGAGGGGGCTTGGTAAGAATATTTGTTCTTGCAATAAAAACTGACTTCAACGTTCACATGCCAGGCACAGACACCTGGGGTGGGGTGGGGGCGGCTCTCTCAGTGCTTTGTCAATGATGCCCATGAGCAGAACCACCATCCAAACCAGAAGAGAGAGTTCAGTTTCCCCCACTCTGATTGGTCCACTCTTGTCACAGCGGACCAACCAAAATAGAATGCACACGGTCAACAGAGCCAAAATATAGGATGACTTCTAATCCAGATTGAGCCAAAGCATCAAATACATTTTACCTGGAACTTCCAGGCTACTTTTCTCTGTTCTAGTCCCTATTCTGTATCGGGTACGGAGGCTGTGTCCATACCTTTCCAGGCCTGACCTGGACACCCTCATTCACGCCTTCATCACCTCGAGGCTAGATTACTGCAATGCGCTTTACGTGGGGCTTCCCTTGTTTCTGGTTCAGAGGCTGCAGCTGGTGCAGAATGCGGCGGCCCGTCTCATTATGGGAACAGGAAGGCGGGAGCACATAACACCTGTGCTCCGAGCTCTGCACTGGCTGCCGATAGCGCACCGAGCCCGATTCAAGGTGCTAGTGTTGATCTATAAAGCCCTTTATGGTCTGGGCCCCTCATACCTTAGGGACCGCCTCGCCCTCCGCGCCTCAGAGCGATCCCTGCAGTCCGCCGGGGGCACCTTTCTGGAGGTCCCCCATGTAAAGCTGGGGGCCACAATGGAGAAGGCGTTCTCGGTGGCCGGGCCGAGGCTCTGGAACTCCCTCCCGGAGGAAGCCCGTCTGGCCACAGGTCTGTTGGTGTTTATATTTATTTTATTTTATTTTATAGATTTTTATCCCGCCCCATCCTGCAACGCAGCTCGGGGCGGCTGACAACACTCATAAAAACAATTTAAAACAATTAAAATATAAATATAAAACATCAATAAAACAGGGCTAAAGACAGTGATAAATAAATACATGGGCGGGGGATTAAAA
>QEPC01006697.1:346207-373287 GCA_003113815.1 Sphenodon punctatus | reverse complement strand
GCGGCGGCCCCAGCAAGGCTGATGTCAGCGGCGGCGGTGGCAACGGCAGCGAAGAAGCAGGGCCCCCCCTGCACCAGCAGCAGCCAGCAGCAGCAAGCAGGTAAGGCAAGCGGGGCTGATGGTCTCCCCGAGGCTTCTGCGGCTCCGCCGCTGTCCTTGGGGTTTCAATGAACCTGCAAGACCTGGCTGTTCGCCCAGGCCTTCGGAGGGGAGGCTGGGGATTTTTGAAGAGTTTTTATGTTGCGGGGGTTGTATTTTTAAAAACATTGTTTTAATGAATTTTATTACTGTGTCTTTTTATGTTGTAAGCCGCCCCGAGGTGCCGTAGGCCTGAGGGGGCGGATAACAAATATTTATAAATAAATAAATATCCCTCGCCCGTCACTGTGGTATCAGAGTGCCTTCCAGAGGATGGATACCGTACCATGCTACGTGGCAGCGGCACACTAAGGCTGGGGTCTGCACGGTTCTGCTGGGCGCTGAAAAAGGCAGTAATGCCAACATCCTGTGCGTACGTTATAGCACCCCTCTTCTAAACAGCCAGGGGGTGGGGTTTTTGTTTTTTTAATAACTAAGTTCCATATTATATTCAAAGGCATCACAATACCTTTTGTAATTAATGGTATTCATCACTCTCCCCATCAAGACATAATTTTGAGCCATTTATGTCTCGTTTGGACTGTTTTATTCAGCCTGGCATTTTTTCCTCCAAATATGCTTTTTATAATTGATCAAGCGATTCATCTCACTGAAAGCAGCTGGATTTAATGACATTCAATGCTAATATTTCCCTTGCTCAACCTTTGGCTAATTAAATATTCCAATGTTAAGAATCCAACGCATCAGCGAAATCTACAATTTATGACTTCACCCTTTAAAAAAAAAAGAAAAAGGGGGTGGGGTGGGGGCTAGCGCAACTACTTTCATTTTTTGATAACGGCATATTAAAGTAGCAGGATTGCAAATATTTATTCCAGTTGAGTACGGCGCAGTCACTGCGCTCCGTCAGACAAAACAGAGAGGCCAAAGATACCTCTCGAGTCTCCGCAAGCACTTTACTAGCTCTCATACTTGGACCAAGTTAAAATGATGGTTTAAACCATAATTATTATGAGGTCTTGGGGTGATTTAATAACTTGGTAAAAAAATAAAATCCAGCTCCTTGTAAATTGGGCCTCTGTCTCTCAACCCGGTGACCGACTCCGAAATAAGGGACGGAGAGAGCTATAGCATGGGACAAGGCAAGACATAATTTTCATATAATGATTTATGTAAATGTAGCCCAATTAAAAATCTCATTGCCTAACCTTTGTTTGACTGGGAAAAAAATATTTAAAAAAATGAAAGGACTCTCACTAATTTGTCTCATAAACCAGAGCTGAACCCTTGTCCTTCTTGTTAAAGTTCTCTCCCACTTGGCATAACACCCCACCCCAAATAAAGCTCTTCCCATACACTCTACTTCTTGTGTGGATTCTCTGACCGATGAAATTCTGCATCGATTCTCTCCACAGTTCATTGCCTAGCACGGACAATGGGCTAATTTTTTTTGACTGTTTTAAAACAAACTCCCACGCCCGTCTCTCCTCTGTTGCCTTCCTCGGAAAAAACAGAAGAAAATCCTGTAAATTAAACTTTTCAAAGTGCCGTGAAGTTCGGGTGTCCTGCAACCTCTAGGAGACTTGAGATGGATGGGGGTAATACAGTCGCATCAAGCTTTATAGCCCCAGTAGGAGAAAACACCTCAAAACAGCTCATGCTGAGCAGCAGCGTGTTCTTATTGTGGGCTGCAGAAAGACAATCATCCCGAATAGCCTAATCATACGTAGTTGCAGAGGCTCATTTCACTCAATCTTTTGCTGCACCCTAGCCCAGCCCAGCGTCATGCAGTTGGAGAGTATTTTGAGGGACGTAAGACAGTTCCTGTCATTCCGTTCATGGCCACATGACAGTACGGCCACCATATCTGACAGGAACAACGCATCTGCAGTGCCTTAGCTTTGACAAAGTTTGCTTCTGGATCTTGTCAGCATGATGGATCCAAATCCGATCACTCTCTGAAGAAATTCTCATCCAGATCTGCATCCAGACCTCTCTTAGCTGAAGCCATCTCTAAGCAGCAACCCTAGATCGAGCTACTCCCTTCCTTGAGTTCAGGCATTTCTTTAGATACAACGATCCTTTGGCATATCATCATTGTAAAGAGATCAAACAAAAAAGAGGGACCACTGTAAATATAAGAAACTTTACTCAAAGTGTACAATATAACATCAATAAATGTTAAACATCAATAAATGTCGTCTCACCAACTGTCTCTCTGATATCTCCGCCTGGATGTCTCAACGCCAACTCAAACTGAACATGGCGAAAACTGAACTTCTGATCTTCCCTCCCAATCCTTCCTCTCCCTCTTCCCTGTCAATTGTCATTGACGGGGTCTCCATCCTCCCTGTCCCGAGCTAGCAGCTTGGGCTTCATCTTCGACTCGCACCTTACCTTCAATCCCTACATGGACTCTGTGGCCAAATTCTGCCGCTTCTCCCTCCACAACATTGCTAAGATCCGCCCTTTAATAATAATAATTATTATTATAATTATTATTATTAATAACCAACATTTATATAGCGCCAGCAGTGTACCTGGCACTTTACAAAGTAATAAAATAGACATGGTCCCTGACCCTAGGGCTTACAATCTGAGAGACAGGAGCTGGGGGAGAGACATAGGAAGGGGAACAGAGGGAGAGACAAGGAGTCTAACATTCATGAAGATGCGAGGTCTCAAGTGCACGTACTTGGCTTGGTTACGATGAGAATGACAGCAGGCAGGTCCATGTTGCAAGGATAAGGGTAAACCGATCGTAGGTATAGGAATAGTGGCTCAGCAGGATAAAGAGTCAGACAGAGCAGAGCGAAAGAGGTGAGTTTTAAGGAGAGATTTGAAGGTATGAAGGGAGGGGGCAAGGCGGATGTGGACAGGGAGGGAGTTCCAGGCATGGGGGGCAGCAAGTGAGAAGGGACGAAGGCGCTTAGGGGAGCAGGGAAGGCGTGGAAGGGTGAGAGAAGGGACAGAGGAGGAGCGAAGTGCACGGGCTGGAGTATGGAGGGCGATAAGTGCAGAGAGGTAGGGGGGAGCAAGGTTGTGAAGAGCTTTATAGGTGAAGACTAGGAGCTTGTGCAGGATTCGTTCAGGAAGGGGAAGCCAGTGAAGCGAAGAGAGGAGGGGCTGCACATGGTCGAAGCGACTGGCGAGGTGGATGACCCTGGCAGCAGAGTTTTGGACAGAGATGAGGGGAGAAAGGTGAGACCAGGGAAGGCCAGAAAGGAGGTTACAGTAATTGAGGCGAGAGATGACCAGAGCATGAACCAGTTTTGGCCGACGAGACAAAACTCGCCTGTCTGTCTCCTCTGCCAAAACTCTCATCCATTCCCTAGTCATCTCACGCCTCGACTATTGTAACCTCCTCCTCGCTGGCCTTCCTCGCTCTCACCTTGCTTCCCTTATCTCTGTTCGAAACTTTGCTGCCAGGATCATCCACCGAGCCCATCGCTCTGACCACGTGCAGCCTCTCCTCTCTTCCCTCCACTGGCTCCCCCTTCCTGAGCGTATTCTGCACAAGCTCCTTGTCTTCACCTACAAAGTCCTTCACAACCTCGCTCCCCCCTACCTCTCTGCCCTGATCTCCCTCCGAACCCCTGTTCGAGCACTCTGCTCCTCTTCCATCCCCTCCCTCACCCTCCAACGCCTCTCCTGCTCCCCCAACCGCCTTCGCCCCTTCTCCCTCGCTGCCCCGCACGCCTGGAACTCCCTCCCTGCCTACATCCGCCTCGCCCCCTGCCTTCGTACCTTCAAGTCCCTCCTCAAAACCCACCTCTTCCGCTCCGCCCTTCCTAACTCCTGCTAATCACCCGCACCCAGGATTATCCCCCACCTGTTATCTGCAAACTCCCAATTACTGTAACCATCATGAATGTCGCATCCCTTGTCTCTCCCTCTGTTCCCCCTTCTCTGTCTCCCCTCCCCCTGTCTTTAGATTGTGAGCTCTCGAGCAGGGACCGTGTCTATCTTGCTCTCTGTAAGGCGCCAGGTACATCGCTGGCGCTATATAAATGCTAATAATAATACTACCAAAAATGACAATAGAATTTAAAAGTAATAATAGAACATGCAACGTACGGCAACGTTCAACCCTAACCCAACCCATTTCTGGTGAAAACCCTTTCTCAGGGGTACAAGACGGATTGATGGCCCAGCAATCAGATATATAGGGAAGGAATCTTTTCCTCTTTATAACTTACCCCAACAACCTGGAATCTTGGAGAGGTGTAAACGTCACCCTCTTTATCACTCCATAAAAAAAGCTCATGGATAAAGTGGCAATGGACCTGCCTGAGTAACGCTCAGAGAATTCCATGCACGGTTTCGCCTGTGTTGGCAACTAGCAGCAGCATAGTGAGGAGGAGTGGGTGCTAGGGCTGAACGTACTGTACACGGTGCGTATTTTATCTTTATATTCTATTGATGTTATAGTGTACATTTTGAGTAAAGTCTCAGTTACAGTGGTTCCTCTTTTGGTCTGGTTTCCTTTTGTGGCTAACTTTTCCCCCCTTGTTTTTTGCTTTCTGCGTTGTAAAGAGAGGACAACGGGCTAAACCCAAGCTGTTTACATTCCAATATTAGATTATTCACGGTATATTTATTGATTGCAGCACGGGCTTTTGCCATAGCCAAAATTCACGGTATACGAAGCTGCCCGAGCCTCAGCATCGGAAGCAAGAAGTTACAGCGTAATTCTTCGTACCCATTTCCCCAATTTGCTTAACTCTCTCTCGAGCTCGGTTCCAGTTTTTTCACTGGGACAATTTGGTTCCATTTTGCTTCTGATCTTTAGACCGACAAAGCTGCTCGGATGTGGCTAGGGCCAAACATTTGGATTCAAAGTTATGAATGCCGCTTGTGAAACAGCGATCCAAATTCAAGGGAATTCAGCGCAACCCGCCCAACCCCCAGAACAAAGCCCTTGTTTCTAGCTTTGGGACAATGGGAACGCAGCGGCCCGAAAACAGTGAATGCCCATTCTCCTTTCCATTTACCCAATGTTTACTTAAAAGATGAGCTGTTCCATACATCAATTCATTATGTCCCCTGATCTAGTCATGAATATTCCCATAATCCCCTCTCCCTGTATCCCATAAACCTTCACTGACACAGAATGAAGCAAGTCTTTATTCCCATGTCTCGAGAGACCCATTCATGCTTGGGGTCTCTTTATCTCCACATGAAATGATACCACTGCCCACTCATTTTCCTTTCATTAATCCTCTGATACCAGCTCTAAAAGGCTTAAAAACAGACTAATTGATCTGTAATTAGGATTTGAATACACTGTGAATACAGAGACATATAAACAAAGAAAGGACTTGCTTTGGCTGTTAACATCACGTTTGAGGAGGAGGAAAAAAAATAATAAAATTCAAATCTCATAAAGACTTTTTACCTACTGGCCACAATTTTAATGTCGCTTATTAGCCAGCTTTCTGCACAAGCTACTCTAATAGAGCCCAGCTGCCTTCCAAGCTACAGCAAATTGATGAGGTGGGGGTGAATAACTTAGGGCAACAGCACTAAATACAAAGTCATAATGAAAATGAAATGTGTTGCTGCGATTATTAAAAAGTTGCCTGCATTTAAACTAGAGAGACAGTGTCAAGAGTCAAGAAAAATAATGTTTTATAACCAAATTCTTATTCTGAAAGCTAGCGAGTTCCCCAGGGCAAGCCCAAGACACTGAATTTCTTTAAGAGCTGAAAAATGAATGGTGTAAGGAGTTTCCACGGAGAGACTGAGAAATTTTCCAGATGGGCATTCTTGCAGATAAAGATGTCCTCCTTGCTATTCTATTGTGAGATTATATAGTCTCATTTATACTTTGTTTATTTATACAGCATTTCAGTGTGTGAAGTGCTTTACAATATTTACCTAGTTCACCCCCCAGAAAACCCCGGTGAGGTTGGTCATTATATTTCCCATTTTACAGAAGGTAAACTTACGCAGAGAGAGAGAGAGACATGCCTGAGGTTGCCCAGTGAGTTCATGGTTAAAATGAGATTTGCATCTGTGCCTCCCCAATCCAATTCCAACACCTTGTCTACTAGACTGCGCTGGCTTTCATCATACTTCTAGGATGGACCGTGGTTCAGGTGGTAGAGCGCATGCTTTGCATGTACAAGGTCTCAGGTTCAATCCCTGGCATCTCTGATTCAGGGTCTCAGGCAGCATGCCTGGGTGAAGCCTCTGCCGGGGATCCTGGAGGGTCTCGGGTAGCACGCCTGGGTGAGGCCTCTGCCGGGGATCCTGGAGGGTCTCGGGTAGCGCGCCTGGGTGAGGCCTCTACCCGAGATCCTGGAGAGCCAAATTTGAAGCCCTGCTGCCATGTCAGGTCGTGACAATACTGGGCAAAGATGGACCATTGGTCTGACTCAGTTAGGCAGCTCCTTATATCCTTTCATTTTTAAAAATATCAAGTGCGCATACTTGACTAAGAACATGATCAACTGTGCCTTACTATTAAAAACAACGGAAGTATAATCGCTTGCCCCTACCCCCAAAGTGCCATTCTGCTGTAATGGGTTTGTGCAGGGTGATCACTTCTTCACCACCGGAGAGTTTTGTATTTAGCCCTATTTGTGTCGGACAGAGGAATACATGATCACGCTAGAGATGCTACAGCAGGACAGACCACCTGGAGTGCACAGACAGAGGTACAGATTCTATACAGCTACACATGCCATTTTCACATTTCCCCCCCCCCCAAAAAAAAAGGCTTCTTTTTTTTTAGGATCAAGTATAACATTTTCTGAAGTGCCTGACAGACTTCAGTTCTTCAGCAACCACAGATGCTTCTCCAGGAGGCAGGGCGGCCATAGTGAGAACTACAGGTGGCTCCGGGTTCAAATAGTTGTCTCCCGATAGTCAGCTCATAAAGTATCAGTTTAAAGCCTTTTCCTCTCGATTCTCATAGCCATGTGGCAAAAGGAGAGGAGCATCTTTAGAGGCTTGTCGCTCTGCCTGGAGATTAATGGTTTAGAAACTTCTTACCCTTTACTGCAGTCCTATATTGTAGACTTGGAAGAGTCAGATTCCCTTGGAGGAAACCAAGCCTTGCTTTCACACCAGAGGACGAGCAGTCAACACGGGCAGGAAGGGAGTGGAGTTGTCAATAGTTACTGAGCCAAATCCCACCAAACATTAACAATGACTCTGTGCATTATCTCTGTACCACAGAGCACAAATGGGATCCTGCTGGGTGCTCCATCTTCTTAAGCCTCTGGAACGGACCAATAATTGCTCTGTGGATTCTTTTACACTTTCCTCCAGAGGCCCTGGTGCTAGCGACAGCCAGAGACAGGCTTTCTGCACTTCTGGGTTTGATGGACAATAGTTCTGACCCAGTTGGGTGACTATGGGTATTTTCAGACGTGACGCCGTCCCGATTCACCACAGTGAATCCCCGCTGGGGGTGAACAGAACAACCACCCCCGGGGCCAATAAAAGCCCCGAACAGACGTGCCAGGAGATCACGGTGGGGAATCGGGGAGGGGGCGGGGCCGCGTGGTCCCGCCCCCCACGCCACCCGCCCTCTGGGGAAACGGACGGGCACTGCAGCCAACATGGCTGCAGCGCCCACTTGCTTTGACCACGGCCCGGAATCCTGCCGGGGATTCCGGGCCATGATCGCCGGCCAGACGTTACTTTTTATTGCTTCCCGCTGGGAATCAGTTTGACCACGCTTTCGGGGCTCGTCCCGCGGGGAGCCCGGGAAGCGTGGTTGAAATTAACCGCATGTGGGAATTGACCGTGGTGAACATCTGGCGGCCGCCAAACACACGTTCGGGGTGCTTTGGCCCCGCAGTGAAATTGACCGTGGTTCACTGTGGTTGACTGTGATCTCGTAACATCTGAAAATACCCTATGTTCATAAGTAGGAATTTGGATTCCACAGATGGGCGAACATGGTACAGGTAGTGTTGGGATTCCCCCAAAGTTGCACATTTGGGTTGCAATACAGGAAAGGGCTCAGCTGCGTGCGCTAGTTAAAGCCTGGCATTCAGTGCTTCTCAAGAGGAGGATGGAGCTGAACAAGAGATGGCGGTCCAACATGAGTGCATATTTCCATGCACACGGAGGAGTGCTCTAAGAAGGAGGCTTGCTTGCTTAGTGCTTCACCTACTCGCTAAGCATCAAAAGCAACTGGGGATTCCAGTGCTCCCCAAGAAAGCTGATCTGGTTTTAAAGACCTAACTGCCAAAGGTTTCTTCTGCCCCAAACCTGTCCCTATTTTACCAACCCAGCACCTTAAAAAAATGGAATGGTTTTTATAGAACATTTTAAAGCAGGAAGCATTTTACGGCAAAGACGTGCAAGAAGCTGGAAGTAATTTCTGGTTTTGGCCGTGCTCGTGCATTCGGCAAAATAGACAGAAAAGTCAGCTCCTGCTGAAGCAGAGAGGGACGTTCTGAAGATTTATTTATTTTATTTTTTTAAAAAAATCAAACGCCACCCATTCTTCCCACGGAAGCTACAAAATCTGTATCGACATGCCTTTGTGCATTTCACAGAACGGGCAAGGCTGAGAGCAGCTATAATTTACTGATGACTGCAGGGTCATGGCCTGCTTGAATTTAAAAGAAAAAATCCTTTGAAATTACCTATCACATTTTTTTGCCAGTTTCCTCTTGTTCACATACCATATTTTCCTCTGGATCGGTCCAACAGGAAAAGCCTTTTTTTTAAAACAAAAAAACAAAACAAAACAAAAAAATACGTAAAGAAAAAAAAAAAAAGGAGGAGGAAAGCCACCCAAGCTGCCCTTAAAGCGATGGAACATCGTTTATCACTTGCCAAGACAGATTTATAAGAAGAGGGCCCCCTCCATTCCTTTAAGACTGGAAAACAGATGGGAAGTGAATGGACAGCCAACGGGTCAAGAACACACACGGGAGATTCTGCTTGTCTGCTGTATGTATTTTCCCAGCATAAGAAAGGGGTCAAGATTGTAACTGCACGGCTGGGAGCTGGAAAGGCATTTTCTCCAAGCTGTTACAAAGACGAACTCTGTTCCTCTTCCTTCTGTCAAACTGGTATAAATATTGGTTTGTCAAAGGGTCTTCGGTGGCTGAACAGGAGAGGGACTCATGTGAATGATCCTTAAACAATTAGCTCATTAATGCAATAAAAACATGAGACAAAGCGACAGAACGGGAAATGCTTAAAAGGGGATTTCTAACTGTTCAGCTAGTAAATCCACGAATCGTTAAAAATACGTACACTCTAAAAACGCAAGCTTGCAGAAAAGCTAGTATATCATTTAGCTGCCGATGTCTAGAATAGGATGAGGAAAAGCTGCTGACTGATGTTACATCATAGTCAAATACTCTTAACTCGGGTAAAATATGATCTCAGATCTATTGCAACGTGTAAGAGATTCAGATTCATGGCCAGCATAAATTAGTACTTTCTGTAAATTCTTTACTTCAGAAAGAGAGTCATTGGGAGCAGGTAATCATTGCCCCAAGCCTGATTAATCACATTTGCAAATCAGGCTTGCCTCACAGACCCATAAAGATAAAAACAGCACTGTTATGTTTTACTAGCTGGGAGTCCAGAACTACTGCCAAGGCTCAACGTAATTACGTTTGCACTAAATCATTTTCCCAACCACTTCAGAACAGGCAAGTCATTTTAGGGAGTAACTAACATCCCGGTGCCTCAGAGATACCAGCGCTGGTCTCGCGAGGAGGAGGAAGCATTGAGCTGTTAGCGCGATGATGGCACCCAGCCCAGGTTTCTGATGATTGGCCACTTCTTACACAAACTACTTTTGAAACGGAAAGTAAAACATTTAGTGTACCCATTCTGTGTCAACATTTAACGCCAGATCTCCAAGGGGTGTTTTCGTTCAACCCCTTTTAGCGTTCTGGACTTTAGTTCTTCCGCAAACTGCTGAGGAGGACATGACCAAAAGCTTAAAGGTTGGGGAAGTTTGCATTACCTTTTTGCCTTTCCTTCCCTTGGCTGAAATCTTTAGAAAAAGGAAAGAAGGCCCCCTTCTCTCACTAGCTTCTATCTTTAACACACTGTACTGAATTCAGATCCTACACTGGGATAGGGAAGCTTTTCCCTCCGAGGAGTCACCTTGAAAGCCAGCATGCCGCCACTCCGAGGGCCGCATAGAAGATGAGTGTGCTTAAGGGGAGAGGAGGGACCAGATCATAGAGCTATTCCTTGTGCGCAGACCCCCATCTCTGCTCCCTTACCCTGACGTCTGTCTTTCAGTGCTTGGGGATTGGAACAGGATCCAAGAGCCAGATCCAGGAACTGAAAAGAGGCCCCATAAAAACTACCTGCAGGCCACTCCTGCCCAGCACACTAGGAGGTCAAACACGAGACCTTGATTTTAAGAAAGTAACTGGATTCAAGCTGCCACCGGGGACTGTATCAAGCTGGCAGCCAGGCCTCATGCAATTTCCCCCTCTAGTTGCATCTGAACGATGTTCTCAGTCCTAAGGAGCAGCACTGCAACTATTTTGCACCATTGACCACAGCCAAACTAGTAGCAAGGAAGCCTTTTTATCAGTAGGTAGCAAAGGTATTTTCAAAGTACTCTGAGTTTTCACTTTTAAGTTGCATAAAATACTTTTTAAAAAGCAGCCACAAAATAGGACTAGTGCACTGTAGTGATGGAAGCCAAGACTCTCATGACCCACACAAGCCTAAGTTATAGGGTGAACTGCTAGGGTCGTCCACTCGTCCGTCGCTGCGGCCACGTGCAGCCTCTCCTCTCCTTGCCTCACTGGCTCCCCCTCCCCCAACGTGTCCTTCACAAGCTCCTGGTACTTACCTACAAATCCCTCCACAACCTGCCCCCCCCCNCCCCCCCCCCCCCCGGCCCTCATCTCCTTACACACTCCTGCACGCACTCTCCGCTCCTCCTCTACCCCCTTCCTCGCTCTCCCTCGTCTCCCCTAACTGCCTTCGTCCCTTCTCCCTCGCTGCCCCCCACGTCTGGAACTCCCTCCCTGCCCACCCTCCGCACCTTCAAATCCCTCCTCAAAACCCACCTCTTCCTCGCTGCCTTTCCCGACGCCCACTAGTACCCCCCCTCAACATTCACTGTCCGCCTAACTGCAACCAAGCCAAGCACGTGCACCTGAGACTCCGCATCCACTTGAATGTTTTTATCCCTTGTCTTTCCATATGTCCCCTCTCCCTGTCTCCCCCCTCCTTGTCTACTAGATTGTAAGCCATAGGCAGGGACCGTGCCTTTCTCACTGCTATGTAAAGCGCCACGTACACTAGTACTAGCACTATACAAATGCTTGTAATAATAATAATAACTTGTCAAGCTCCTGTAAAGCTTTCAACAACACATTTTGGCCCCCCCCCCCCAAAAAAACCCAAAAGCTATTTCTTAAGAGTGCTCTGAAGACTGAAAAAAACCCTCATTTTCTCAAATCCCAAGGGGCAAGTGCATAACTTCAAAGCGAAGGTGCAAATGACCAACCTGGAATATTACACTAGCTACCGTATTATTATTGTTTGTGTTTTGTGGATATGCCGTATCAGGTGTACAAAAACCCAGGCTGGCTAATTAGCCAATCAGATCTATGGGCCACACTCTCCCAACTGCAGCATTCCGAGTTTTCATCAAAGATGAGATTTCCAATGACAGGTGCCAAACCACAATCTAGAACCACTGCGGAATGCAAACCGGGCAGAAAGGAGTGAATGAACATGAGATGACGTAGCCAATCATTTTGGAGGAGGGACGTGAAAAATATCAACTAAAAAAAAAGCAAGGCCACTAACATTGAGAATTCATTCAAATGCATGAAAGAACATTTAAATGGCTCCTATTAACGCACAGGGGGACTTGTGTGGCTAATGGAAATTATTTATTTAAAGCCAGTGTCTCAGTGGGAAATTACACCTTAAGTGGACTTTGACTGGGGAAGACATCAATATATTTTGGTTCTCAATCCAAAGACAGAGGGGACCCAATAGTTACCTGTATCACAAGGCAGTTATGTTTCTGAAAAGGGTTAAAATGACACGATAAATGCATTTAAACATGCACAGTAGCATGACTCAAGTTGTCAGGAATATAAAGTAATTGTTTAAATGATTCTAAAATTAAAATTGTATTCCTGTTTTTTTTTTACCTTGTCTTTTTATTGTTGAAGATGTGTTTACCCCTTTATTTTAAATGACCTTCTGCCTTAGGAGCTAAGGCTTATCTTTCCCCCCTCATCCTTCCTCTCCTTCCTCCCTGTCAATAATTATTGATGGAGTCACCATCCTGCCTGTCCCCCAAGCCCGTAGCCTAGGCTTCATCTTTGACTCAGCCCTTTCTTTTAAACCCTACATTGACTCTGTTGCTAAATCCTGTCGCTTCTCCCTCCATAACATTGCTAAGATTCGCCCTTTTCTCTCTGTCTCGTCTGCCAAAACTCTTGTTCATGCTCTGGTCATCTCTCGCCTCGATTACTGTAACCTCCTTCTCACTGGCCTTCCCCGGTCTCACCTTTCTCCCCTCATCTCTGTCCAAAACTCTGCTGCCAGGGTCATCTACCTCGCCAGTCGCTTCGACCATGTGCAGCCCCTCCTCTCTTCGCTTCACTGGCTTCCCCTTCCTGAACGAATCCTGCACAAGCTCCTAGTCTTCACCTATAAAGCTCTTCACAACCTTGCTCCCCCCTACCTCTCTGCACTTATCGCCCTCCATACTCCAGCCCGTGCACTTCGCTCCTCCTCTGTCCCTTCTCTCACCCTTCCACGCCTTCCCTGCTCCCCTAAGCGCCTTCGTCCCTTCTCACTTGCTGCCCCCCATGCCTGGAACTCCCTCCCTGTCCACATCCGCCTTGCCCCCTCCCTTCATACCTTCAAATCTCTCCTTAAAACTCACCTCTTTCGCTCTGCTCTGTCTGACTCTTTATCCTGCTGAGCCACTATTCCTATACCTACGATCGGTTTACCCTTATCCTTGCAACATGGACCTGCCTGCTGTCATTCTCATCGTAACCAAGCCAAGTACGTGCACTTGAGACCTCGCATCTTCATGAATGTTAGACCCCTTGTCTCTCCCTCTGTTCCCCTTCCTAAGCCTCTCCCCCAGCTCCTGTCTCTCAGATTGTAAGCCCTAGGGGCAGGGACCGTGTCTATTTTATTACTTTGTAAAGTGCCAGGTACATTGCTGGCGCTATATACATGTTTGTTAATAATAATAATAATAATAATAATAAGTGAAAAACCAAGCTGTCATGTCACACTGGTGAGAGAAATGGATGCTCCTACTATCTATAAACTTTCAGTTCTACAGTTTGTTGCTGCTGTTTCATAGGAAAAGCTGAAGCCTTGATTCATCTAACGGCGACGACTTGGTTGTTTCTTCAGAACAGCACCAGACGTGAATCATGAAAACCCAGGTAAAAGAACTATTGAAAGGCCACGCACCCATGTAGCTAGACAACTGTCTAATTGAGGTCTTAACACTCTTATTCAGGCAACTTGTGGTGGATTTTAGAGAGAGACTGAATTTGATGAAGATAACGCCAGGACAACATGCATCAAAGGCTAGGAGATCAGTGGGCTGCGGAAGATTAATAGCCAGGGAGTGTGTCTTTACTCCTGGACCAATTCATCATCCTCTCTCTGTGCGGACGTTAAATGATGGGTTTGGCCTGTGAAGAATGTGCTAAACTTTGTGAGGATCCATTTCTGAGCCTGGCTATCAGCATCCATCTCTTCATCAATAACTTTCGGAAACCGTAGTTTCGCCATCTGGGCTTTTCGGTTAAGTAAACCGTCACTCCATCAGAGGAGATTTACGATTGATCTGTGCTCGTCCTGGAGGATTAAGTCCCTCTTTTTGGAGAGCCCTGACACAAAGCAGGAGCTACCTTATCTGAAGTGACACAAACAACCCTACACATTCTTCTAGCAACTGCTTTCTCATTTGTTAGTTTCACACACATGTCCAAAAACTCACAAGACTAAAAGGTTTAAATTCAAGCTGCCTCCATGGTATAACATGTTGCAATTGCTGCAGTAGCTGGGATTGTAAGAGGGCTATGTTAAATTTAGAGAGACAAAGGCAGCTTGAGAAAAATGGATATTTGCTCCAACCTAGACAACATTCAAAGCAATGACTGGATGACTTTGTTTGTTGGGGACAGAGCAGTTCGTCAGTGACAGGCTCTGAAAGCTGTTGGCATATATGTGCGTGTATTGACTGCCAACTCCTCTTCTCTCTTACTGCCCCGTATACCTGGGACTCCCTCCCTGAACACGTTTGCTTTGCTCCCTCCCAACTTTCAAATCTCTCCTGCAAAACCTACCTCTTCTGTCAGACCTTCCCTAGCTCGTCATGAGTGAAACTGGGTCTTATGTGTGGAACCAGGATCAAAAGTTTGAATATATTCTGGCAAACCCGAAAGGAAGAATAATGCATAAGGCTGCTAACTTCTTTTTTCTGCTGGGCAAAAGAAGGAGGTTGGAATGTGCAGAGCCTTAGAGGCGGGAAAGACTGGTTTTGATACTTGTTTTAAATGGGGGATTGGTGGTTCATGGTGACTATTGGATTTCTTTTGTTTCTGTACGGATGTATGTCTACCTAATGATGTGTTTGTATTTTATTTCATTTTTGATACTTGCAACGACCAAATGGTCGCGTCAATAAAATTTTTACTACTACTGCCGAGTCCTCTTCCCCCTCACTCAGAATCTAGTTCCCTGTCACTAAGTGAAGCACGTGCACCTACAACTTCTCAACCTCATGAATGTCTCCTCGTCTCTCCCGATATTCCCCTCTCCCTTGTCTCCTAGATTGTAAGTCCCTTGGGGGTAGGGACCGGTCTCTAACTACTGACTGTACAGCACCAGGTACGCTGCTAGCGCTATATAAATAAGAACAACAATCACCACCACGTCAGTGCAAGGGAGCACAAATACCGGCCAGTGTGCTGGCTTGATGCAAAGCTTTCATTCTGCAGCGGAATGAAGAAATATCCCCTCCTGCAGGACAGCAGGATGTTAAACCTGGCTCCAACACAACACTGACGGACTCTGGCTTCAATCAACACTTAAATGCACAACAATAAATCAGGGGTGGGTGGTTTGTTTGTTTTACACTTTGCCTTAATTCAGCGATGACAACAATCCAAGGAATACAACTTGCCGATTCAGCTAGCCATAACCTGGAAGCTCCACAATCATCTTTTAGGATAATCACCAGACAGACAGTCAGGAAGAGACTCTAAGTTGAACCAGTTAAGTAGTTGGTTGTTGCATTTGCACACAAATATTCAAATCTAAGCTGTGA
The DNA here is from genome assembly GCA_003113815.1 of Sphenodon punctatus. Classification (NCBI taxonomy): domain Eukaryota; kingdom Metazoa; phylum Chordata; class Lepidosauria; order Sphenodontia; family Sphenodontidae; genus Sphenodon; species Sphenodon punctatus. The sequence continues at coordinate 357,908 of QEPC01006697.1, read as the reverse complement.
ACACAAATGCATTTGCAAAATAAAGCATAATGGAGTATAGTTTAGAAAGGCTGGAAGCAATTCTAGTTGGGTTCACAAATCAATGGAAGGAATTACAAGCACAAATGTATTTATTCGGATACTAGCAAACATAACCAAATATAAAACCAAAAGGACAAACGAACAAAAAGAAAATCAAACGAACAATAAAACATCAAATACTACATTAAGGTTTCCATTGCTAGAAATGTAATGCCCATGATTCCTATTTGCTAGAGACCAAGGAGCATCTCCTGTATTCCTCCGCTTCAAAAGCAAAAGTAGCCCATCTTTTGATATGGTCCTCTTGATCTTGTTGTAGGATCCATATAAGGGTTTTTTTTCCAGTAAAGAAAACTTAAGACTAGGTGGAAATGGGAACCAATATTTATCTCTGAGAACACTATATAGCAGGCACTCTTAAAATGTAGTGAATCAAATCCTCCAGAACCTTTTAACAAAATGGGCATATTCTTTCTGCTTTGGGTATGCCCAAATGACGTCCTTCAACCACTGCTGTAACAGTTTGTTCTAGCCTCAGTCTGGTTAATGCATTTCTATATAATGGAAACAAATCCATGGAAAGATACCTAGCTATCCCAATTTGAGTTTTCCACACTATATATCTTGGAGCAATACGAAAACATCACACCAGGGCAATACCACCATTTTGGTGGCAGGCCGAGCGGGGGAGGTGTTGCCCCCTCCTGTGGAGGGGGTGCGCCCCTCCGTGGCCCAGCAGGTTCGGAGTCTGGGGGTGTTATTGGATGCAGACCTCCGCCTAGATCAGCAGGTGGATGTGGTGGCGAAGGTGGCTTTCCGCCAGCTGTATCTGGTATGGAGGCTGCGCCCATACATCTCCAGAACTGACCTGATCACCTTGATCCATGCCTTCATCACCTCGAGGCTGGACTACTGTAACGTGCTCTATGTGGGGCTTCCCTTGACGCTGGCCCGGAGGTTGCAGCTAGTGCAGAATGTGGTGGCCNGCAGAACGCGGCGGCCCGTCTCCTAACAGGGACGGGCCGACGAGAGCACATAACACCGGTGCTCCGTGTGCTGCACTGGCTGCCTGTAACGTACCGAGCCAGATTCAAGGTGCTGACTTTGATCTATAAGGCCCTGTACGGTCTTGGACCTGGATACCTCAGGGACCGCCTCGCCCTCCGTGACTCAGGACGGACCCTTCGGTTCACTGGAGGCGCCCGCTTGGAGGTTCCCCGCATAAAGCGGGGGGCTACAATGGAGAGGGCGTTCTCGGTTGCTGGGCCACGGCTGTGGAACTCCCTCCCAGAGGAAGCACGACTGGCCCCGAGTCTGTTGGCCTTCCGTCGAGCCTGTAAGACAAGGCTGTTCTCCCAGGCCTTCAGAGGGGGGGAGGGGAGGGGGGGTTAAATTGCTGTATGGGAGGTGTTTAAATTCGTTAAATAATAAAATTGGAATTTTTTAGATTTTAATGTGGTTTTATGTTGTTTTAGATTGTTTTTATATTTGTTGGAAGTTGGCCCGAGATGCCATCGGCATGAGGGGGCGGCATATAAGTGGTAAGGTAAAATTTAGTGGTAAGGCATATAAGTGTAATAAAATCAATAAATATAAATATCATTTTGAAGCGCCACATCCCGTATTCTGATAATACACTGAAAACTAATTCACATATGAAAACAATCCTTGGTTATCCATACAGTAAAATCCCAAACCCAGCGTAGTAAGCATAATCACAGCAAACGTTAACCAGGGGGATTGAGCAGAAAGAGACACCATTTGGTCTTCAGTAAGACACATTTTAGGGAACCAAAGAGGTGAACAGCCCAATATCCTGAACCAGTTAAGTCAACACCTGAATGGTGCTTTTAGTACGTATCGCCTCCAGTCCGTTTCCAGCCTCAAAAAAGCTGCCGGGACTGAAGGAGGGAGACCCATCGATGTTCAAAGGAACTTATTTTGTGGCACTTCCGTATCCTCTTTTATCCAATAACCCCACAAAAAAGCTGTGCAACAACTTTAGAATTGTAAACCCTAAGCGGAGCCCCAAAGGACCTCCCTGATAAAGCATACCACCATTTTTTGATAGACTGTGCTAACTTAGGCTGTTAAAATGCATTTCTATATAAAGTAGTCCATGATGGAAACCAGGCACGGCGAGTACCAAGGTATTTATAAGTTTTGAGTTTGTTCCAATCTAACTGAACCCATCACCCAGGAAAGCGGATTAGAACGTTTCCCCCATATCATGATCTTAGTTTTCTCATAATTTACTTTTAAGAATGGAAGGAATTAAGAGCCAACCAATCCGGGTAAGAGCCTTGCAGAGTCAAAGGAAATAATCACTGAAATAGTAGCTTGAGTGAATCTTAATACACTCTGCCCTTTGAAAGAAAACGATTACAGTTAATTCCGGGCATCGAGACAGCATGTTTGAGCTATGTCAGAACGCAAGACAATAGCCCTAAGCCAGGAATTTCCTTCGCTGCACATCGAGGGGCTCAGCCTTCCCCAGTTTCAATGGGCCTTTGTGTGGTATGAAGTCTTGACTAGCCTGCGACACCTGCACAGGTGTCGAGACTTCGTGTGCTGACAAACTGACTTACAGGAGGGGTGGGGTGACCCCCCTGTGTTCAGACTTAGAGATTTAAGCATCAGTTTCCCTCCAGGATTCTGCTGAATGTTACCCGCTCCCGTTCCACAAGCACAGAGCTTAACTGGGTTGGATTTCCAGGTTAATTATTTTATTTATTTAATAAATTTATACCCCGCCCCTCCTGCCATGCAGCCCGGGGCGGCTTCCAACACACATCCAAATTGGGGAGAAATCTGATGGCAAGTGAAAAGCAGGCACAACATTGTAGGGAAATGCTTTGCGCTGGACAGCAGTTGCACATCTCTCTCATGTAGGATTTTTAAGAATAATTTATAACGAAAGTATCTGCAATATTTTTGCAAGTAAAAAGAAGAAAATTGAATCCAATATGAACTTCCTCAGAGGAAGAGACATTTCTAAATCCTAAGTCAGAATCCCCCGAAATCATGAGACTGCGAAACAAGGAATTTGCTCTCTCATTTTTAACCTTTTAGGTTATACCCATGTCATATTTTCAGGCATTTATTTGTAACCAGAGCCGCCAGAATCTTAAACAGGAATAAAGCCAAGGTTTCCACGCAACTATAAAAATCCCCAATAAATATTTCATGAATCACAATAAAACCTCAAGGCTCCACAACGCTGGTGCTGCCATGGGATTGAAACCACAGCGATTCAATGTATACGCTAACTAGCGAGAAGCCTAACTTTGCAGGACAGTTTGAGGAAGAATTTGGCCGGGCAACTAAGAGAGCAGGAAGCCTCCGCCGGCATTTCTGATCAAGTGCAAACCGCAAAGCAAAGGAAGAGGGCAAGCCCGGACAAGTGCCGGAGACTCCCAAGAGAAACAAACTTTCAAACCCAAGAAACAATGGCTTGCTGCCCAGGTGATGCTGAGGCACCAAGGAGCGAAGAACTGTAAACAGAGACGGGAGGTCTGGCGTGCGGCTACTCGTGTTTGCGAATTCTTCATGCGGATCCTACTGAGAGCGCAGTGCTGCCCCCTAGCGTTAAACGGGTTTAGAGCAGCCTAAGGGCCAGACAAAGCCCATGTTATTCTGAAATTGTAATTTGTCCCTTTACGTTTTGAACTAGTGTGATAGCAATTCAGAAAAAAGTGAGAGGCCAAAAAGTGAAAGGCCAATAAGCCAACAAGAAAGAGAGTTTTTACCGAAGTGCTCAGCCCACACCGCTTTAAAGAAGAGTTTGACGTAAGGCTTGAAACTGCAGACAAGTGTTTGACATAAGGCTTGAAACTATGCAAAAATCGCTATGTCAGTAAAGGATTGAATACTGTATTTCAGACTCTTACAAAAGGCAAAAGGAGTCAAAAACTCTCCTTGATTTAAACATCAGGAGACATAGTTGAACTTTAAAAGCCTTGGTCCCAGAGGTTCAGAATCATCCTATTTAGATACACACCCAGAAAACAGGAAACTACTGTTTGATGTCAGAAGTGATTTTGTTTCCTAGCCAGTAGATGGACAGCTCTCCAACTCAACAGAATGAAACACAAAATGCAAATACAAGAAACCTGGAAGGGGAAAGACTTGCAGATGATCCCCTTTTAAGCTCAGATTTGCTTCCCTTATGAAATATAGGTTACACACCATCACTTTAAACACCTACAACCCCATCCTCTCTCGCTTCAGATTTAAACAAGCAGACCTGCATTTAAAGTGCAGAGTCAAGGATTCTATGCGATTGAAAGGTTCTCCACAGTATATACAACTTGTTGTTTCCTCCCTAGTGATCAAACAGTGCATCAGCGCGATCATACACACAAGACGTTACAATTTCTGTAAGGTAGACAAGGACATAACATTGGCCACTTTCACACGTTACCTGGGAAGTGGGGAAACGTCCATGAATGCAATCACGGCTCTATTCCCACAGGAATCCGTGCACGTTGGAATGCGCTAGACTGCTTTTATCCCGCGAGAACACTCGTGCATGACCAGCTCCCTCACTGTAGCTTTGACAATAATGGGTGTTCTCGCGGCGAGATAAAAGCAGAATAGCACATGCCTACGTGCGCTAATTCTGTGAGAATAGAGCTGCGATTCCGTCATGGACTTTCCCCCACCTCCCAGGTAACGTGTGAAAGCGGACATTGTCCCTTCACCAGGCAAAAGCCTTGCATGAGTTTTAGCTCACGTGAACCCAAAGCCCTACCAAAAAATGACAATTTTTTAAAGGGGAAAACTTGTTCATCGTCCAATTTCATGTATTCTCAAAGAAGGAAGAAGTCAAGTTGTCTGCATTCATTTCATCATCATCATCATGTGGGAATAATAATTAAAAATGTACTGGGGTCAACTAGGCCCCTTCATGTTTTAATGAACAAGCGTACGCCAATTTATTAAAATGTTAAGGCACTAAATATACAAACATTTTAAAAAATGAAATAAGTCTGAAGTAAAATTTACACAAAGTTAATGACTCTTACAAAAGGGGTGTTTAATCTGAATTAACTCGTGGTCACTCAGACTCCAACGCAAAACTCATGCACCGTTTTTTGAGATGGAATACGATGAGAAAATCGTCGTGTGTCCATATTGGAACCGTGATGTATGGAAGCTAGGGGGACTTAAATAGTGGGTCCTTTGTCCCCCAGCTGAATTCTTGAAGACAGATCAATGTAGCCTTCAAGGTATTGGTTTTGACCTGTAAAGTCCTATATGGGTCTTGGCCCGACTTACCTGCGGGACTGTCTCGCTCTCGGACGTCCGTTGGGGGATGCACTTCTCGAGGCCCCCGTGTGGCCCCTACGGAGAGGGCGTTCTCCATGGCTGCACCAAGGCTATGGAACTCCCTCCCGGTGGAGGCCCAGATCTCCCCTCCTTCTGTCAGATCTGTAAAACCGGGCTGTTCCGCCTGGCTTTTGGCGAGGGAGATGGGGTGTAGGGTGGGATGGGGGCGGTTTGGGTTCTGTGCCTTCCTTTTTATTGTATTTTATGGTTTCATTGATTTGATATGTTTTAACATTGTAAGCTGCCCCGGACTGCTTGGCGCAGGAGGGACGGGGTATTAAATGATTTTATTTATAAATAAATAAATAAATTGTAACTTATGCAACTATTTCATGAGTAGAACTGTGCTTACAGCAGTAATTCTACAGAATTCCAGGAACAAATACTTTTAGGGATTTTTATCCCCATTAGGTGGAATAAGTGTCCATTTCACGACGCAGTGTATTTTGGAAAGTGCTTTTCACACTGAGCACACGTCTTGTGTAGTCAGAGTTACTGGGTCCCCTTCTCTCCAATTCCCTTCTGTACCTTCCACCCCCTTCCAGACGTTCTAGGGCCTAGGATTTTGTTCTAGCATCAATTTCAAAACTATTTACATTCCAAAGACCACAATGCATTTCCCCTGGAATCACTTAACATTAAATACTCTCTCCCCGTGCGCCATCACTCCCACAGTCTCCTCCGTAAGGACTACGATTTACACAGTTCATGTTAAATCTGTTTTAAGGAACTGGTTTATTGTAAAGTCCACAATAAAAACCCAGAAGGGAACATGCCATAAAAACAGGCAATGTTAAAGGTTATCATTTCAGACTTAAAATAACCTTCCCTCAAATAAGAGTTTTGTGGTTTCTCACACAGGCAGCCACCGATGATAAAAAACCGACAAGCTATCCACTGGTCTCTCAGTGTAAACAGAGGGAAATGCTTTCAGCCTTGCTAAAAAAGCCAACGTTGTGCTTAGCAACACTGCCCACCTTTGTAACCAGCAAGCCCTGACACGACAAGGGCATTGAAATTACCTAGGCTTCATTCTAAGATAACTAAGGGCTTTAAATTTGGACGCCAAGCCTCAACCGCTGAATAACAAATACAAATATTTGCTGAGCTAGGCAGTGGAAGTTGAGGATTTCCTTTCCTAACACAGAAGGGTTTTGCAACCGCTAATTGCTGCAAAGAAAAGCTAGTGAACGGATCCACCTTATATTTCAAAACTCTGCGATACTGGAAGAAGCTTCTCAGTCAAAAAGCTGCAACGTAGCACTCTGTTCACTAGAAGGAAACACAAGGAAAGCCTTTTGGGGGGGTAATCTACCCATAAACGAGCGCCACTTAGTAATGAAAGAGTGCAGTGAGCTGATTGCTGAGAACAGTAATGGGATTTCCCTGATTGCCATACAATGCTAAATGCACAAGCAGAATCCACAGAACTGGATCCTAACCCTTTTGGCATCCTAGCTCACTGGACTCAGGGGCATCCGCCTCCTGCCTATTCCCTTCAGAATAACCAACAAATATACTCACTGAGGTCCTCCGCCAGCTGGACTCTCTTGCCAGTTAATAATGTAAGCTTCTTGTCGTTATCCTCTGCAAAGTCCTCCAGCACCTCCTTGACATTCTTCTCCAGCCGCCTGACTGGGGGGAATAAAAAGAAGAAGAAATTTAATGAGAGGAAGAGGCTCTGATCCAAAGCACATTCGTTCTTTGCTTTTAAGAACTATTTTGGAAGAAACTAGAACCCCCCACCCCCCCAAAGAATTCCTTGAATTCTGTAGCAAGGTAAGGCAGGTCAAGAACACAAGAACATATAGTCCGTGCCATACTGGGTTAGAACAACAGTCCATCCAGCCCAGCATCCTGTCTCCGACAGCGGGCAGCCTCAGTCGCCTCAGGGGAGGAGGCAGCATGTTACAGTGGGGTAATCCTTTTCCTGCCATCCTCCCCCAGCTTCCGACAGTCAAGGCTTTTGTACCCTTGACCAACTCAACCAGTAGCCCTTCATTCTTCCTGACCTCCAAAAATTAATCCAATCCCATTTTGAAGGTTGGACGCAGAAAGGGAAGTGTCTATGGTCTAAAGCTCTCAGTACCGACAACAAGAAACACACACAGGGAAAACATGAGAATGGCTTTAAAAGATAATCACAGCCTTAAAGTATTTAGCTTCCGATCTGGAGTTTTCATTGCAATCTCTCATGGAATGGGCTTTGTGAAGCGGTTTCTGATAGTGTGTTCAGGGGGTGGGGCATGAAGGAAGGAATGAAGTCTATTAAGAACGCATTGCTGTCATCACACAGCGTTGCGTACGAAACGGTCTCCTGCGCACGGGCTGGGCTTTAAACATTCCCAGCTTTCACACGGTTTGACCGAGACTGGCAAGGACCTCATCGGATCCAAACAGAGGCCGTGACTAAGCCACCCAAGAAAGGATCCACCACACACAGGGGACATTATGCCCGTCTCTTCCTCAACAGGCGCGCGTTCTGTGCTCTAGACCAACAGGAAGCTAAGCCAGGATGTCTGAAGGGACAGTCCTGTGGCGTGTACAGTGGGAAGCAGAGAGGAGAGTCACAATAGGCTACAGCTGAAATAGGGACCGGCAGAAACAGGGGCATACCCATTGAGATGGTGACCCTCGACCCCTCTCCGGTGGATTGGACATTAAATGGTATCAGTTTATTATTATTATTATTATTATTATAAGCATTTATATAGCGCCAGCGATGTACCTTAGCACCTGTCAAGTTTCCCAAATAAGCAAAATAACCCTTACCAAATTCCTAATTTTCCGTTACTGACTTAAATGGTGAGGGACATTCTCAAAGACGCGAATACAGTTACCCGGTAAGAAGGAATAGGCTGCCAAAATGGCAAGTCAGTAGCCCCGGTGATGGCAACACTTGATATTCTGGGTAATCTGTTACCCGTTTCATAATCATTTACCAATCAAGCACCCGAAAGGCTAGACAAAATTTGGGGGATTACCCCAGACACAGAATCAGATGCCCATTTCAATTCTACATCGGGCACATTTTAAATCCATTTTAAAAACTGCCTTGAGCGCTATTGATATTTTAACAACAAACTCTGGATTTTAGCGAACATCTAACAAGAGCAGCCTGAAAAGGGAGAAGGAGAGGAACTGCTTCTGCCCGCTCGCTCTGCTCAAAACAGATTTCTGGTTTTGAATCATCGCACCGTCATCAGCGCCGCCTACAAACAACTTGTGGCAGAGGGGACATCACCGGGGCTCATCACCTGCCAGCCTTACCTTCTGTGTTTGTCAGCTGCTGCCTCAGCGTGTTTGCTGTAATTGCCAGCATTCGCTGGATCCGCCAGAACAGGACCACGTCATTGCATTCGAGCTGAAACAGAGGAAAGCATTAGCACCGTTCATTCATCTCCTCCCTCCGCAATGAACAGCTCAGAACCTTAAGAGAGAAAGCAGAACTGCGGTGGACACGCCCACCTCGGAGACCCGCGGAGCAGATGTGCTGTGTTGTACGGGATGGACACACACACTTGGGTCACCTGAGCCTGGCTGTTCCACCCACTCCCCCCGCATCCAGTTGCGCAGCACCCGCCAGTGGAAAGGGCCATACAGTGACGAGAGCAAAAAACCCCAAAGCTGCACGTGACCCGGACTGGAGATACCGCGCTTTCTGGGATGCATTGCGTCCGAGTGCGGTAAGTACCGCTGGGACAGGAGGCAGCAGCTAGAGGCCAGCAAGGCCACAGCAGGGCGCAGTCCCAAACCAACAGACTGATGGGGAAAGGATGCTCCAGCTCCATGGAGGAGTTACTGGCAAGGAAGTCTCATGGGAAGGAAGAGTGGGAAAGTCAAAACGCTACCCCGCCCCTCCTGCCACAGGCAGCTCGTGGCGGCTTACAATCCATAAAACATAAAAACAGACTAAAAACAACTCAAAGGAGGAAGGAAAAACCCTCCACCCCATCACCCCTCTCCCCCGCCAAATGCCTGGCGGAACAGCCAGGTCTTACAACTTCTCCAAAAGGAGGGGAGATCCGGGGCCAACCGGGTCTCCCCTGGAAGGGAGTTCTACAGCCGCGGCGCGGCCACCGAGAACGCCCTCCCCTGCATGGCCCCCAGGAAGACTTGGGGGACCTCGAGCAGGGTGACTCCGGATGACCGCAGGGGCCGATCCAGCACTCGGGGGGGGGGAGGGGAGGCGGTCCAGCTTCTGTACATACGGGGCTACTGGACGGTCTCGGACCTTCCCGCTCTAGGGAAGGTTATTGACCAGGTGGTGGCTCGGCAGCTTCAGAAGCATCTGGACCGGGCTAACTTTCTTGATCCCTTGCAGTCTGGCTTCCGTCCGGGTTACAGCACGGAGACTGTGCTTGGGGCCTTGGTCGACGAGCTCTCCGGAGAGTCGGACCAGGGTAATTCGACCCTGTTGATTTTCTTAAATCTCTCGGCTGCGTTTGATACCGTTGTTCATGAGTTGTTGGTGACTCGGCTGCGGGACCGGGCAGGGATTAGCGGGACTGTTCTTCAATGGTTCCGCTCTTTCCTGGCTGGGGCAACCCAATGTGTGGTGCTGGGGGATTATACATCTTCTCCCCGGGGCCTCATGTGTGGGGTCCTGTAGGGTTCCATCTTGTCCCCTCTCCTGTTCAACGTGCACATGCAGCCTTTGGGGGAGGTTGTCAGAGAGTTTGGTGTAAGGGGTCATCAATATGCTGATGACACCCAACTATCTCTCGCCTTTTCATCAGACCCAGGTCCAGCAGTCGCGGTGCTTACCCGGTGTTTGGCGGCTGTGGGGGGACTGGATGAGGACGAGCCGCCTGAAGTTAAATCCTGGCAAGACGGAGGTGATGGTTGTGGGGAAGGCCGGCGGGGTAGTGGCCCCCATCACTGATGGGGTCCGTCCTCCTTTGGTATCTCAGAGCCGTAGTCTGGGGGTGCTCCTTGATCCGCAGCCCCGCCTGGATGTCCAGGTGGCGGCTGTGGTGAAGGGGCATTCCGCCAATTACATCTGGTGCATTGGCTTAGGCCGTATGTCTCAGACTCGGACCTGGCCACAATCATCCATGCTTTTATTACCTCGAGATTAGACTGCTGTAATGCGCTCTACGTGGGGCTGCCCTTGGTGATGGTCCGGAGGCTGCAGCTGGTGCAGAATGCGGTGGCCCGTCTCCTGAAGGGGACGGGTCAACGCGAGCCCGTTACTCCAGTGCGCCGTTCTCTGCACCGGCTGCCGACAGTCTTCTGGGCCCAATTCAAGGTGTTGGTGCTAACCTTTAAAGCCCTAAACGGCCTGAGCCCCACCTACCTGCGGGACCGCCTCACCCTTCGGATCCTGGTTCGACCTCTGCGGTTGGCCGGGGGCGCCCTCGAGGTCCCCTGGATTTCGATCATGAGGAGTGTGTTCTCTCTGGCTGCACCGCGGCTGTGGGACTCACTCCCTCTGGCAGTCCACCTGGCTGCCGATCTCCCCTCTTTTTGCAAACAGTGTTCCGCCAGGACTTTGTCAAGGGAGATGGGATGGGTGGGGATGGGTTAGGGAGGGGCTCTGTTTGGGTATTGGGTTTTTAAATTAATAACGTTGATCTTAAATGGTTTTTATTATAGGTTCTTTGCCGCCCCAAGATGCTTGTAAGCAGGAGGGGGTGGCATATAAATTTAATTATAAATAAATAACTAAATAAATAAAGGGGGATTCTGAGTGTGGGGTGTAAAAGCAGCATCTCCCCCTGCATCACGATTCAGTCTCAGGGAAGAGGACCTGCTTTTATTTCAGAAGGGATGAGGTTTTGAAGGTCAAGAGGGCTGAGCTGCCTGCACTTGACCACTGCTCAGAGACCCCTCTTCCCTGCCCCACAGAACGCCGCCGAGGGGGGGGAACCTGCAGGCTCCGGGAGAAGGATGGGGAGGATTTTGGAGTCCAGCTGTTTCCCTTTGATTATTGCCAGACTTTTTTGTGTGTGTGTGGCTGTTTTCCCATTATCTCAGCTCACTGATGGAAGACACGCTTCTGCCACTCACCCCCCACTCATCCACACCCACGGAGCAACCACCATTTCCCCCAGTTGCTTCATGCGTGGGGACGAGATGCAGGGGTGGGGTGTGTGTTAAGCGTGCGCACGTACCCCCAGTCACAGTGGGCACAGGCACCGCCTTGTTCAGAAAGGGCTCCCCCACCCATGAACATGCAGAAATCTGTGTGTTCATGGCTGGGAGAGGCCTGTGTAAAAAGGGTCACATTCTCACAACTCTCTTACTTATACTATCTTAGGTAGGAATTTAGGATGTAAAGCAATATCTATTCTGTCTTGGAAAATAAATCTGCAAATATGGTTCTGAGATTATTATGGCTGCTATT
>QEPC01006697.1:316468-341887 GCA_003113815.1 Sphenodon punctatus | reverse complement strand
CTGGTAGCTCTGGGTGGGCACCACCTGCCCCACTGCCCTCAGCCACGCTGCTTGCCCTTTTGTGCTGGGCTCCATGCTCCCCAGAGTGGACTGCACACAGGAGGAGCTGCTGGCACTCGTAGGGGTCCTGCTGCTGCTGGTGCTGATCCTGCTGCTACCACTAGGGCTGGGGGCAGGGATAGACCCAGATGTCTGGAAGGGGTCGCTGCTCCCACTCCCACCATCCCCAGGGGCATCCCGCTGCATGTCCCGCTCTGCCTGCTATATCTTCTGCACCAGCGCACCCTTCCGGGGCCCATGGAGTGCTGTCTCACGTGCCATGCTGCCCTTGATCCTGGGGTTCAGCATGGTTGCCAGGACATATTCCTCCTGGAGCAGGAGCTCACCAAAGCACGCACTCAGCCCCGCCTTGAGCTTCCGTGCCAGGTCAAGCGCCTCATCGGAGAGCTTCCTGCCTGGAGGGCCACAATCCTGCCCCTCCCCCCCGAGAATCTCGTCCAGGCTCCTCTTGAGACTATGGACCAGCGGGGTCACCTGGCTGAGGGTGACGGTGGAGCTGCTCATGGTCTCCGTCACGGCCAGGAACGGTCTGAGGACGAAGACTGTGTGAGCTAGAATCTCCCATTCCTTCCTGTTGTACCCTGGAGGTGCCTCAATGTCTGTCTCCAGTTCCACCTGATGCAGGGCGGCTTTCTGCTCAAGAAGCCGCTTGAGCATCAGGAAGGTTGAATTCCACCTGTAGGAGACATCCTGGATGAGTGTGTGCACTGGGGACCCTTGCTCGGCCTGCTTCTCCCGGAGGAGCTCGCTGTCCTTCACCCTGCGGTTGAAGAAGCCCGCCAGCTTCCTCCCCCGTTCGAACAGGGAGCCTGGCCCAATCCCCTTCTCCCCCAAGCCCAGAGCGTCCTTCACCACCAGGTGGAGGGTGTGCACGGCGCAAGGGATGCTTGTGAAACCCCCATCACAGACTGACTTTATATTGGCCACGTTGTCCGTGACCACACACCCCTTGGTGAAGGCTGTGCCTTGCGTGACCCACTCCCTCACCATGGTAGCCAGGGCTGCCTCGAGGTTCCTTGAGGTGTGGGAGCTGTCCATGACTTGTGCCTGAAGCAAGGCCCACCTATACCCCGTTTCAGGACCCCTCCTGCCACTGCCAAGCGCTGCCTCTCGGTCCTGCCACCAGTGTGCTGTGCAGTCACTGCCAGGTAGGCGTGCTGGGCGTTTCTGGTGGACCCCAGGTCAGTGGTGAAGTGGACCGTGCCCCCCCCAGTCCCTACCAGCTGCTCCCTCACCCGCTCCTTCAAAGCCCTGTAGAGCTGGGGCACCACAGTCTGACTCAGGGTGGAGTGGGAAGGCAGCTTAAAGTTGGGGGCCAGGAACCCAAACAGCTGCTGGAAGCCCTTGTCCTCCACAATTGACAAGGGCTGGCCATCCAGGGCAATCATTTCTGCCAACAGGCGCTTCGCTTTCTCTTGGAAGCCAGTGCCACGGCGCCCTGCCGATGGCCTTGACAGATCCCCCCACCCAAGCTCCTCCATGGTGGACTGATGGCGCTGCTGGGGAGACTCCTGCTGCTGTTCTGCCCCCATGCTGCTCCTGCTGCTAGAGGCAGCAGTTGGTGCTGGTGCAGGACACTGGCCCATTGAAGGAGCCGGGTGACTGGACGCTGCAGTCGGGAACCCGCTGGCATCCACTTCCCGTCTTCCCACTGAGCAGCAGAGCACTGTGGCATGCCTTCAGGTGCCCCAACATTGCAGTTGTCCCAAGATTGGCGAGCACCTACCCACGCTTCACCAGCTTATTGCACAGTGTGCGCTGTACCTCTCTGGGGTCATCTGTCTGCACCACACCTGCTTAAAATGATCCCAGACTGAGGATTTCCTCCCCCTCCTGCCTTCTTGCCCGCCCCGGCTGACGCACTGCTGCCAGCGCTGCTGGGAGGGGGAGAACTTGGTGACTCTGGCGACCCAGCTCTGGGAGGAGGGTCAGCCATCGCCTCAGCTGCAGACATCTCCTCTGCGGCTCTCCCTGTGCCCCCCTCTATAGCGGCTAGTGCTGCTGCTCCTCCCCCTACTGACATTGCCATCGGGCTCTGCCTCTAGCAGCCGGGGTGGGATCCACCAGCTCTGGACTGCTGTGGATCGCCTCGACAGTGGGGGACATTGGTGGCCCTGGAGGAACATCGGAAGCAGCACCAGCACCTGCTCCAGCACCACCAGCAGCAGAGACAGACGCAGCCTCAAGTCCTGCAGGGCTTCCCGTGTCCTGCGTGGCAGTGGAGGAGGGCACTGCCAGGAGGCGACACCGAAGCCTATTGCCCTAAAGCAGCTCTGCTGAGTTTGGGGGCTGGTGATGTGCTCTGCCTCTGGCTACTGCTGCTGCCACTCCCCTGGCACGGGCCCTCCCACCTCTGGCACATGCCCCATTGCCTCCCCTATGGGCAGCAGACCGGCCTCTCCTTCCCTTCTCCATTTCTCCCTCCAAAATAATGTTTTAATACATTTATTTTATTTTATTTTTTTATTTAAATTTTTAGTCTAATATTATATCTATCTATCTACACTAAATCTAACTGCTATTAACTATTCTAAATGTGATGAACTAAATGGATTATCTAATAAGTACAAAGGCCTACTCCTACAAACACTAAAACTAAATTACTAAACACTATCTCTGTCACTAAACTAACTCCTACAACTGTCTTCTCTCTCTCTCTCATATGGGATGGGGGGGAATCACGAACACCACAAGGAGGGGTACAAAACTGAAACGAAACCTAAATCAATCTAATAATAATCCTACTCTAAATGAATAAAAAACCAGGGGAAGGGAATCAGGGATGGAATATATGGGAGAGGGAAAGGATTCAATAGAGGGGGAGGGAGGAAGGAAGATTGAACACAGGGAGGGATAAAAACAAAAAACAGCAACTAAATCTATCTAAGTTAAGCTAAATAAATGATAATATGGAGGCAGATGGGTTGGATGGGTGAAATAGGAGGATGGCAATGGATTAGGAATAGGAACGAACAAAAACTGCTGGGAGAGGGGGCCTTCTGAAACGCCTGCTGTTCAGGAACAGTGACTAGCTAGAAGGTGCTGGGAAGGGGGGAGGCAATCAGTTTTGTTTCTTGCTGCGCCNGTGACGGTGGAGCTGCTCATGGTCTCCGTCACGGCCAGGAACGGTCTGAGGACGAAGACTGTGTGAGCTAGAATCTCCCATTCCTTCCTGTTGTACCCTGGAGGTGCCTCAATGTCTGTCTCCAGTTCCACCTGATGCAGGGCGGCTTTCTGCTCAAGAAGCCGCTTGAGCATCAGGAAGGTTGAATTCCACCTGTAGGAGACATCCTGGATGAGTGTGTGCACTGGGGACCCTTGCTCGGCCTGCTTCTCCCGGAGGAGCTCGCTGTCCTTCACCCTGCGGTTGAAGAAGCCCGCCAGCTTCCTCCCCCGTTCGAACAGGGAGCCTGGCCCAATCCCCTTCTCCCCCAAGCCCAGAGCGTCCTTCACCACCAGGTGGAGGGTGTGCACGGCGCAAGGGATGCTTGTGAAACCCCCATCACAGACTGACTTTATATTGGCCACGTTGTCCGTGACCACACACCCCTTGGTGAAGGCTGTGCCTTGCGTGACCCACTCCCTCACCATGGTAGCCAGGGCTGCCTCGAGGTTCCTTGAGGTGTGGGAGCTGTCCATGACTTGTGCCTGAAGCAAGGCCCACCTATACCCCGTTTCAGGACCCCTCCTGCCACTGCCAAGCGCTGCCTCTCGGTCCTGCCACCAGTGTGCTGTGCAGTCACTGCCAGGTAGGCGTGCTGGGCGTTTCTGGTGGACCCCAGGTCAGTGGTGAAGTGGACCGTGCCCCCCCCAGTCCCTACCAGCTGCTCCCTCACCCGCTCCTTCAAAGCCCTGTAGAGCTGGGGCACCACAGTCTGACTCAGGGTGGAGTGGGAAGGCAGCTTAAAGTTGGGGGCCAGGAACCCAAACAGCTGCTGGAAGCCCTTGTCCTCCACAATTGACAAGGGCTGGCCATCCAGGGCAATCATTTCTGCCAACAGGCGCTTCGCTTTCTCTTGGAAGCCAGTGCCACGGCGCCCTGCCGATGGCCTTGACAGATCCCCCCACCCAAGCTCCTCCATGGTGGACTGATGGCGCTGCTGGGGAGACTCCTGCTGCTGTTCTGCCCCCATGCTGCTCCTGCTGCTAGAGGCAGCAGTTGGTGCTGGTGCAGGACACTGGCCCATTGAAGGAGCCGGGTGACTGGACGCTGCAGTCGGGAACCCGCTGGCATCCACTTCCCGTCTTCCCACTGAGCAGCAGAGCACTGTGGCATGCCTTCAGGTGCCCCAACATTGCAGTTGTCCCAAGATTGGCGAGCACCTACCCACGCTTCACCAGCTTATTGCACAGTGTGCGCTGTACCTCTCTGGGGTCATCTGTCTGCACCACACCTGCTTAAAATGATCCCAGACTGAGGATTTCCTCCCCCTCCTGCCTTCTTGCCCGCCCCGGCTGACGCACTGCTGCCAGCGCTGCTGGGAGGGGGAGAACTTGGTGACTCTGGCGACCCAGCTCTGGGAGGAGGGTCAGCCATCGCCTCAGCTGCAGACATCTCCTCTGCGGCTCTCCCTGTGCCCCCCTCTATAGCGGCTAGTGCTGCTGCTCCTCCCCCTACTGACATTGCCATCGGGCTCTGCCTCTAGCAGCCGGGGTGGGATCCACCAGCTCTGGACTGCTGTGGATCGCCTCGACAGTGGGGGACATTGGTGGCCCTGGAGGAACATCGGAAGCAGCACCAGCACCTGCTCCAGCACCACCAGCAGCAGAGACAGACGCAGCCTCAAGTCCTGCAGGGCTTCCCGTGTCCTGCGTGGCAGTGGAGGAGGGCACTGCCAGGAGGCGACACCGAAGCCTATTGCCCTAAAGCAGCTCTGCTGAGTTTGGGGGCTGGTGATGTGCTCTGCCTCTGGCTACTGCTGCTGCCACTCCCCTGGCACGGGCCCTCCCACCTCTGGCACATGCCCCATTGCCTCCCCTATGGGCAGCAGACCGGCCTCTCCTTCCCTTCTCCATTTCTCCCTCCAAAATAATGTTTTAATACATTTATTTTATTTTATTTTTTTATTTAAATTTTTAGTCTAATATTATATCTATCTATCTACACTAAATCTAACTGCTATTAACTATTCTAAATGTGATGAACTAAATGGATTATCTAATAAGTACAAAGGCCTACTCCTACAAACACTAAAACTAAATTACTAAACACTATCTCTGTCACTAAACTAACTCCTACAACTGTCTTCTCTCTCTCTCTCATATGGGATGGGGGGGAATCACGAACACCACAAGGAGGGGTACAAAACTGAAACGAAACCTAAATCAATCTAATAATAATCCTACTCTAAATGAATAAAAAACCAGGGGAAGGGAATCAGGGATGGAATATATGGGAGAGGGAAAGGATTCAATAGAGGGGGAGGGAGGAAGGAAGATTGAACACAGGGAGGGATAAAAACAAAAAACAGCAACTAAATCTATCTAAGTTAAGCTAAATAAATGATAATATGGAGGCAGATGGGTTGGATGGGTGAAATAGGAGGATGGCAATGGATTAGGAATAGGAACGAACAAAAACTGCTGGGAGAGGGGGCCTTCTGAAACGCCTGCTGTTCAGGAACAGTGACTAGCTAGAAGGTGCTGGGAAGGGGGGAGGCAATCAGTTTTGTTTCTTGCTGCGCCCGCCTCACCGCAAGCCCCATTGGCTCCGTGCAGCCTAGCCCGTGGCCAATCGCAGACTGCAAAGCCAGTGGTCTGAGGTGAAAAGGGATGGTGATTGGGCAGGCTGGCTGCTACTCCAAGCCTCTCCACCCCTGGTGCCTGGAAGTCTGCTCCTCAGCTGACTCCCCCTCCCTGCCACGTTTGGCCTTCAGTGACACCACGTTTTAGCCACCTGAACGCAATCCGAACTGACTGAACTGTTCGGTCATTTCGGTGTTCGGAATTGAGTTTGGTTGGTTCATGTTCGGTCGTCCGAACAGGCCGAGTTCGGGCTGAACTCCGAACCACGTTCGCCCATCCCTACCTTCCTCCCCTGCTGCCACCAGGGGCTATCCCCTTGCTCCACCCCTCTCTCACAGGGGGTTGTGTGTGTGTGTGTGATCAATTTGAATCAATGTGTGAGATGAGAGCATGTGTACACTGTGTCTGAATGGTTGTGTGCGAAATCAGATAGAACGAGTATGTGTGCGTGAGAGAGCATGTGTGTGAATGAATGTGAGACCTCTTTTACACGAGACGCACACACGCAGTGACATGGGTGGGTGCGTCTTGTATGAAAGCAGTCGCTTGTGCGCTCCTGTGTAACATGCACCTCCACCCATCACCCCTGCACAGAGAAACCTGCGAAAAAACAGGTTGCTCCACGTGGGGGGGATGTGTGAGCGCCTGTGTGCACTAGCCAGGTTCTTGTGTCTGGGGCCAGCTTATGCATTAACAAAACTATTAAGTTCCAAAAGAACAGCAAATTACCTAGACAAAAAACCTTTGGTTTAAGAAGCTTGTTAAGGAGGCATTACAAATTATACTCAAACGTTAACATGACAGTAAATTGTATGTTAAGGCAACTTTATTAAATATCAGAACAATCTACACAGTTTTATTTTCTTATTCATTATTAAAAAAAGATTATGACAACTTAAATTAAAACTGCATACATTCCTCATCACATATAAGTATTGTTCAGTCACCCTACCACACATATGCAGCTTAATTTCAGTCAAGTCATTTTTTTCTATTAATGAAGGAAAGAAAAATGTATAGATTGGTCTGATATTTAATAAAGTTGCCTTAACATACAATCTACTGTCATGTTAACGTATGAGTATAATTTGTAATGCCGCCTTAACAAACTTCTTAAACCAAAGGTTTTTTGTCTAGGTAATCTTGTTTAAGTCACTCAATAGGAATACAAAGTGATCAACTGCAGACTGTTTCACAAGAATGCTTTAACTGAGCTCTAAGCTTACACATCTCAGCTACTTGACACAATCCTTGGCGACTATTTCTGTGTGCTAGATGCTCAAGTCGCCTTCAACGTTTCTGGTCCCTCCCATCTGTCTAGACTCCTACCAGCTCCTAGGAGTGCTGGAACTTACGCCATCTGCCATCTCCTGCTCTTTGTACCACATCTCATCTCTCCAGTCTTAACTTCCTCACAGTTCTTTTCTCTCTACAGTCAAAACCAGAGAGACATGGGAAGAGAACCAATCACCCAATCGCCAGCACTTCTAGATAACTGCCCAAACTCGGACTGCCTTTGATGCATCTGCCAAAACACACCTTCATGGTTTGAGCTTCTAAGCCTGACTCCTCTTTTGGACGGCTATGCTTTCAAGTTTTTCCAAACACCTATTCTTCACAGCAAGAAGAGGTTCAAGCTCTAACTCTAGTAAGAGCAATATACAAAAATATACCACTATCCCAAAGATCGCTCCTCCTGACATCTCTCTTTTTCTTCTCCCCATCTTTAACCCCCTCATTAACTTGTGATCTATCTGCTCCCACACAAGTCACTGACATGCCTCGTCTTACTGACCCATCTTGCATAGTCTCAATGTATATATTTCTGACTTGCTACATGCCCGAAGAAGGGCCCTGGAGGGGCCGAAAGCTTGCACATTTCCACCAACAGGAGTGGGTCCAATAAAAGAGATCATCTGAACTACTGTCTCTCCATCTCCTACATCTGGGACCAACAAGGCAACGACCCTGTCTTTAGATTCCTCCTTTTAGGCAGAGGTCAATCATGAGTGATTTGAATTTGAAAGGAGAAAATCTCAGGTAGTTAGCAGCCACTGAAAATGAAGGGTTATAATGAAAATACTCAGCAGCGTTAACTTTAAGCCGCTATAATCCACTGGCTACAAGACTGGACTTTAAGTCTGAAGTAGGACATCACTGGGGCATGATGGGTATGAAACAGGAGACAACTCATTACTGAAAACGGTTACATCATTCCAGTCATTAATGTAGCATAGAAACCAGATTTCACTTTCTGACATCAGAAACGCACCACAAAAGAAATTGCTCCGTTTCGGACTAACGTTTACATAGACGAGAGGGGCAGCGTGGGAAACCACAAGGCCATACCTAGAGTTTACCCACTATGCACTTCAAGATAGCGGTGTATGCAAAACAGAACACACAGCTGTAGTGTCAGAGTAAATACCACAAAAGCTTTACCCAGTTCATGAATTTAAGAGTGGATGGGAGTTGAACCATATATGTATGATTTTATAAATTGTAATAATTTAACCATTTTGTTGGATGGAATTAGTTTTATATTTTTGCTTTTTATTGGTTTTAAGTTTTAATTTGTATGACTGTATGATGGGTAATGGTATGTGTTTAGTTTTGTATGACTGTGTCAGATAACGGTGATAAGACAATCTGTAATAAAGTTAATTCAATACCACAAAAGCAAGAAGCTTCTAGAGTCAAGAATTGGTTTGTTTTACCTGTTCGTTGGTACGGCTCATCCAGTAGAGCCACCTCTTCTTCCAATTTGGACCCACCATGTCTTCAATAACGGATTCAGCTAGACAAAAAAACCCACACTAGTTCACTAATGTCCGAGGTATTAAACACGCTACTACAATAGAGGAAGCAGCACGTTGTGCATGAACAGAAGCAGACGCTCAGCCCTGTTTCACGTTTGCTATTTGATCATTTTAGAATCTAATCGATTTTTTCAGTCTGAGCTTTTCAAAGCCATCTAAGGAAGGTTATTTACATTTATTTCATTCATCTAAATGACAAAATTGTACGGAACTCTACATCAGGCTAAAGTTTCCAACTGAGTTTTATACATGCAACTTTAATGTGTCAACACGGGATGATAAGATTAAAAGCAATTTAGTCAAGCTCCTCACCCCAGCCAACACAAAGCCACCCCCTTCCCTGAATTGAAGGGAAAAAAATCTCTGCAAGAAAAAGCGCGTTATGAATCAAATTAATCTAAATCAGGACATTATGGTGTCTTGAGTTCCAGAAGTAGTTAAGACTAACGATTTCGCGTCAGGAAATTGAAACACTTTAAAACGTCGGCTACTATATTTAGAAACACAAGCTACCCATTTAATCTTTTTATATTGTAAGATTCAACTTCTCCTGCCCCCCACTTCCAATATCTTGCAAACGTAGATCCCAGGTCCATCTGGATAGGGCAGCAATTATTGCCACTAATTATGAACGCAATTAAGCTAACTAGACGTACGAATTTGTAGCCACCCCCGCAGCAATTACGCTAGCACTTCAGTGGTGACGAATACATCGATAACGGGCCGGAGAAGACCCTCGTCCCGGCACAGCAAAGCCCTTTTCTTTCCAAAGAACAACGGAGGGGCACTCACTGTCCTTGAGGCGACTGTGAAGCGTCTCCTCCATGAAATGAATGGCTGCGTCCCACTGCTGCTTGTCCGAGATAGAGCGATCCTCCAGTGTGTTGTGCTGGATTACTCTCTGTCAACGCAGAAACACACCTTGGGTTGGAGCAACGCAGTTTTTTATTTAGCCAAACAAATGAGATATTCACAACTGAACTTAAGGAAAGAGAACAGTTTAAACAAACAAACAAAACAAGCCAAATTCAACAACTGCTTGCAGAAGACTTGGACCCTAAATATCTGAACAACGGCCTCTTCCCTCCTGTCCCGGCCCCCGATGTCAGCTGGGAGCGCCCTCTTGCATAGAATGGCCCTGATCCCATGGTCCGCAAATCCCCACGTGCACGACCCCGCTAGAGCCACAACGTGGCTGCGCACGGACCCCGCTAGAGCCACAACGTGGCTGCGCACGGACCCCGCTAGAGCCACAACGTGGCTGCGCGCGGACCCCGCTAGAGCCACAACGTGGCTGCGCACGGACCCACCACGCCTGCGGCTCCGCGTGGGATCCGAGGACCATGGCATCAGGGCCATTACCTCCACACCAATCTTCCACACCAAAGGCCTGTAGAGAGGCGTTCTCTCTCTCCCGGGGGCTGCCCCACAACCTAGGGAGCTCCCTTCCCCTGGAGATGCGTCTAAGCCCGAGCCTGCTCGTCTTCGGGAAGCCAGGTAATTTTTATTATTATTCTTTCGGCCAGGTATTTAGCATTCAGGGAGAGGGTTGAGTAGAGGGGCTCAGAGGCATGAGGTGGGGGCTCTTCAGGGGATTTTTACATGCTTTTTATACACTGTTAACCGCCCTAAACCTTAAGGAAGGGCAGGGCATACATCTTTTAAATAAAGAGAGTTTCATATAAGAAAAAGCTGGCCGGTTCCACCAGGAGTTGAGGAGAATCGGGTTTAGACATGCACGATGAAGGAGCATAAAATCTCCATGGACGTTGTCGCTGGCCAATAGACTGGTTTCCAACAGCCTTCTGGGGCTCAACTCAAGATACTTGTTCTGACCTGGTGATCCCCTAAATGGCCCTGACTGACCGTGCATACATGAAAGACCCCCTTCTTCCCTAGACTCTGCCATGATCCCTAAGGTCAGCTGGGGGCGTCCCCTTGCCAATTCCATCACTGCACGAGGCCCACACAGCAAGGGTGCGCAGATGCCTTCTCGGTGGTTGCTCCACAGCTCTGAACGCCCTTCTCTGGGGGTGGGAAAGCTGGAGCCTGAGAATGTTCCAGAGGCAACAGAAGACCTATTTATTCGGCCAGACATTTGGCAGGTGGGGATAGCGTTCAGGGAGCTGGTTTTCATACGCCAAGCGTGGGATTTTGTGACCTGCCACAGAACACTCCCTTGGAGCGCAGAAACATCCTAGAAGCTGGTCAGATAATGCAGGCACTTGGCTTAACAAAATAAATAAAGCTATTTGATTTATAGGGTTCTCAAACTGTACTCTGTAGCTCCCCACCAGAACAAAAAATAAAACTTAGAGCCAAGCGGTGGGATTTGTTTGGGGGCGCTTGGAGGGCAGAAGATACATGAAAAAAACAATACTGATTTCAAAATAGAGACCTCCCCTGATCTGTACCCAAACACTCCAAACTCGAGGGGGGATACATTTCCCAACAACGTTAAGGATTTTAAAAATACAAGTTAAAAATAAAATGATTTCAGTGGCAAATGATCCGGCAGTCCCACCCGCAGATACAATACCATACCAGGCTGTCTTCCGCTTGCTCGTTCCACTTATGCCGTTTAATACTTTCTTCTTTAACAGCTTGCTTCAGTTTGTCAAAGATATTGTCATGCTCCGTCTCTTTCTGATCAGTCATGAACCGAGAAAACTCTTCCTGCAGGGTCGCCCACGCAACCTGGAAAGTCAGTAACAGAGTCCTGCCTCTTAGTTTGAATATAGCTCCTTGGCCACGTGCAGCCGCTGCTCTCCTCTCTCCACTGGCTCCCTTTTCCTGAGCGTCTTCTGCACAAGCTCCTCGTCTTCACCTACAAAGCCCTTCACAACCTCGCTCCCCCCTCTCTCTGCCCTAATCTCCCTCCGAACCCCTGTTCCAGCACTCCGCTCCTCCTCCATCCCCTCGCTCACCCTCCCACGCCTCCCCTGCTCCCCCAACCGCCTTCGTCCCTTCTCCCTCACTGCCCCGCACACCTAGAACTCCCTCCCTGCCCTCGTCCGCCTCGCCCCCACCCTCCACACCTTCAAGTCCCTCCTCAAAACCCACCTCTTCTGCTTCCTAACTCCTGCGAATCATCCCCACCCAGGATTATCCTCCACCTGTTATCGGCAAACTCCCAATTTACTGTAACCAAGCCAAGAACGTGCACCTGAGCTCTCGCATCCTCATGAATGTCGCATCCCTTGTCTCTCCCTCTGTTCCGCCTTCCCTGTCTCCCCTCCCCCTGGCTTTAGATTGTGAGCTCTCGGGCAGGGACCGTGTCTATCTGATTCTTTGCAAAGCGCCAGGTACATCGCTGGCGCTATAGAAATGCTAATAATAATAATCAATAATCATCATCATAGGTTTCAGTATGGGAAATGCATTCCATTTCAGTACCGTGTCACAGAGACTTTTGCATGCATGCAAACGTCTGTGTAGTGACCTCCTGCTTAGGGGATGGACGCAAAGAAATGCATTTCGCGTTCCACACTTTCCCTACATACAGCAGCAGACTTGCACGCAGCAAGGGGAATCCTAGATCTGGGAGGGTTGGAGATGTCGTCGAAGCCTCTGCTTTCTGCCATTTAAGGGGATTCTTATGATCAAGCATTCAATGGAAGAGCAGATTAGTTTCCCAACAAAGTTGTGTGTTGCAGGTCCTCATTAACACATGAATCCCTAGTGATTTCACGAGGGGCTAAAGAACAGGCAAGTCAGGGTAAAAGTTAAAATTGCTCTTTTAGCAAAACACAGAGCCCGTGTCTCCTAGGGGACAAGGTGCTGGACTTGGACCTAGGAGACCAGGGTTCAAAAATCCCATCTGAGTCATGAATCAGTGGGTGGCCTCAGGAAAGTCACTCTCCCACAACCTCATTTCCTCGTCTGTATAATGGGAATCCATGCGTCTCCCTGTCTCTCCCTAGCTGCCCCTCCGGACGGGGACTTGTCTCAATCATCAGGACGGCACATGACACCAGACACCCTGCCGGCGCTCTAAGTAATAACAGCAGCAACGAGCTTCCCGACCGACCTTCACGGTATTGACACAAAGTGAGGGAGAGCAGGAAGTACAAAGCTGCAGACAGGAAAGGGAATGTTCTTCTGCATGAAACCTGTGAAGCCTCTAACCTCTACAGCTTTGTTAGGCAGTTGTTTTTCCGTCCACTGCTTCAGCTTGATATCCACGGTGGTGTTAAAAGTCCCCGAATTCGTAGTCTGTGCTGCTGGAAGGTAGATGTTCTCAATCACATGAGTGGAGACTCTCTCCCACAAGGTCTTCTGGAGTATTTCCTCCCTAAAATGAAAAGCAAGGACATGATGCGTGATGTTTCCTGCTGCACAGAGCTCTGATCTCCAAGGCAGATCTAAGGGCCATGTGCCTACCAAATTCTTGCCCTGTAGTAACTATCCTTTATGCTAGGATTTACCCTGCGGAGTGTGCAAGACAATTATGTACTACTGGGCAAAATGAAGGGATAAAAGCCAGCTACCCAACCAGGGGTCAACTAGCAGCTCCTTAAACAAGCATCTCCTCCACTGTTATCCAAGAATGAGCAAGGTGGGCTATGGAGAGCTGCAAGGTGATGTAGCATGATTCGGAGAATGGACAGCAAAATGGCAGACGAAATTCAAGGCT
The DNA here is from genome assembly GCA_003113815.1 of Sphenodon punctatus. Taxonomy (NCBI): domain Eukaryota; kingdom Metazoa; phylum Chordata; class Lepidosauria; order Sphenodontia; family Sphenodontidae; genus Sphenodon; species Sphenodon punctatus. The sequence goes on along the minus strand of QEPC01006697.1, from coordinate 328,627 downwards.
GACAAGTGCAAAGTGATGCACATGGGGGAAAGTAACCATAACCGTAAGCACACAATGCTGGATTCTAACTTAGGGAGGTGTCACTAGACAGGAAAAAAGAGCTTGGAGTCATTGTGAATATAATGCCGTTCTATAAATCTATGTTGTGACCACCCTCTGGAATAACATGTCCAGTTCCGGTGGCCCCATCTCAAAAGAGACATAGCAGAATGGAAAAGGTGCCAAGAAGGGCAACCCACATGATCCAAGGCATAGAACGGCTTCTGTAAAAGGAAAGGATTGATAGGGTTCGGGCTCTTCAGCTTGGAGAAGAGAGAACGGAGAGGGGACACGACAGACGTTTACAGGATCATGGAAGCTGCGGGGAACAGGGGACTAGAGAGCGGCTATTGACCCTTTCTGAAAACACCAGAACAAGGGGTCACTCCATGAAGTTAACCGGGAGCAGATTTAAAACAAATAAAAATTCTTTTTCACCCAATGTGCAATAAAATTGTGAAACTCCCTGCTGGAGGATGTTGCCCAGGTCAGTAGAGAACAGGCTTTTAGAAAGGGACAGGATGGATTTTTGAAAACCAGGTGCGTAAAGGTTCCCCTTAACCGTCAAATGGATCCTGTGCAGGGGAGGAAGCCAGGGATACAGCCCCGCTATGGACTTCCAGAGTGGGGGACCTGCATGTGCGCACACTAGGGCTGCACAGAATATTAAAACAACAACAACAACAAATTGTGACTCTTTCCGAGGTTCTGAGTGCCAAGGCCGTGTTTTCGGCTGCCATTCGGAACGGTTACTGAGGACTTGGAAAACCAGAACTCGGGAAAACCTGGAAACACTCGGCACCCAAGCCCCTCCACCACCCAAACACACCATATAATAGCCAGCAAGTTTGCCCCCTTCCCCCCACCCCATGCATGACCCTAGGCAAACTCTGTGGAGAGTGGGTGGCACTGGGGTGCCCGAGAGCACATGGTCCCTGCTTTGCCAGCAGACAGAGCCACAAAAAAACAGATGCCTCCCTTGCTTCATGCCCCTATGCAAGGCAAGCCCCCTCCCCAAAACACAAAATAATTAACCAGCAAGTATCTCCCCGTGCTCCCTGCTGGGCACAGCGTGGATGCATGGAACCCCCCTATTGCAAAAAGTGCCAAGCCCACAGCACTGCCCTATGTCCCGTTAGCACTCACCATGGCATAGTAGTGGTAACCCCCCAGCACTGCCCCTGTGGCCAGGTGCCACCCCCACCCACCCCCCCGTTTTTCTGCACGTAAAGGAGTCCAACTCCAAGCCAAAATACTGACACGGAGCAGCGTAGCGCACAGACACCAAAGAGACTGAATAATGCCTGTCAGCCAATCAAAAACTGTCCTGGGCTTGTCCACCCCTCTCCTGTCCCCTCCCATTACCCCCCCAGTTCCTACCAAATACGGCACTAAGTTTCGTTTCTTAGCTCAGAGAAGGTAAGGTCAGGAGTGAGTCACTCCAGTCATGTCTGGGGTCCCAGGAATCCCAACGCCTGGCCAAACTGCCAAAGGGAAAAAATTGCCAAGGAGAAAAAACACACTCGATCAAGGAAACTGAGCTTTTGGAATATCGGACTCGATCCTCGGAACCACGGAACTCAGTGGTACTGAACCGAGTACCATGATCCATGGTATACTCTGAAAAACCCTGAATACCGAGTTTCAGCACTAGTACACACCCATCAGCAAGCATACACAGAACCCAACTAAAAGAAAATCGTTCATCCCATTTTATGTCCCAGCGGCATCCCTTGCCGCTCTAGCGGAGCTGGCCTCAGAGGCGGCACTGAACTCCTCCAGGACTTTGGTCCTGGGGTACTTCAACGTCCATGCCGATGCCGGCCTTGTGGGAGTGGAGCGAGAGTTCATGGCCACCATGGACTTGTCCCAGGTTGTTAACTGCCCGAACCATGTGGGGGGGGGCATACCCTCGACCTGGTCTTCTGTTCTGACCTTGAGGCAGGTGATCCGTTAGCGAGGGAGGTGAAGGCTATACCCTTGTCATGGACCATTATCTCCTACAGGCCAGCATCTCAGCACACCACTGCCAAAAGGGGAATGGACCAGTTAGGTTGGTCCGCCCTCGGAGGCTGATGGAACCACAGTGGTTCCAACAGGCCCTGAGGGAGTTAACCTTAGACCCTGACGGGCACTCTGTCGATGAGCTGGTCCAATATTGGAATACCCTGATGGGGGAGACCATTGACAGGGTGGCTCCAAGACGTCCCCTGCCTCCGTGTTGTCACCGCAGGGCCCCTTGGTTTACTGAGGGGCTGCGGTGTATGAAACAGGCAGGCAGCCAACTAGAGTGATGCTGGCGTCGAACTCACTCTGAATCCGACCGACTTCTCCAGAGGGTCCTTTTGCGGTCCTATGTTGAGGCTGTGAGGACAGCAAGAAAGAGTTCTTTGCTGCCTTCAAAGTATGATGTGAACTGGTGGGCCGCTCTGTTGGCCCCACTCTTTACATCAATAAATTTAACTGGTTCTATCCCCAAAGCGTGAACCAAGAGCTTGTCGGACTCCCCACTTTGTAGGGGAATCCGCCAGGGCTGTATCTTAGCCCCCACATTGTTTAATTTTTATGTTATTATTATTATTATTAACAAACATTTATATAGCGCCAGCAGTGTACCTGGCACTTTACAAAGTAATAAAATAGACACGGTCCCTGCCCCTAGGGCTTACAATCTGAGAGACAGAGCTGGGGGAAGAGACATAGGAAGGGGAACAGAGGGAGAGACAAGGGGTCTAACATTCATGAAGATGCGAGGTCTCAGGTGCACGTACTTGGCTTGGTTACGATGAGAATGACAGCAGGCAGGTCCATGTAGCAAGGATAAGGGTAAACAGATCATAGGTATAGGAATAGTGGCTCAGCAGGATAAAGAGTCAGACAGAGCAGAGCGAAAGAGGTGAGTTTTAAGGAGAGAATTGAAGGTATGAAGGAAGGGGGCAAGGCGGATGTGGACAGGGAGGGAGTTCCAGGCATGGGGGGATGGTTATGTCAACGATTTGATTCCGTATATGTTAGAAAACGATTTGCACGCACCCAAACTTGGTGTGCGGAGGCTTCCCATCTTGTTATATGCAGACGACACCGTTTTGCTTTCAATTTCCCAGGTTGGCCTTCGCTGTAGTATGAGCAGATTTGCAACATACTGTAAACAGGAAAATCTGAGTATCAACTACAGTAAGACCAAAGTAATGGCTGCGGGCCGCTCTCGTCGCCAGTATAGATGGTTAGCTGATGATACCCCCATTGATCAGGTCCGGGTCTATAAATATTTAGGGGTGCTGTTTTCCTCCTCCTGCTGGTGGACCGCTCACGTTGAGGAAGCTAGGACTCATTTACGCTCCAAAAGAGTTAGAACTTTTGATTTAATAGCCCAGGATTAAGTTGCAACTCGTCAGGTCAGGGTACAAAGCTAATCGAAGACACTTGGCGGCTAACTGTAAGCTGCCATCCAGCTGCCTCTTTTCCAATGACTCCAGTAAGGCCAGAAGAATTCCAGCAGCGATGGAAAGCCAAGCTCGTAGGAAGGTTACAATGGACGATTCCCCTGTAACCTGCTACGTACAACCGAGGCTGGCCCGTGATGGGGAAATCAGCCTGGCCACACTGTGGGGCTACCACAGGAAAGAGGCAGGGGGCCCGGCCCATTGCAGAGTTGCCGCCACAGCCAGAGACTCCCACCAAGGCAGTGCAGCTATGGGGGCGGTGGAAGGCACGCACTCCTCCACCCTATCCCACAACTGGCAGGGAAGGGGAGCCTGGGAAGAGCACACGCCCTCTTCCCAGACTCCCCTCTCCCCCAATCTACCCGACCGACAGCTGATTGGGGGTGGGGAGCCGCGAGCATGTCCCTCTCCCCAACCTGACAAACTGCTGATCAGGGGAGGGGGCCCAGAGGAGAAGGCTCTCCTCCAGATCTCCCCCTCCCAATCAGCTGTTTGTCAGGGTGGGGAGAGGGGCACGCATGCAGCTCCCCCTCCCGCCATCCCACCCTGGGTGCGACGTGGCTGAAAGTGTCCCCATCTCTCCCGGCTCCAGGGTTGTCCTGCCCCGGCCACAGGGGCTTGCTCCACCCTGGGCTGCTTCTCGACACGTCCTCAGGATTTCTCTGAGGACGCGTCATGGAGCAGGCAGATGTTTATTTGTTTATTTATTTACCGGTTTTCTACCCCGTCCCCTCCTGCTCCTCTCCCCACACCAAGCGAGGCAAACATCTGGCGACCCCACGTCCACTGGCTCATTTGCCCAGGGAGGGACAAGCCTCCCTGGGTGTCTCGTGTGGCTGGACCTTTACATTTCTTCCAGTTTTGCACCTGTGATTTTAATCAAGAACACACAGTTCAGGGGATTGAAAGACTTTTAACTGAAAACATGCCTGATATCAAAGACGTCGTTTCTATTTAGAAACACTCGTCATTTCCATCTTTGTTATCACGCTTGCAGCAGGCGAATGAATTTGATATCATTTCTCCATTTAAAAGCCCCGAATGACACACTAGCATCACCCCCCACTATGCTCAGATTTGGACGTCTGCAAAAAGAGGCTATTCCAAGGCAAAAAGGCTTGGATGGATTCCAGGTGGGTAAAATACCTCTCTAGAACCATTACAGCCACGTTTACCACCTTCTGCTTTGAATATCAACAGAGCTCTGTCACACAAAGAGCAAAGCTTTAGGAGAAGGAATACCACGCTGGAACTAACTAGCTCCCGTACCAGTGCTTAGGCGTGACCTGGCTCAGGCTTATAACCTCGTCAAGGATTTCGTTCTTTGCTTTTTCAAACAGTTCAGTCTAGGGGGGAAAAAAAAAGACGACGTTAGTTGAGACATCAGAGAGTGACTGTACCTGGAGTAACTTGTTTGTACATCCCTAGGGAGAGCAAGCAGAGATGCAGATTGACTTATAAGACCAGCTATCCCAGTTATTGCTACATAGCAGCTCCGCTCCAGTAGAAACACTGCGAGCGGACAAACTGCTCCAGAACTAATTTTCACTTGGCCTGGGCCAATACCTCTGCCTTAAACTGGAGTCGCTTGCTAGGAAGCCCGATGGAGGAGCTGCTCCAGGGCATTTCCACCAACGTTAAGGCCTCTCTTCACTTCCAGAGGGGGGCTGAAGGGGCTGGCTCTAAGTGCGCAGAAGAACCAAGGCTGCTGCTTTTAGTCCACAGCCTCAATAAACCATTTTAAATCTCAGGAGAGAAGGTGCAAGAGAGCTCACCCGATCCAGTTCTCTCAAGCGGGGGTAGTTGTTCTTCCATTCCGTCTCTAGATTAAAACGTGTTGCTACAGACAGAAAAAGAATGAGAAACAAACATTCCTTTAACATCCTATTATCCAGCCTGAGTAGAGATGAAACAAGGACCCGCAAAAACGGGGAGACCCGTTGTTGAATTTCCGGTACCCAAATCAAACCAAATATTCTGGGTATTTTTTTATAACCAAACCGGTTTTCAATAGGAAACCCAAAATACTGACAACCGGTAAACCGAAAACACTGATTTTATCCTGGATTTCAGGAATTTGGGGGGATATTATTTTGGATAGTTTGGGGAACTAAAAAAAACCACGCTGACCAAAATTTCAGATTTTAGACTTTCAATTCAGATACCTGAAATGGCATTCGAAAATGTTTATTACTTGCGGGTACTATGATTTCCGCCTCTTACGCTCATTTGTACCATCCTTTGCCATCTCAAAGATCAGGTCGGGCTTCTTAAATTCTCTAACCAAGATCAGTTCATTTTATTTAATATTTATATTCCACCTGCATCTTCCCTATACTATAGGGCCGACATTTGGTCTGTTCTGGAAACCGAATTTAATTTACTAGCTGAGCAATTCCCTCGAGCCGGGGTTATTCTGGTAGGGGACTGGAATGCCTGGATCGGGGAAACTAAGGATGATGATTTGACTGAACCTTTCTGTAGTTTCCCCAGGTTTTTGGGGAGACGTTCTAAAGATTAAAATGTTAATGACTCAGGTCAATGTTTGATCTGCCCAATTCAAAAACTGGACCTTATAGCGTTAAATGGCAGAATACTTAAAGGACCCAGATGGGGAATTTACCTTCGTGGGCCCACAGGGAAGAAGTACGGTGGATTATATATTTGCTGACTGTTATACCTGGGAGAGGTGTAGTGACTTCTCCTTGGAAATAAGGCCTGAAACTGATCATGCACTCTTGAAAGTGCTGATCAGTGCCCATTGTCAGTGTGCAGATAAGTCACTTACTAGGACAAAGGTCGAGAAGCAAGATCGACCAATAAAGTGGCCTATGGTACAGATGATTTCTAAAGCGTATGACCTATCCAACACTAAGGTACTCATTGATCTGAGAGAAGTACTATTCAATGTTCAAACTATTGATCTAGAATTGCAACAATTTACTGACATTATAGGCTACTTTAAGGATAATCTTCCTTGTCCTATGAGCAGTCGTACTTTAAGAGGAAGAGCTTATGGTACGACCGGGAATGCAGAGGAGTTAAGAAATTATGGGTGAAGGAGCAATCCAATTTATCTCGTGAAAATTATGTACAACTCAAGAATTTATATAAACAACTGATAAAGGAAAAAAAGAGCTGCTTATAATAAAACATGGTCATCTATGATGGTAGCTCTAAGGATAGGGGATGAGAGCCGTTTTTGGAACATTCTGAATTATAGAATTAAGCCAACTCGTAGCTCTATAAGTGTTCCAATACTGAATCACAATTGGGAAGAATTTTTTGGACTCCTTTATAAAGAGCAATGCTTAGTATGTCCTGAACTGTGTTCAGAGATTGTTAATCAAGGAACTTTATCTACACTGGTACTTGTTTTTACCGTAGAGGAAATAGAGCAGCAAATTTGGTTATTGAAAGTGAATAAAGCGTCTGGTCCTGACTGTATTACTGCAGAGGTGATCCAACCGTCCCTTTGTGGTTGTCCCCAGTTCTCCACAAATTATTCCGCTCAATCAATGAGGCCTGTAGGGTTGCAGAATCATGGCGTACGAGTTGGATAGTGCCTATCTATAAAAAAGGGGATTGCATGGATCCTGCTTGCTACAGGCCGATTAGTCTTCTTTCCATCATAGGAGAGCTTTATGCCAAATAAAATATTACTTTCGCGACTTCAGAAATGGGTCGATGAAAATAGGTTGATCCCTATGGTGCAATTTGGATTTAGACCTGGGTTTTCAACAATGGATTGTTGCTTCATCCTGGAACATCTAATCTTTAAATACACCAAGATTAGAAAGGGAAAACTATTCTTGGCTTTCACTGATTTTACCAAAGCTTTTGACTCCGTCCCAAGAACCAATCTTTGGAAGAAACTGAAGTCCTTGGGTACTGATGACAAGATCTTGGCTATTTTGGTTCAACTTCATACAAACAATAAAGCCAGGGTTAGAACAGGGAAGGTGAATAGGCTGAGTACTTCAAACCGATTGCCACGAGGAGTTTGACAGGGATGCGTTTTGGCTCCTTTGTTATTTAATGTGTATGTTTCAGACCTGGTGGATTTTAGACAAACGGGAACTTGTGATTCTCCTAGGGTCAGGTCGCATTCAATTTGTGCTTTGCAATTTGCTGATGACGTGGTCCTACTTTCCCAAACTGAAAAAGGTCTAAGGGGGCAAATTGCAAGACTAATGAGGTACTGTGAGATAAATGGTTTGGATATTAATGCCGCGAAATTCAACATTGTGGCCCTAGGAGTAAAACATTCAAGAGCCAGCTGGGCAATTCAAGGGAAAACGTTGGCTGTAGTTAAATCGTTCTCCTATTTAGGAATCATATACTCAAAAAGAGGCTCCTGGTGTGCGCATACAAAAACTAGAGCTAGCAAAGCAGCTAGGTCCGCACGCTGTATTTTAAAGGCTGCAAATTTATCAAGGCATGCTCCAATCTCTACATTCTTACAAACCTTTCAGCTAAAAGTCTATCCTGTGGCTACCTTTGGTCTAGAGATTATTCCATATCCCAATGTTGAGGAGATTGAAAGAGTGCAGACTCAATTCCTTCGCCGATTACTCATGGTGGTGAATAATGTCCCGGGAGCAGGGGTTCGCACAGAGACAGGCTCACTTTCAATAGAGTGTTTGAGTAAAATGGATTTAATTAGGTATTGGCTAAGACTCCTGACATGGAGCAAGGAGGCATTATTCTTGCAATGCTTCAATGGAGGAATTTGAATGCACAGGGATTAGAGTGTATCCTTGCCTAAAGTACCTTGCATTTCTTCTAAAAAATATGGGTTTCTCCTTTACCTATTTTTGCAGGAAGTCTATTGGTACTATTGGAAGGGAGATTTTTTTTCTAGACTGAAGGATACGGCCAAACAAGAAGACCTTGCGATAGTTCGCAATTGGAAGGTAGCTCCATGGCTGGGTGCAGTCAAGAGTACTGCCTCATTCGAGCCCGATTTAGATAAACGGTCTAGTAAAAGTTCTACGAAGATCTTATACCTTGTTACACTTCCAACTTATTCAGACTGCAGTTGTGGAAGGCAGACATGACGGTATTAAGTTCGAGCGGCGCTGTTGCTCTTGCAGTTTGAATGAAATCGAAACTACAGATCACTTTTTATTAAGATGTCCATATTACCGAAGCTTGAGAGCTGTCTGGCTTTACCCGGATAGAAAAATTGCCCAACTGCAATATTTTAAAGGTTCTGCTTAACGTATCATCTCGGGAGGAGATTTCTGCAGTGGCTACCTTTGTTCACCTTACTGGGGGAAAAAAAGGCTGAGAATAAAGGCAGGCTTAAAGGAACTTGCTATATTGGAATAATATTCTTTTCAGTATAGGCATTTCCCCTCCCGGGCATATGGGCTCCTTGCTTGCTAGTTTGAAATGTTTTTTTTCTATTGGATTATATTTTAGATATAACTTGTTTTAATAGAGCTTACTTAGCTATTTTATATTTTAGTTTTGTATATTAAGATTAGATGAATATTTATTACCTTATATACTGACTTTTACTGTTTTTGATACCTCGTTATTTGGAGTTTATTTTTTGTGGTTTCCTGCTGTTTGTTTTTGTTGTTTCTATTTTTGTCCTTGTTCTCGTCCTTGTTGTTGGCTATGGCGAAAGCCTTGCCGTAACAAACAAACAAACAAACAAACAAACACTTGCAGGTACCAAATCAGCTACCCCTTTTCAGCTCCAAGCCTGGGTAGCTTGAAGCAAATCAACTCTCCAAATTCCCCTGAAAGCTGCTTGTGTGAAATCTCTATTTCACTCTACCCCGCATCAAAAGTTTCAACTGGACCAAATGATACAAGAAAACTCACGTTTTATACTTCTCCTGCAGATGTAAATTTGATAAAAACAAAAGCAAAATGGAAATGCACAAAGCTCCTGCCCACATTAAGCTGGCTCTGTAGCCAATGTGATGACCCTGGCCTTGGATTGCCATTAGATTAGAACAGAGAGACGATTCAAGGGCTGAGGGTTTATGCTATAGTGGGCGGCCAGCAGCACCTGTTGAAAGAGGTCTCAAATTTAGTCTTTTCCTGGTTACCTTTAAAAGCATCTGCTTGCTGCTCCACGGACTCTCGCACCATTTTCCAAAAGCAGTCCGACACGGCAAGGCTTAGATTTTTCGTTGTCACTTGGTGTGCCTTCAGCATACATGTCCTCGATAGAAAGAAATGACTTTCAGCTACATGGTAACGTACCATCTGAACGCATGAACCGCCCCGCTCCCATCCTTTAAAAAACCATCCTGGGTCTGCATTTGGAGTTTTCCTTGAACCACGAGAAAAGCCAGTGTCTAAGGAAAAGTTTGGAATTTCAGTGCTTAACGAAATGAGAAATGTAAAATCAGGAGCTCTACTTCTGTTCTCAGAAAAAATCTAAGTTTGCTAACAGAAGAATGAATTCATTTCAATGATCATGAGCTTAACAGTCCGTCTGTTTGCAACAAGAGTTATGCTCAGAAGTCCCCGAGCTTTGCTGGTTACAGAAGGTGCCTTCTTGCTTTCACACTTGCTTCGCAAATTAAAACTACAGAAATACACGCAACTGCTAACAGATGAGATGGGTTTTAAAATAGAGAATAAACAGCAACATACTTCAGCAGTTTTGAATTTTGGAAAAAATCCTCCTCGTATTCTTTAATGGATTCAATACTTTCACTGCTGTTTCCTAGAAAAAGAGGAAAGTGCTGCAACAGTTCCATTTAGACAACACAAATTCCTGCCACAGAAAAGAAGCGTCTATGGAATCTGGTTTACCTTTCCCTGTAACCACTGCGAAGTAACCCAAAGCTTTCATTGGGAAGAGATTACCTTCAATGATCTGCTGGATCTAGGAAAGGAAGAACAGGGACTGAGCTCACTTCCAGGCTCTGATTTCACTCTTAGTAGAATTATTATTGATAGGATTTTAAAGATGTTGCAATATATGAAGGTAGATTAGTCTAGCATAAATGCCTGATTAGGGAATTATACAGCAGTGCAGTCAGGCTTTGCAAACTATGCTTTAAAAGAGATGTTATCTTGCAAGATTCAAATACAGGAAAGTCCTTGGCATCAGATGTGGCAAAAAAGCATAAGACGGTAAGGCCACAGAGAATCTACACTGGCTGGACTCCTGGTCCTTAAAACCATTTGATTTATAGAAATCTATTAAGAACATAAGCCGCACCAGACTGGGTCAGACCAATGGTCCAATGAGCCCAGCACCTGTTTCAGACAGTGGCCAATCTCGGTTACTTGGAAGGACCCCCCCTCAACAGGTCACAACGAGGCAATCAGTTCCATGTTTGTTCACTCCCAGCTCCCGACAGTAAGAAGTTGAATTCTCCCAAACCTATCCGGCTAACAGCTGCTAATGAACCTAGGCTCCAGAAACTTGTCCAGCCCTTTCTTAAACGCCTTGGCCACCTCTTCTGTCAACAAAGGGTGACAACAGACACAAGGCTAACCCCGCTTTAACAATTCTTCTACGTGTTGCAGGGCTGTATTGCTGCCCTAGGCAGCCCTGTAACACCAATAAGAGATGTTAGAGCGGAGTTAGCGTCGTGTCTGTTTTCACCCAAATTCCACAACTTATGACAGAAAAAAATACTTTTTATTCGTTTCAAATCTGCTACCTATTAGTTTCATGGAGTGTCCCCCTAGTGCTATTTGAGAGGGTAAAGAACCGTTCCCTATTTACTTGTTCCACCCCACTCATGATTTTATAAACTTCCATCCTATCCCCCCTCAGTCATCCCTTCTCCAAACTGAAGAGCTGCCCCAACCTATCCAGGCTCTCTTCAGAGGGGAGCTGATCCACAGCCTTGATCATTTTGTTCTCCTTCTCGCTTTCTACTATATCTTTTTTGAGATGGGGCGACCAGAACGGCACCCGATATTTAAGGTGAGGCACCCGATATATTTACATAGAGGCATTATGATATTTTCAGTTTTATTCTCTATCCCTTTCCGAAGGATTCCTAACCTTCTGTTGGCTTTTTTGACAACTGCCGCACACTGAGCTGAGGATTTCAAAACCTTGCCCACAAGAACTCCGGGGTCCTTTTTCTGAGGGATAACCCCTAAATTTAGAACTCAGCACTGTGTACATATAGTTTGGATTATTTTTCCCTAGGTGCATCATTTTGCACTTGTGAACATTAAATTTCATCTGCCATTTAGATACCCAGTCTCGCAAGATCCCCCTTCAGTTCTCCACAGTTCACTCATCTTTTAACTACCTTGAATAACTTGGTGTCATCTGCAAATCTGATCAGCTCACTCCTTACTTCCCTTTCCAGATCATTAATGAATACATTTAACACTGGTCCCAGTATGTACAGATCCCTGGGGCACTAAACTAAACTGCCTAACTGGGTCAGAGCAATGGTCCGTCTTAGCCCAGTATTGTCACAATCTGACACGGCAGCAGAGGTTTCAAATTTAGGTCCAAATTTGGCTCTTCCAGGGTCTCTGGCATAGGCCATCCCAGTGTGCTACCTGAGACCCCTCCAAGCCCCCAGCAGAGGCCATCCCAGCGTGCTACCTGAGACCCCTCCAAGCCCCCAGCAGAGGCCATCCCGGCGTGCTACCTGAGACCCCTCCAAGCCCCCAGCAGAGGCCATCCCAGCGTGCTACCTGAGACCCCTCCAAGCCCCCAGCAGAGGCC
>QEPC01006697.1:302680-316368 GCA_003113815.1 Sphenodon punctatus | reverse complement strand
GCTACCTGAGACCCCTCCAAGCCCCCAGCAGAGGCCATCCCGGCGTGCTACCTGAGACCCCTCCAAGCCCCCAGCAGAGGCCTCCCCCAGGCACGCTACCTGAGACCCCTCCAAGCCCCCAGCAGAGGCCTCCCCCAGGCGCGCTACCAGGGATCCTGAAGTGGCGATGCTGGGGATTGAACCTGGGACCGTATACATGCAAAGCACGCGCTCTTACCACTTGAGCTATGGCTCCCCCCACTCCACCATTTACTTCTCTCTAACATACAATCTTTTCTTGGCAGCCTGAGAAGTATCTTAAAATGATGATGATTATTACGATTAGTTCCTGCAACGGTCACAGAACACTCATGAGGGTAAGTTTTAAATTTTACAGACAGGAAAACGGATGCAAACAAAGTGACCTCCTCGAAGGTCACAAAACACAGGCATAACAGGAAAAGCTCCTGCGTTTGCGTCTGGCCCGCTCTCTACATGGACTGCCACCGTCTGTGACGCACACAACTTCTCCTTACTCGACTTGGGCTGGCCAGGTTTTTCTCTGCCAGGTCCACTTTAGTCAAAACGAAGATGGTCCTCTTCCCCTGTGGATCCATCTGGCTGACTAAGTCTGTGACAATGCTGCGTTCTGCATCCACCGACCCGTCTGAAAGAAAGAATTCCGAGATGACCATACAGTGCCAGAGAACATCATTGCTTAGCAAGTTAGTTCTATTCATCTTAAATATTAAATGACACGCTATTCCTAATTATTTAAATTTTAGAACAAAAAATAAATTAAAAAATCCAGAGTTTGCCATTGCTCAAAAAAGCTATCTAAAAACTCTGCTTACCAGAATGTTCAAAGGGCGACATAAATGTTTTCATCACAGCTAAGGCACCAAGTTTTGAAGCATTTATTAGGGTTTTTTTAAAAAAAAAATCATTTGCACTACTCTAAGTCTACAGGTGTAAAATTGCCTGCTTCCTTGGAATACTATTTTGAAGGAGTTTTTGAGTTTCAAGGCACTAATAGGCTTTTGGGGAGGGAGATGGATGATGGGAGGGGGGTTGAGGGTTAGGGTGGCTAGGTTTTTGTAGATTGCGTTTCTGACTTGCCCAATTTGTATTAGTATGGTTTTAATGTATTTATTAGATACAATGTATTTATATTATTATTTTTAGTCGACGGAACTGCCATTGCAGGAGGGAGAGCGTGCACGCGAGCAGTCTGGGTTATATTTAAGAATATTAACATTATGTTAACTAAATCCATTCCTCTGGAACAGAGGCAGAGTGCTGACACGACACCACCGTCTCACCCACAGGGCTTGGACTCCTTAGGAACTTTACTAAGTTCTGTCCAGAGGAACGTTGGGGAAATAACGGGCATTTTTACACACACGTTAAAGATTCATTCTTCACACAAACACTGCCCTGAAGCAGCCTAAAGTAGCCGCAGCTGTAGGCGTGAGGGGCTGCCATGGAAACCAAGTGACCACAGCTGCCTGGAGCAAAGCAGTTTACCAGGAGAACGTTTTACACACAAACGTTCTGGGAGAAGTTCTATGCAGAAGTTCAAAGATCTGGATGTTTAAGATCTGGGTGAGAGTGATTTAGACACACAGGAAGTTCAGGATGTAACAGCAAACATCCAGGAGAAATGTGTGTGTAAAAATACCCAATATTCTGAGAATCCTAAAGCAGAGTTTCTCACAAGGTTTCAATCTCTATCGACAGTCTGGTAAGATGATGTTATTTATTTAAATTTATCTTAAGAACCGACTTCTGCTACGAGTCGGTCATATAACAACAGAGGGGTAAAAACAGATGCGACGGCAGCCCACTGCGCCGCCAGATGTTTGGCCTGAGACCGCCCGGGTTGTGTCCTTGGAAAATCTCCGAGGACGCAGTCCAGGCCAAGGCCTGTCCACACGGGCCAGCACGTTTGTTCAGTCCCACCATCCTCGCCTCAGGGCACAGTCCGCCATGGCCGAGCGCCACAGCTAGTCACCCTGGTTGTCTGTAGGGCTGCTGGGAGCGAGGGCGCCCGGCCTCCCTGCCCTACCGACGACGTGTGGATGGCGGGACGGCTCGCTAGCTGCAAGCACCTGAGTTCGGTGCCCCTCCACGAGGCGGTTCCAGGCCCTGCCCACACATCTGGTTTTACCCTAGAGACTGCCAGATTAGAAGGGGGTCAGGAAGACATTTCCCCCCATGTCAGATTGGCAGTCGACTCCGAGGGTTTCTGTCTTCCCCTGCAACGTGGGTCGATTCATTTGTTTGGGACACTGGGATTTTTCTTTTATGAGATTGTTGCTTGTTATTTATTTATTTCAATTTCTTAGCTGCCCCCTCCTGCTACAGCAGCTCGGGGCAGCTTACAACACACTTAAAACATATAAAATATAATCCTTCAATAAATAACAGAGAGAACAATACAAAATCAATAGTAAACACCACCAGGCAGAGCCCCTCCCCCCCCACCACCCTCGCCGAAAGCCTGGCAGAACAGCCAGGTCTTGCACGGTGTGTTACCAAAATACTCGGGGGATTCTGAGGGAGGCATCCCCCGCCACCCGCAGGGGCCGATCCAGAACTCAAAGACGGAGCACTGGTGTAATGTGCTCACGGTGACCCATCCCTGTAAGGAGCCGGGCCGCTGCATTCTGCACCCGCTGCCGTCTCTGGGTCGTCCCCAAGGGAGCCCCACAGTCGTCCAATCTCGAAGTAATGAATGAATGAATGGATGATGGTGGCCAGATCCGTAGCCGAGACGTATGGTCGAAGCCGTTGCACCACATGTAATTGGTGAAATGCCCCCTTCGCCACAGTCGCCACCTGGGCATCCAGGCCGAGCCGTGAATCAAGGAGCACTTCCAGACTACAGACCTGAGGGACCAACAGGGGGCCGACCCCATCAATGACAGGTGCTACCACTCCCTCAGCCCCTCCCACCAGCATCACCTCCGTCTTCTCCCAATTCAGACGGCTCACCCTCATCCAGTCCCCCACAGCTGCCAAACACCAGGTAAGCACCGAGACTGCCGGGCCTGGGTCAGTTGGGTGTCCTCAGCGTACCGATGACACCGCACACCAAACCCTCGGATGACCTCGCCCAAAGGCTGCATAGACATGCTGAACAGAAGAGGGGACAGAATAGAACCTTGCACAACACCACACATGAGGTGGGTCTCGGGGAGAAGATGAACAAATCACCCAGCACCACACGTTGAGTTCTCCAGGCCAGGAAGGAATGGAAACATTCAAGAACAGTCCCACCCACTCCAGCTCAGTCCCACAAGTGGGTCACCAACCTCTTGTGGTCAACGGTATCAAATGCTGCAGAAAGATCTAAAAGGATCAACAAGGTCGAACGACCCTGATCCAAATGAGGGTGGAGGTCATCGACCAAGGCCGCAAGCGCAGTCTCAGTGCCAAAAGCCAGATTGCGAGGGATCCGGTTAGGTCACGTGTCAGCGTGCTCTGGTCACTCCTGAGCTCTACTTGTGGCCGCTTTTCATTCTAGGCTCGGTTTCTTGTTGGTAGATGTTTTTCTGTACCGGCCGTTTGGGTTTGGGGAATCCTGCATTGGTACAGGGACTAGATGGTCCCTGGGGTCTTCTCCAGCTCTATGGGTGTAAAGAGGTGGAAGCAGAAGCTGCCTGCCCCCAGAGCTGCTCCCCATTAGCCACCCACTTGCAGCCCTGCCTGGGTCCACTTTAGACAGACCCAGAAGTTACCCTGGCCTGCCTGTTTGAACCCCACCGCACCCCCACACCAGAGTTGCGGGCGGACTGCCCAACACTCTAGGCTAGCGCCTGCAACTCTGTTTTGTTACCCAGGGCAACAACCACCCAAAAGTGGAACTGCAGCCTGGGTCTGCCAAGCAGACAGACAGAAGGTCCGCTGCGGGCTGGGTGTCCTGGGTTTGGTCGGCCTGCTCAGCGGGTGGCGCTCCGGGATGTTCCAGAGTACCGCAAGCGGAGCTGCCCCAAGCTTGCTCCGCTGCCACATCGGGTGTGGTGCTTTTAAAGCGGGCTGGCGCAGGCAGAACCAGAGCTGCACCCTCTGACCCTATAAACAGTCAGCATGATTTTATTTCCCCAAGGCTAGCACGGATCAGATCATCCCCTGGAGCCTAGGCTTACCTTGAATACAAAGGATGATGGCGTTGGGGTTCTGCATATAGGCCTTGCTCATGCTGAAGATGGTTTCCTTTGTGTCCGGAGCCATGCCTGACGTCACCGTCTGCAAAAAAACCAGAGAAGAACATGATGCCCAGAGGCTCGTTTCCTCCGGAAAGGGTATTAAACCATACAACTGCTGTACACTTACACTAATGACACCGGGCAAATCTACGAGCACCATCCTCTGCAACCCAGGACCCTTGACGCTCAGAGAGATGGTCTACAAAACAAAGTCAGAATTAAGCTTTTTCACTATAAGATTTCTTTAAATAAAATGTATTAGCCAAGTCTGCTTGATAAAAGAATCTTTCCTATGTCGTTAACACATGATTTCCTAGAACAGGCACCCGGCTGTTCCTGTTGCCTTGTAGTTGAAGGGATAGGATAGGTATGAATGACCCAGTGAATCAAGGTTTTGTAATGAAGCTGACAGCCAGTCTTACCTCAGCACTAACTGTGTAGCCTTCTTTCACGCTCTTCCTCATTCTTATCTCTATCTCGTCTCTCAAAGCTGCAAGCTGTTTAACACAAGTCAGAAATAGAAGATCTACTCATTTGTATCACAGGAAATATGACAGGGTGATGATTCAAGAGTAGACAGCAGCAATGGAGAATGACAACCTATAGCCTGTCGAACAAGGGGACTTAGCTACACGCTTCAGAGGCAGGTAAGTCAGTCACCCATTTTAGAGACTGTTAAACGGAAGCACAGAGCGGTTGGGAAACTTAATCTTAGAGCCTGGCTGGCAACGGGAGCAGATTCACTTGTTCCCCAGCTCCACAAACCTAGCTAGCAATCGTATGAAAACGTTAACACAAAACAAAGCCACCATTTTGCCTTGAACAGTCATTCCGCTGGACAGCAACATGCCTTGATAACTGATGAACCCCTGATCAAGGTGGCATGCATTTCAAGCCATCTTTTGTACTTACATCCTCCTCCTTGGTCAAATCGAACTCCCGAGAGCTGTCTTTGAAGAGAGCCACGTGGTGGGGACCTTCGCTAAGCGTGACCTAACATTGAAGAGGGAGTGGTTAAAATCCAAACAACTGAATAGATTCTTCACAGCAACAAAAACACAAACTAGGGCTTTACAAAATTCTGCAAGTTCTAGAAGTTGCTTAACAGGTAATGCTTGGAGTAGCTGGCCCAAGCTGCCCTTTTGCCTTGAACAGTTATTCAACATTAAACCCATTGACAGATCAATGCCAGCGACCCGTATTCACTGCACCAAAAGAAATCCTAAATTCTGCAACCAGTAAAGCCAAATTCTGCAAATTCACTGCAAGCATTAACATTTGCATAATTAACTTGATTTGCATAAATATGCAACAATTTATACATGCACATTTGCTTACCAGCATGTTTTTTCTTGACATAGAATTATAACTTTGTTAATCAAACACCAGTTTGACAGATTCTTAGCAGAAGTCAGTCCTCAAATCCTCTGGAATTTCAGCACCCCAGAACTCGCACCTCATGTTAAAGCCCTCGCCCTCCGTTACCAGAGGGCCCTAAGGCACGTCCCCCCCGCCCCAATTCATCTCCCAGGGACCTATGGCAGCTGCAGTAGCAGGTTTAGTTTGCGGTCAGGCAACAGGTTTATGCCTGAGCCAGGATTTAAAGATCCTGCGGACAGCTCCCACTGCAGCGTCACTGCAATTTCAGCCTGGCACTGGGATTGGCTAATTCTGCAAAAATCACTGCAAATTGCAGCAATGCTGTTAACATGGATCCTTGCTCAATGTCGAGGGTGAGATGTGCAGCGGTGCTATGAGCTTCCAGCCCCATGTCTCAAACTGGACTGAGCGATCACCCCTCAGAATAACTGAGGGGGGGGGGGGGACTTTTCCTGAGGGGCTGTCCTGGGGCACCCCGTCAGGGCAGCTCCTCGGGAAAAGCCCCCCAAGCCCCATTGCAAAGACGGAGCGAAACTCTCACAAAGAAAAGCAAGAATCTGAACATGGAGTTTTAGCTCCAATGAGAGTCTACCTGAAACCATCATGCACCCAGTTTTAGCATTCACTGAGGCATGAGGAAGTCCTATCACAATATGGAACAAAACACCGCTATTACGGACAGACTCCAGGGGGACACGTTACATGTATGTTCTTCCATTTATAACTCTCCGGTCCCGTGAAACAAGAGGCACGGTACTTATTCACGGTGAGCTGTCCTCGCAGAAATAAATGAGATCAGCCACAGCATTATAGACTATGCCTTATTGTAATTATCAACGGGAGCCAACCGTAGAGAACCACCCATTTCTTAAGCCATTTCTGTTGAATGCCTTCTTTTAAAATAATAATAATAATTTTTTTTTAAAATCCCATGGTCGTGCAAAGTTACCGGAGCGGAGCCATGCAGAGGAGCATTCAATACCCAGGTGTTTTCTAAACGCTGTCAATGGGGTTAAGCTAAAGCTGCGTTTCTTACCTTGACAGGAGCACGCGTCATCATTTCTCCTGATCCTCGAGGGAATATTCGGGCTTGGGCGATCATTTCTAGTACACTGGTCTTTCCTGAACTCTGGTCTCCAACAACAACAACCTTAAGGAAAAGGTTTAAAGATCACCAACTTCAAATGTAAAACTAGGACAGTTTCTTATTTTCAGTAGAATGTGTGTAAGCAAAGCATGGGAGTAACTTTTGCAGGGAGGGGAGATGCTCCGCTGAAAACTACCTTCCCCAGGAATTCTAGAGGTAGGGGGGTTATGTGAATTAACATCCTCTGCAAAGTTTAGCCCACAGTGACTCAGGTGTGTAAGCCTAGTTATATATTTTTAAAAGTACATTTCTTAGCAACCATTCCAAAAACCGTATCAGCACCAAGTTCATTAATTTGACAGGAAACATATTCTTGCAAAGATCAGATTCCTTAACAGATTGACAAGTTTAATTCATGCAAAAATTCCAATTTACACTCTGAAGTTCTAAAACAACAAAGACTTGACCTTATCTATTGGTTAGAGATTAATTGGTTAGAGATTATTTGATTCAATGGGGGGGTGGGGGAGTCTCAAGAGGCGGACGTCCAAAATTCTGCCCAGGCCTAAACTGGAAAATGGGTTTTGGAACCAAACTGCAGAGGAAAGCATGAATGCAGAAATTCACACCAAAGGTCCCAGCTCCAGGCAAGATTTTAAAGGTTTCAAATTCAAATTTTGGTGTTTCTTCAATCATTTATAATGAAACAGTCAAAACACTGAGAACTGTTTTTCACAGAAAATCCCATATAGCACTCCCTCTAAGTAACACTTTCATCTCGGCAAACTCCTTTAACTCTCTCTAGACTTACTCGAGGTAGATGATCTTGGGTGTTGTAACTGGCATCATAATCTGATAGAACGTCCAGGACTTCTGAGTACAAGTCAATTAAAGATTTCTAAGAATTAAAAACAGACTAAGTTGGTTAAGAATATAGGTGCCATAATGGGTCAGACAAATGGTCAATCTACTCCAACATCCTGTCTCTGACAGCGGACAGTTTCATTGGCTACGAGGACATGCACAACAGGCGATAATGGAGTGAGTCCCTGCTATTCACTCCCAATCCCCAACTGTCAGGGGGTCTCTCATCTCTCATCCACTGGCCAACTTGGCGAATAAGCCATTCATGAACCTATCCTCCAAGAACTTGTCCAATCCTTTTTCAAAACAACTTGTGTTATTGGCCTTCACAACGTCCTCTAGCAATTAATTGCATCTCGATTTACTTAAGAGTAGCATTTCCAAAAACTCTAGACTAATAATTATGGGCGATCTGAATGCAAGAACTGGGGGCCTCTTTTGGGATGAGGGGGACTTTTGTTTGATAAATGAAGTTTATGGAGAATGTAGGAAAGGAAAAGGCTACTGAATCAAAAAATAAAGGAGCTAAAGAAGGGGGACTTGTTAGACCATACAGTGTTCCGAGAATTTAGGAAGGAATATAAACTTCTCCTTAGGAAGAAGAAAAACATATGCTCATCAACGGAAAAAATGTTTTTGGCCATTAGATCCAAGGATACTAAGTAATTTTGGCATTTAGTGAAGAGGGCAATGGAAAATGATGATGTTAACTTGGATGTCAATATCTCCCTGAAGGACTGGGTGGATTTTGTCTCAGTTCAAATCTCTGCCCCTCATGGGAGCCCCTTACTGAGTGATTTACAATCATTGCATTCCAATCAATTACCACCACCTTATTGGGTGACTAATGACTTAGTGATGGAATAGCTCACGGTGTTGAAAAGAGGCAAAGCCCCAGGACCTGACAGGGTTCAAGCCGAGGTTTATTTAGGGCACGTAACCTGGTGGGTCCTGCTACTAGTCTCCTGGTTTAATGCTATTATAGAATCTGTAGTAATTCCCTAACTCCTGGAGAGGGAGCATAATAGTTCCAATTTGAAGAGAGGTCATAGAAATAGGCCAGAATATTATAGGCCTATTTGCTTGATTAACATCTCAGCTAAGATATTTGGGAGGCACCTTTTGAGTCACCGGGTAAGAGACCAGACCGTAACAGTCCGGGTAACAGAAAACAATATATTTTATGAACATCAGGCAGATTTTAGATCTGGGCGCTCCACCCAAGTCCATTTTGTTCACTCTCCAATTTTTGCAGCACAAACACATCAAGGGAAAGGAAGTTACCTTGCATGTAGCATTTGTCGACCTAGCAGCTGCATCTGACTCGGTGGCTAGGGAATTGCTATGGCTGAAACGCTCTTGCTTAGGATTGGATGTTTCCCTGCTTCAATGTCTAATAGCATACCACACGGATACTTGGGCTCAAGTTAGGTGGGGTTTACGGGGCAAACTGACTCCTAGATTTTTAACAGCTAAGGGAGTTAGGCAAGGCTGCATTCTTGCCCTGATATTGTTTAATTTGTTTATGAATGATGTTATCGGGGATAAGCAGTGCGTTTATTTCCATCCGCCTTATTTGCCATCGACTATGATCCCTATTTTGATGTTCGCCAATGATACGGCAATCATTTCAAGAACGCTGATCGGCCTGCAGAGAGCCCTGTCTAAATTTGAACAACTTTGTGTGAAAAACAAACTGTGGACCAACTTTGATAAAACCCAAATCTTGGACCCAAAAACATTTGTGGAAGATGGAACAGGTCAGGATAGAGAGGGTGAGACACTACAGATATTTAGGACTTTTTTTTTCTGTAGCCCCATCCTGGAAGTATCACTTCAACAGGTGAAGACTAGGGTTACTCCGTCAGCAGGTGCTATTAATAAATTCCATGCTTCTGTGGCGGGGAGATCTATAATAGCTCCTCTCAGGGCATACAAAGCAAAAGTGAATGCCCAACTTTTGTATGGAGCAGAGGTCTAGGGCTGGGAGGCAGGTAACGATATTACGGTACCTCATAACAAATTTCTACATTCTCTTCTAGGGCTCCCGCCGTCTATGCCTGTTGCCTTCTTAAGATTGGAATCCGGATTGGAGGCTATTTCCACTAAGATTGTGACCAGGCTGTTATCTTTTTGGTTTAAAATTTCAACTTATTCTCCGCTCAGATTTCCCAAAACGTGTCTTTTAGAAGACTACGAATTAGCTTTTCCCATCAAATCACCTTGGTTGCGTTTTGTGAAGAGTTCTTTAAGCCAGATGGGCCTTGGATAGTATGTCTCTGATGACACGAGATTATTTCCACAAGTGTATGAATTCCAGACGCGCCAAAGTGTTAGGGACATCACTTGCC
Source organism: Sphenodon punctatus (assembly GCA_003113815.1). Lineage (NCBI taxonomy): Eukaryota > Metazoa > Chordata > Lepidosauria > Sphenodontia > Sphenodontidae > Sphenodon > Sphenodon punctatus. The sequence goes on along the minus strand of QEPC01006697.1, from coordinate 306,496 downwards.
AAACAGATTTGGCAACGGTACACTTTTCCTGGCTGGCACCATGGTACATTTTTTGGGAAGGGGGGGGAGGGGTTAGAGAAATATTTAAGGCTGGATCTCAAAGAATGTCAGAGGATGGCGTTGACTAGGTTGAGGCTAGCGCAGATGCCGACAGCCATTACAGAGGGACGTAGAATGGAAATTCCCAAAGAGGAGAGAAATTGTCCCTTCTGTAGGAAGGAACTCAAGGACATGGTTCACTATGTCCCATGTATAAGGATATTAGGGATCAGCTGATCCTCCCCCTCCCCAAAGCTCTGTCTTCTCTAATCTTGAGAAACTACTTTGGATTCTCCAACAACAGGATGAAGCTTTACCTCCAGAGCTGCTTAACCAGTATCCTTAAACGTAAAGTGCTCCTCAGCAGCTAATTCAAAGTGTTCAAGCGCGATTACTAACTCCTAATGCAAAGCCACTCGGAACGTCACAGCAGGACCCTACAGACTCACTGGAGCCAGAGAGAATAGTGTGCGACTTTATAGCCGAGTTGTACCTTCAGCTTTCTTTGGTGAATGCCCTTGTCATCTTTCTGCAAACACATCTTTCTGAGCTCTTTGTTTTCCTTCTCTAAGCGCTCCAGCATCCGCTGATATTTAAGCTACAAAAAAAGAAAGGCAAATATCAGAATACCTGTAGGGAAAATGGCGGGCCCAGAAAGGGAAAGTTCCATATGCTTAGTATTTGCATGTAACAGAAAACAAATCTCTCTGCAGCCAAGTCTTTTCAAACTACAGAGCGGTGTGACTGCTGAAGCTGGCTGAGCTGATACCTAACAAAAGAACAACTATGAAAAGTGACCTATATTCATTCATTCAATTATCCCTCTCATCCCATAATGGCCTATCCCAGCCCGTCAAACACTTGGCCAAACAGGAAGGTCTTGCATCTCTTCCAAAAGGTGAGCAGGCTTAGGCTGACTTCCATAGATGTGGAGCAGCAACCAAAAATGCCTCCCTGCGTGCCCTTCTCGAACGGACCTCAGAGGCAGTTGGTACTCACAGAAGGGCACCCTCGTCCAACCTCAGAGGCTGCGACGGAACATAAGGGAAGAGGTGGTGTTTCAGATACCTGGAGCTGAAGCCATTTAGGGCTTTATAGGTCATCTTATTCTCTGTAAAGCACCAGTTACATCGCTGGCGCTATATAGAAACGAATAATAATAATAAAACCAGCACCTTGAATCCTGCCTGGAAAGCTATCGGCAGTCAGCAAAGACTCCAGAGCACCGGTGTACTTATTATTTATTAACAATATTTGGTACCCCGTCGCCTTCTGTCTAACGGCAGCTTGGGGCAGCTTACAAAAGTCCATCATAAAATAGTAAAACCACATAAAACAGCAATAAATATAATTACAATCAATCAAAAATAATACAAGCACCGTGGTGTAATGTGTTCCCGGTGACCCAGCCCCAACGGAAGGTGGGCCACCACGTTCTGCAACAACTGCAGCTTCCGAACAGTCAATCAAGGGCAGCTCCACGAAGAGCGCACTGCAGTCGTCTAGCCTCGAGGTGACGAAAGCATGGATGACAATGGCCAAATCTGAATCTGACAAAGAAGGTCACAGCCTTCTCACCAGACAAAGTTGGTGAAAAGCATGATTGGCCACCGCCGCAACCAGGCCATCCAGGCGCAGCAGTGGATCCAAGAGCACCTCAAGGCTGCGAACCTGAGTGACCAAAGGACGCTGAACCCCAACAACAGCAGGGGTTCCTATATACCCAGGTCACGTGGGCGGCCAACCATCACCACCTCAACTTGGCCGGATTCAGCTTTAATTGGCTCACCCTCATCCAGTCACCTGGTACGTACCCAGACTGCAGATGAGAGAGAATTGGGTGTTATCAGCACACTGATGGCACTTCACTCCAGATCTCCTAATGATCTTACCCAGGAACTTCAGATACACATTGAACAGAAGTGGGGTCAAGATGGAGCCTTGCAGGAACAAAATTCCAGAGGTGGGAGGAGGGGATGCTGAGCTATCACCCATCACCACTCTCTGCGTTCTCCCATCCAGGAATGAGCAGAACTTCTCAAGAGTGGTCCCACACACCCCTGCCAGGTCCCGCAGACGTGTCAACACCATCCCATGATCAGCTGTAATAAAGGCCGCCAAAAGGTCCAACAATATCAACAGGGTACAATTTCCCCTGTCAATTTCCAAGCGGAGATAGTCAACCAAGACCACAAGTGCAGTCTCAGCTTCATGGGTCCAGGAGTCCAAAAGCATCAAGATGCACTTGGAGCTGTGTGGCAACCACCTACTCAATAACCTTCCCTAAAAAGGGAAGGTTAAAAGACAACACAGTAGCTGGCCAGGGAGTCAACATCAAGACATGATTTCTTGAGCAGGGGTCAGACGACCACGGTTGAGAGGCCATCAGGCACCTTGCCCCCCTGAAGGGAGGCACTGACAACCCCAGCCAACAATGGCCCATTGTCTCCTGTCTAGCTTTAATCTGCCAGGATGGGTATGGATCTAATCCACAACTGGCCACCAGCACCGCTCCAAGCACACACTCTGCTCTATGCTTGCACAGAGGAGCGTGCTATCATCTTTTAATACAAGTAAAGAAAACCAAAAATCCACACAATCCACCTAAATTATGGATGACCAAACAGGCAAGACTGGGAAGTGCATTAAAATAGGTGTGTTGAGATTAAAGCACATACACCTGTGAAATGCTACCAACGAGAACAGAGGACGCCTTCAGAATGCAACAACAGCTAGATCCGCTTGCCTGAGCACGGCAGTCTCTTCCCCCTACGCAGCCTCCACTTGTCCGTTCCATCCCAACAGCCGAACTCTCAGAACTGTCTCTAGCTTGCACTCACTCATCTGGCTGCTTGGCTGTCGAACGCATTTTGAAAGCTACTTGTGCATCACAGAAAGTTCATTTCACAGATAAAGCGATTAAACCGTAGTCATGTTATATGCAAACCTATTTCCTTTTTACAGTAAAAGTGCAGCAGTTACATATACACAAGCACACAACTACACACACCACCATGCACAATGCAAAACAAAACAGGGTTCTGAAGTTTATAAATGATAACACTCCATCTGTATCCCTCTGGGCGCTGCAGGTTTGCGGTTAATTTTTAGACTACTTGCAGACCAAGGCATAATTTTCAGTAACACACTGTAAATTCTGCAACTGGATTTTATTCGGTAAGTGCTTTCTGGTCAGCAATTTGAGTTTAACAGTTACAACCCTATGAATTCTGCTCTTTCACCACCAAGATGTGGTAGGACATGACAGCGGTTTTCAAATATCTCCACTCTCACAGTAGGTAGAAAAAGAGGGAACGGGGGCTTCACTTGCAACAAGGTCTGTTTCAGTTAAGATACTAGGGAAAACTTCTTCACTGTCAGAACTGTCGGACAATGGAAATCAGCTGCCTGGATAGGTTGCAGAATCTTCTTCCTTGGAGATTTTCAAAACCCGGCTGGACGAGCATCTGTCTGCGATGCTGTAGGGTGGGGTACCCTGCCTTGGAGCAGGGGGATGGACGAGCATCTGTCTGCGATGCTGCAGGGCGGGGTACCCTGCCTTGGAACAGGGGGATGGACGAGCACCTGTCTGCGATGCTGTAGGGCAGAGTATGCTGCCTTGGAGCAGGGGGATGGACGAGCATCTGTCTGCGATGCTGCAGGGCGGGGTACCCTGCCTTGGAACAGGGGGATGGACGAGCACCTGTCTGCGATGCTGTAGGGCAGAGTATGCTGCCTTGGAGCAGGGGGATGGACGAGCATCTGTCTGCGATGCTG
>QEPC01006697.1:276803-301502 GCA_003113815.1 Sphenodon punctatus | reverse complement strand
GGGGGGGGGGGGGGGGGAGCTCCGGGGGTGTGTGTGTCGCATCGGAAGGGGTGCGGCTTGCTTCAGGGCGTGTGCTTGCCCATGCATCAGGGTACGCACGCTGCGCCCGCCGTAGGCACAGTTTAAACGGGCTGCTGGATCGCACCTATTCAACGTGAGCTCCTGTCGTCAAGTGAAGGAGCAATTAAAGCATCTGCAACTCCAAGCAGCTTGGCATGTTGATAGAGCCAGTTTACAGGGCACAGATCAATGACTCATCATTTCACAGGGAATGCTAGCAAATCAGCAAAGCCCAGTTTTCACTGTAATGAGATCAGTGAAGCCATTTAGCGTGTTACACACTCAAGACCATGTCTTTACTTTGCAACAGGCAAGGCCAACTCTCCTATATCAAATTATTTCCGGATTCTTTTAAACAGTGACTATAATGTGTTGTAAAGAGGACACCTTCCCTTTCCACCACTGGACCAATAATATGGGGAATACTTTCTCTTAGGATTCAACAGAAACTAAAAACAGGGATCAGCACAGCAAGCACGGGGGTGGCAACACACAACATAAGCGTGCACACGCACACAGGGGAAATGCACAATAAAGATGCAATGAAACAGACGGGGAAGACAGTGAAGAAAAGAGGAGGGAGGACAAAGAAAACAAGGAGGAAAGGTTTCCATTCTCCCGCCGTTTAAAAAGATCTTCCGTTTAGGTCAATGTTTCTGGTATTCTTCATCTAAGCAAAAGAGAGGTGTCTCCATCTCATCAGTATCAGATACGGCTTCCTTTTCTCACTGATTTTTAAAAAAGGGCATCGGGGAATATTCGACACTGTGCTGCATTCTCTGGTTACTCAGCAAACGGAGCTCAGGAATTTTAGGAAATGTTGCCAAATACTCTCCCCCCAATACTTCTGCTATAAAGAAGCCTCTCAAATTAGAGGCCAATCTTCTAATTCTGCTAAAGTCATTGTGCAACTCAGATGGAGGGAGGCCATTAATACACCACGTTACCACCACAGTCAACAAGCATTCAATATGGCCAATTCATTATTAAAAAGGGAACCGGTTTAGCCTTAATCTAGTCCCCAGAAAGCACCGATCCATACAGAACAGCTAGCAACAACCACAAACTGGGACTTTCCCTATAAGAATGCACTGGTAGTTAAAGCTCTTGTAGAAATTGTGCAGCGTGCAAGACCAGGGGTTTCTGGAGAAGCATAACGGGCTGAATTTGGAGCCTCTATGCTAAACGTAACCGACTGCCCACATCTCCTGCCTGGGGCAATGTGTTTAAAACAGCATTCTCAACACTGCAACTCCAGAAAATGCAACAATACGATTATTACGCATGCACGCTTATGCCAATGACAAAGGGAACAGCCAGCTGCCTCTTTTAAAACTAAAAATGCAACCATATTATTTATTGCTCTGATTGAGAAAAGATCCATTCCACTTTATCTATAAATTGGGGGGGAAATACAATGCCACTGCTTTGATGTGATAGCATTAAAAAATAAAAAGGATGACCTGCCCCCATAGTTCAACACTCACCCCAGAGCTTTAACCATCCCATGTAAAACCACTGAAAAGGCCAGAGCCCAGTGTGATGAGCACTGCAGATGGCCTACGAATGCATCCCGCTAGCCTACCAAATCCACAGCTTGACCAACACGCAATAAAACCAACAGGAAAAGAATTACCATTTTCAAAATGTATGGGGCCATCCAAACAAATAAAAATCCAATTCAATTTAATTTATTGGTGGCGTGAGCAGCAGGCCGTTGCCAAAGAGGGTATATAAACATAGAACAGTAAAAGTACTAACACACAAACAATAAGCACGCAGAGAGGATGCCTTGACATTTTTTTAAACTTTTTTTTATTTTTTTAAACTTTTTATTTTTTTAAATTCTTTAACACATTATACAAAAGTGGTTATATATCACTTAAAATATCCCAACCTACAACACTCTTCAATTGACTAGGTATTACGTGTTTAAAGATATCTATCAAATAAAACTGTTCTATCATTTTGTGTGAATTCTTCATTTTCCATTGCCGCAATAATGCTGAACCAAGCCACCTCCAAGTTCTTTTTCTTCCCTTTCAAGATAGCCATCAATTTGTCCATTGTAAACAAGTACCAAATGCGAGCAATCCATTCCTGAAGTGGTAGGTGACCTTGCGTTTTCCAGTGTCTCGCTATTATGTTGACAGCCGCCAAACACATCATTTTGGTTGCATCTTGGTGTAGCCTTAAAGTTTTGTTGTCTGGGTATATACCCAGGATGGCTGTTTCAAATTTAAAGGGTACCACCATCCCGTTTACCCTTTTTAGAAAGGTCCAAATCTTGTTCCAAAAACTCATCACATAGCAACAATCCCATAAGCAGTGATTTAAGGTGCCCATCTGCCCACAGCCCTTCCAACAGAGTCCTTTATCAGGCCTAGTCCCATATTTTAAATGCTGGGGGGTCAGGTAAAACCTGGTGGTTGCTTTTATTTGCGTCTCCTTTACTTCCATCACAGACACACACCCATGCGTATGTCTCCACATCTGCTCCAACTCATCCGCTACAAAGGATCTTTTTAACTCCTTTTCCCATTTATTAATGTATGGGTGTTTTATGTTATACAAGACTTAAGTTCTTTATATATACCAGATAATTTACCTTTTGTCCCTGTAAGATTGACCAATATGTTCTCAATCCCTTTTGGGGTCCTGCCAAAACTGTCCATTAAGCCTGGTTCTGTAAATACACTTTTTTGTTGTATATATTGAAAGATTGAGATTTTATCGTGTCATCCGCTCCATATCCCTTATCGATAAAAATTTACTACTAGCAAACAGTTGACTTGTTTTATTTATGTCCTTGTTTGTCAGCTGCTTCACTAGTTTCGAAGCGATGTTCCGTTCCCTTACCACCCTTCTCCCAACTGGCGAGTAAGGAGATGCCTTTCCCTTAGCACCAAGCTTTCTCTGAATTCCTCTCCAGGTTGTTAACACCGGGTTTACAAATGGGTGTTCTTGCCTAATTTTTGAGGGGATTACTCCTTCATCCACAAGTACCTCCTTTCGATTTTGGACTGGCACCAGATTTTGTTCTATTGTAGGCCACTCTGGAGATTTGGGGCAGTGATACCAATATTGTACTGCTAATAATACCGCTGCTTTATAATATAATCTAACATCTGGCATATCTAGACCTCCTTTCTCCTTTAGTTGAAGCATGGTCTCTTTTTTCAACCTGGGCTTTCTCCCCCTCCAAACCAATTCCCTTATCAACGTATCCATTTGTTTGAAGAATTTATTTGGTAGGTTTATTGGAAGGGCCATAAATGTATAGATTAATTTAGGTAACGTTATCATTTTGTAAAGGTTTATCCTTCCCATCCAAGAGCACATTCAATTTTGCCAACTGGAAAATTCCTTTCAAATTTGTTTTATTGTCTGTGGGAAGTTAGCTTCATATAGGTCCTTACAATCCTTCGTTAGGGTAATTCCCAGGTATTTAATACCTTTAGGGGTTTCTGGGAAGGGCGCAGCTGCTTTTATTAATTTCTCTTCCTTCTCTGTTGGGGCACAGATAAAGGCCTGAGATTTATCATTGTTTATTTTGTATCCTGCTATCCTTCCGAACCTTTCTATTACTTTTAACGGGGGTGGGGGGAGATGGATCCCAGAGGGTTGACAAGAAACAGAATTAGGTCATCCGCAAATAAGGCTAATTTATATTCTTGGTCTTCTATCCTCATGCCTTGCATTTGGGTATTTTGGCGTATAGCTGCTGCCAGGCCTTCCAGGGCAATATCAAACAATAATGGTGACAGAGGGCACCCTTGTCGAGTGCCTCTCCCCACCTTAAATGACGTTGTATTGTGCCCATTTATTTTTAATTTGGACTGTGGCTGTGCATAAATAGCCTTAATCCAGTTGAGAAAATTGCCCGTCAGGCCTACTTTACTCAACATTGCAAACAAGTATTGGCGTTCTACAAAATCAAAGGCCTTTTCAGCATCTGCCACTATAATCATCACAGTCTGGTCTGAACTCTTGTTATACTGTTGTGCATAGATTAAATTAATTGCTTTCCTAATGTTGTCAGCACCTTGTCTTCTTGGTATAAAACCTGCCTGATTTACGTGGATAATCTCCCCTGCTACTGCCTTGAGGCGTGTGGATAGCACTTTGGCAAAGATTTTTAAATCATTATTTAGCAGAGAGATGGGTCTATAGCTGCCACATTTGGTATTTGGTCTGCCGGGTTTTAATAATAGGATGATTTGAGCCTCATAGAATGAAACAGGCATCATCCCTTTTTCAAGTATTTCATTAAATAATTTCGGAAGGTGTGGACTGAGTTTAACCAGGGTTTGGGGTAGAGTCAACCTCCCTCTTTTGGGAGGCTGCCAAAGCAACTATTAGGGGGAAATTAATAGCCTTGGCCTTGAAATTTTTTCAAATTTTAAGTAACCAAATTATACAGTACCCTACAACCATCAGGACCTAAACTGAAAGAACTACTGTCTCTTGATAAAAACCTGCACCAGATATTTAGATACTGCATGCGTGACATCCGGGAGGGAATCAGACAGAAATAATATAAGGAGTTCAGCATTTGCTCTCCCTGGGCACTTTAGCAAATAGGGCATTAAATATTGGGTTCTGGTTTCTTGATAAAGTTGGCATTCAAAAAGAAAGTGACCGGTCGTTGCAGCTTCTAGATGATCGAAGGGACACGGACGCTGGCCAAAAGGAACGGCCAGGCGGCGCCCTTCTCGGATCATTGTAGGCAGGCCGTTCAGTCGGGCTAAAAGAAAGAGTTTGGCTTGCGGGGGGGGCGGGGGGGATGGGCTTGCCAGTACGCAGCCATTTCCCCAGGAACGGGGTCCAAGGTGAGAAAAGGGTCCACTGAGGGAGTTGCGACAATCTTAGCAGCATCAGTTTGGTGGGCAACGTCAGCCATTCTCGAGGATATTTCAACTTTGGCAGACTTAAAGCTCCTCTGTAAGCAATAGGGTAGTGAAAATCCCAATTTAAGGAGCTGTCGATCCGTGTTCTGAGCCCATGAAGGTTTAAAAGAGTCGTGCATAAGGTGACCTAGGAGCCCAGTTTAGCCAGAGATGTAGAGCATAACATAATGCTCTATTGCTCCAACTCTCTTGGTTTAGTTCTAACCGAATTGCTGCGGAGGGAGAAATACGAATTGGAGTTCCTATAGTATCATTTTCACTATTTGCACTGACTGGACATTCTGGGTCCATTCATGGTGAAGTTAGGTTGAAAGCGCACGCAGCTTTGATTGCTTTTGTAGCGCCGTTCGAGAAGAGCATGAAAGCACGACTACTGCCCGGTTAGCTCACTGCAGTCTCACACGCTGAGAACAACAACGAGGAAAGGAAAGGACCAGGGACACTAAGACTTGGGAGGATGGAACCAACAGATGGACACTCGATTCAGCAGGCAGCATATGGCTCCAAAAGAAGAGCCAGCAGAGGCCCAGATACCGGCCTGATGCAAAGGGACACCACTTGGTGGAATTCAAGAGGACCTGCACCTACATTTGACAAGACACAACTTGGTCCAATGACTGGAAGCTTTAGTCTGCAATCTCATCGTAAAGTGTGTGCAACACAGACACTTTCAACTAATTTGGGTTGTTTTACAAGTGGATTAGCTGTAACAAAATCACCCTACATTCAACAGCGTCTCTGACCGCTGCCATCAGCGTCACTGGTTCCTACAATTATAAGGGCGAGCACCATGAACTGATTTTCAAAAGGACTGTTTGAAGGATAGTTCAAAATAAAAAAGGGAAAGTTATCATCTGGACACAACTGCAAATTACTTGCAGGTCTAGACCTCAACACTTTTCAAAGGCTGTTGTAGGAGTTGGAAGAAAGCCAGAATGATGTGAAAACTTCTGCAGATTATTACTGAAATGCTGAACTCCTTGCTTGTTTTCTAAGTAGAGACAAACTGCCGCTGTATCATTGCAAGTCAGAGCACAGCTCAATAACCTAGACACAGAAACTGTTCATTTAAAAGACTTGATTGGGTTGGGGTTTTTTTAAAGTGGAGTTATGTTTTGTAGAAATGTTCTTGCTTCTTGTTCCAGAGCTTTACTCTCTGGGCACAGTCAGACGATCTTGTCTCAACCCATGCAAAAAACTTGCACTGCCTTTAGAAGACATCACAGAGGACAAACGTAACAAAGGAGACAATCTCACTATGAAACGGATCAGTAAAACCAACAGGCAGATTTAGCCTGCAGGGAATACTCAACATTCAACAGCAGCCTGGAAAAAGGATTGAAGCAGCAGAATGCAGAACTTGTATGTCAAATTCTACTTTCAAATCGTTTTCAGAACACTTTGGCAAAACACACAACATGCACTTGACACACTAGGGAGGACAGGAATTTGTTATGAGTTTTCCCCATTACGTCTCTCTGCAGTATGAAATCACAAATGTGAGAAATGGAGACAAGTAGATCAGATGATCTCTTTTATTGAACCAACTGCTGTTGGGGGGAGAATGAGCAAGCTGTCAGGCCACAGGCATAGAGTGTAGCCAGCCAGAACTAGATAAACTGAGGAAATGTAGGACAGGTCTCTATGAGAAGTTATGGAATTAGGGGGGATGGGGGGGGCAGGGGAGTGGATAAGACTCGGTAACTGGTGGGAGGGGGGTTTAGATAGGGAGAGAAGAGAGTTGCCAGACATTTAAAAACAGAGCTGTAAATATATATATATATATATATGTGTCTCTTAGTATATATTGGTATCTCTCTTTTCTCCCTATTCAACCTCCCCCCCACACCAGTTACCTTGTCTTCTCCGCTCCCATCCATGTCACTCTGTGCCTCCGCATATAGAGACCTGTCCGGCATTGCTAAGTTTATATACTTCTGGCTGGCTAGGAAGGGCCTCAGAGCTTGGCCAGTTGGTCCAATAAAAGATCATCTGAACTACTGTCTCTCCATCTCTTACACCTGGGACCAACACGGCAATCAAGCTCTCTCTAGATCACAAATGTACAGAGAATTAAATCCCATATTCAGCAGCTGATTCCATAAACCACGGAATTGCAAAAAGCCAGGAAAGGTAACTATTAAGTAGCTCCACCAAGCGTGTACCTGGGAAAGCTGTTGATACTGTACTAGGTTTCTATCATGATTAAAATCAGATTTCTTAAGGCATTCATCAAAAATTGTTACTCGGCTGAGACCGCTTTCACACCTGTGTGAACGACTCGGGAGAGGGGACGCACATTCAAATCAGGCGCATCTTTGATCAGCTGTGAATGCCCCAAGCTGCAAAATCCAGCTCTGTCAATTGCCCTTGTAAATGCGCATAAAAGCTTTAAGCACAAGCCTGGGGCATTCACAGCTGATGAAAGAGGTGCCCGATTTGCATGTGTCCCCCCTCTCCATCTAAGGACCCATTCACGCAGGTGTGGAAACAGCCTAATGCACAACACTGTTATTGCCAGTTTTATCATGGGAAACCTTTGTCCATTTCACTAGATCTTGTTCTTTCTTTTTTCTGAAACAGTTGATGGTTTCCCTCCTGATCTCGCACTACTGGTTTTAATAGGCAGCATTGCAACCTCATTAGGAATAAACTACACCAGGATATTTTTCAGACATTAAAATACCATCTAGGATATCAGAACCAGGAAACTATTTAGCACGACTTAAAGCTGGCTAAAAAAAACCTCTCTGCCTTCTCCAAGTCCAATTTTATTTTTTGTATTCTTACTTAAAAATAACATGCCGATTTAGAATACAAGAAATGTTCAGAAGCAAACGGAATTACTTATGACAATCCCAAAAGTTCAACTTTGATTTTAATGCTACCATTTACGTTCACCCCCTACACCAGGGGTGGGGAACCTTTTCTGTCCTGGGGGTCACACTGAATATTAGTACGAGCTCTGAGAACCACAGAGAGGTTGGGGGTGCTTAATGGGTGTATTCAAGAAAATGAGGGCCCAGATCATGGCTCTATGCCGTGGATCTGTCCTGTACCCGTGTGTGTATGTCCTCCTCTCTGCTCCATTAGCATGAACTCAGTCCACCAGTGCTTGGGGGTAGGGAATGCATCCAGGCACTGGAAAGCGGCCACATTTGGCCCCTGGGCCTGAGGTTCCCCACTGCTGCCCTACACTATGGTATTAGAAAGTAGTTCCAATTAGACACCAGTTCCTCTTGCAGAAACAATCATTGGAGCCCACGACCAGGTTAAAATCAGAGACCTCTTCTACATCCAATCAAGGACGGTGGAAGTGCTTGATTAGTGTGACTACGGCACAAAATGCCTTGGAAACCATCACCTTTTGATTCTGCTGTGAAGGGCCAGCGGCTCTGCGCGCCTCCTCTTCGTGCTGCTGGATTTGCTGTTGTAAGAGAATGAGTTCCCCCAGGAGGCCCTGCCGTGAGTTTACAATAAGGAGAAGGAAGGGAGAAATTGAGGGTGAGGGTATAACATGATTGAACCAAAGGGTGCAACATAAAAGACAGGAATGAGCAGGTCAGTCTGAACAAAAATGGAAGCTTATTTGCCAAAGTTAGTGCTAGACAGCTGGGACTGGAAACAGCTGGCCAGTCTCTGCAGGACTGGGTCGTGTAAAGGAGCAAACGTGCTACACATCACAATTACAGCTAATCAAAAGTATAGTTCCCAAATGCTGAATGTGTTTAAACTACCCATGTTTAAGAAAGTCTTTGGGTGTTTTCAGACGAGATGCAACTCCCACGAGCCACAACGCACCCACTCTCAGAGACATAAGAACATAAGTAGTGCCATTCAGACTGGGTCAGACCAATGGTCCATCAAGCCCAGCATCCTGTCTCCGACAACGGCCAATCTCGGTCATTTGGAAGAAGTACCCAACAGGTCACCATGGGGCGATCCATTACCTGCTGGTCGCTCCCGGCAGAAAGAGGCTACGTTCCCCAAACCTAACTGGCTAACAGCTGCTAACAGACCTACCCTCCAGAAACCTGTCCAACCCATTCTGAAACCCAGCTACACAACTGGCCTCGACCACAACTTAATTGTGCGATGCTGGAAAATGCAGTGAGCTGTGGAGCAAGCCAAAAGCGCGGCCGCTGCCTATGTGCCGTGGCCACGCCAGGAGCGACTCATTTGTTTTGGGCTTCACACGCGTGGATGCTCACCGCTCCCTCCCCGCCAACCCCCTGGTTGACTTGCTCGTCTGAAAACACCCACTGTCAGGTTTTTCCCAGCCTGCCCTCATGCACAATTCCTCATTTCAAAAGCACTTTCAACGTCAGGATCCTTCTGACAGGTCTGACAGCTGAGCCACAAGGAAACAAGCTATTTAGACAATAGGAATCCAGGCGTGTTTCGGTGCTGTACGCGGAACCGGGCCCTGGACTGCTCCGCAAACGGTAACCATGCTCCGATTTACTCGGGATGCAAAAGCTTTCATTTTACTGTTTCAGTGATTTAAGAGGAGTGGATGGTTTGTCAAAAGATGATTTCCCCCGTCATTTAACCTCACAAACTGGTGGAACAAAGAAAAGGTTTGGAGAGAGCAAGGAGAAAAACAGACTTTCCTCTCTTCCCCATAACACAGCCAGCAGCTTCCTCTCTTCCCCCCCCCCCCCATGGAGATATTCCACAATGGAATCAGTGTTTGTATCTACAGATTAATTATCCAGTTTTTGCACGAATTATGGGCCTAATTTTTAACTGTCAGCTTTTTCCAGCAAAGCAATAGAAGCAAAAAGTTCATGTTAGTGTTGTACTGAAGTATCATGCAAATTAAGTTCAACTGGAATTTGTGTAGAATTTGTTTTTTAAAAGTAGGACATAATGTATTCACCTTTTATTTTTAACAAATCTTTTCCAAAAATCTATGAACACAAACTTCTATATTGTTTCAACAATGCCATTTTCATCTCAAGAAGGTATTCAATAGAACTACAGATTTCAAAATATACATGACAGGGTTTTAAGCCAGCCCTCCAATATCAGGAGTTTGAAATAAAACATTTTTAAAAACCCCATGAATTAGCATTCAAAGATCATTTATCATCAAATTGATCTCTATGCTGTGCCAACACATACAGGCATGGACACAAACACAGACACGCACTATGGAAATGGACACAAAATGAGAAGGGACACTGTCAAATTGTGCTGTCAGGCACCAAACAGAATCAATGCCAGAGTCAGATTTTGCAAATAAAGAAGTTTTACCAGAAGGGAACAATGAGTGAGAGAGTAAAAAAAGCAGAAAGAGTGAAAAATCGTTAATTTAAAACAAAAACTCTTCAGAAGAATGTGAATGTGACAGTGTTGTTAGGCATTAGTAAGGAATTTACCCAGTGTGGTTTGGCAGGGTCCCTTTGAAGAGGATGCTAACGATCAGACAGAGGTACAAGAGGAAGGACACGCGGGTTAACCCGGCTGCTGTGAAATTCTTAAATTGCCCTTTCGTCTTTAAACAGCCTGACGGGTTATCAACTGGAGCGTGGTTTAATTTGCAATGGTTCGCTGCATTCTCCGTCCCATCGGCCCTGCTGCTACTCACAGGGAAGAGGGAATTCTGTGGACAAGTAGCCCCTGCAGCCCAGCAGAGACAGCTTACAGCCACCCCAGTCCTAACCCTGACTTTCCTTCCTTTTGGGTCAAATCCTTAGCATTATTTTAGAGAGATTTGGGGTTTTTTCTTTATTTTAATGGAACCATTAAAATTGAAAGAAAAATCCTTGAACCACTGGAAAGGCCCAGGCAATAACAGAGACGCTAAACAAACTAAACCTTGCTTTCCATTGATAATTTCACTATTTTTAAGCGGAGGGGACGGTTACCGCTACATAAAAGTCGACTGAAGTTAGCAGAACTTTACCTAAGTCACCGTGCAGGATGATAGGAATCCATTGGGAGATATTTTGCATAAGAGACAGACAGGGTATATCAGTCATTAAAATGCTACTTCCATTAGCAAAGGATCAAAAGAGCATCTTTAAAAACTTGCTAACAAAACATGCACACAAAATCCTACTGAGATAAAGGGGGCCAAAATTCTGAAGAGTGACAGTCGTTTTTTCAAATGCATTTCTACTAGAAAGCTAAAATGCTAAAACAGGTATTTATTTTATTACATTTTTATCCTGCCCTTCTCCAAGGACTCAAGGCGGCTTAATAGCATAAGAAATACAAAATCCAGTCAAATACATTTAAAATCCCTTCACGTCATTCCCAACCACCCACCCCACCTCCTCCTCAAACTCCTCGACCCAAGCCCACCCTATCCCACCCTGCCAAACACCTTCCCAAACAAAACCAAACATGCATACCTGTCCCCGTCTCGAATCAATCCGCAACGTTCAGGTACCAGTACCTGACCCAATTGGTGTCTGATTCGAGGACCCAATGTCTTGGTTTTCCGTCCTAATTTACCAATCGGTAACTGGGAAAACGGTAAACCATTAACAGAAATTACAGATTTTTCAGGTATTCAGGCTCCCGACTGGAGCGCGGCACCGCTCAAAACTGAGGATTTTTCCCATAGTTACTACTTCTGCTCTCATTTCTACAGTTTCCCCCTCTTTCAAAATGGTTCATGTCAATTAAAATAACAGGTGTATTTCCCAACCTAATTTGTGGCCCTTTAGTTACAGCGTTTAACAATGAAAGAAACCTGCACTACTTTAAGTTGAAAACGTCTCTAATTGCCTGCCTTCCCCTCCCCGCCCCACCCCCTCAAAACGAAAGTTCTGTAGCAAAAGACAGCAACGTTGTTTTGCTAGTCAACTAAACCTGGAGCTACAAAGCTTAGTAAACTGCTTGGGTGTAGAAGAAAAAATAAAATTCATGTCAAGACTGACAACTTGTTAGCCAAAGGCAATTTGAAAACAATGCCAAGCTTTGGAAGGGGACAGTCGGGTAGGTATTTATAAAGACCCCAGCAGTTCTTTGAAAACCGTGCTTTCAAGGGTCAGAGTTGTAAATACAAAATCATTTTAATATCAAAACAAAACCAGGCAAGCAACGTCTGAGCCAAGGTATAAACTCTGGCCTTTAACCCCAAACCATGCTGTCTAGAAATGGCAATATGAGCCTCATGCAAGGCTGAGTAGCGCCTACGGGCAGGGCAATGGCAGAACTTTCACTACTAGCTTCTTTCTGCTTCCTGACACGGACCAATTGGGTCTGTCTGAATACCTCTGAAACTCTGCCACTGCTGTGCTACTAGCCCCAAAGGTAATTGTACAGCTGCAAGCACACAAAGTGTGCAACAGAAACTGGGATGCAACTAAGTTCACAATTATATTTTAAAAGAGACCCACCAGCTATTTGCAGGCTAAAATGATGAAACGGACACTGCGTTTCCCACAGGAGAGAAACTCAAGCCAACAAAACAAGCCAGAGAAGGGTAGACTGCAAACAAGATTCCCCTGCCGTACGCAGCTCTTGCAGACACACTTCACGGCAGTTGCTATTCAACACACTCTGCCGCAAATCCTTTTGGGACGATCCTGAACGCTTGATTTAAAACTCTATTTTGCCAAGTAATAAGTAGAGCTAGGGGGACAGCAGCATATTAGCTGGTATAAAATACTGACAGGTCCAGTACTTCTGATGATTTATTTTTAAATGGGGCAGAGAAAACTTTCTTCCAGCCTCTATTTTTCCCTTCTGGTTACCCATTTCATATAATTTTCCAACAACAAATTATGCATTATATCAGGGGTAGGGAGCTTTTCCCTTCCAGGGGCCACATCTGAAAATTAGTACAAGCTCTGAGGGCCACACAGAAGTTGGGGCGCTTAAAGGTTGCACACTCAGAAAAATTGGGTCCAAATCATGGATCTGTCCCCAATCTGTGTGTGCATAAGAACATAAGCACTGCCATACTGAGTCAGACCTATGGTCCATCAAGCCCAGCATCCTGTCTCCAACAGCGGCCAATCTCGATCGCATGGGAGAAGAACCAACAGTCCCAATGGGGGATCCATTCCCCGCCGTTCAAGCCCAGCTCCCGACAGTAAGAAGTTCATCCCATAAGCTACTTGGCTAATAGCCATTAATGGACCTACTCTCCAAGCACTTATCCAGGCCCTTTAAAAATCCAGCTCTACTACTGGCCTTGACAACGTCCTCTGGCAACAAATTCCATACGTTAATTATGCGTTGAGTGAAAAAGTACTTCCTTTTATTTGTTTTAAATCTGCCGGCAGCTAGTTTCATGGAGCGTCCCCTAGTTCTAGTGCTATTTGAGAGGGTAAATAACTGTTCCCTATCTACTCATTCCACACCACTCAAGATTTTATAAACCTCTATCATGTCCCCTCTCAGTCTTCTCTTCTCTAAGCTGAAGAGACCCAGCTTGTCAAGCCTCTCTTTGTACGGAAGCCGTTTCATACCCTTTATCATGCACTTATATCCACTCCCTTCCCTTCAGCCCACTCCTTCAGTGCATGGGGGTAGGAATTGGATCCAGGAGTTGCATCCAGGAACTAGAAAGGGGCCACATAAAAATTAGCTGTGGTTTGCATTTGGCCGTGGACCTGAGATTCCTCCCCACCCCTGCAAATCTACCCACAGCTGTTTCTAATCAAAAATATTCCCTTAGGCTTTACTTAATCATTGGTTTTTCCCTCCCACTCCCAAGAAAAAGATGTTTAAAAGCATGCTAGATCATGAGCAACAAGATATGTTTTATACCACACCGTTCAAATCTGTCCTGACATTTAATTCCAATTTTTAATATAATCCAATATAGACCATAATGCACAACAGAAAGAAAAGAACATTCATCTGTCAGTTCAGGTTCAGAAAGAAAGGACGTTCATCTGTCTAATCTGTACACGAACCAGACTAGTGATTTACAATTATTTAGCAATCTCTATTGTCTTCCCCATTCACTGATTAGTACCTTTTCAAGCTGTCCCATAAGGACTACGAGTATGTACAAACCTATTGCTGAATGTGTTCCCCCCCCACCCCCACCCCTAGGACCTAGTTTTAAGGTGCACTGGACCTAGCCCCATGTTCGCACCCTTTGAGAGCCGCAAGCTTGTCCTTCGAAAGAGTAAAGCGCGTAGGGAGAATACGTGCAGACGACGATGCAGACTGGGAAGCAAGGCCTCAAGAGGAGGCTAATATGAGAAAGTTTCTGTTACTAAAAAGGGTGGGATAACAAAGAGCTAGCAGAAGAGGTTAGAGAAATTAACAAATTACTGCCAAATTTATTAATAGGGGCAGTAGCAGACATTATGCACCTTTTCAACTCTAGGGACCTGGATTCAAATTCTGATGGATCCTCAAGTCTGACCCTGCTTTCCTACTAGTCAATCACTGACTGCAGGGGTACCTGGATGAGACCCACAAGAAGCCAGTTGAGATTCAGAAACGCATTAACACCCAAGAACTACTCCAGCAATGAGTAACAACAGGGAAGCCAATAGCGATGGCTATTTCTAGACTCCTCCTCATCCGTGATTCGCCCATTAAACTTCAAGGCAACATAGCACTGAGCTAGTCACTCAAAAGCCTGGAGGAAACAAACTCTAATCTAACAACGCCAGGCTAAATCTTCCTAGGACTCACGTTATGGGTTTAATTAATTCCAGCTGGGAGTGTCCCACCCAACTGGACTTGGCTGTATTTCAGGAGGCATTTCAAAGGAAGTTACCAAGAGACAGAAGACAAGCAGCGATGAGCATCTTTTAAGACCCACCTATTATACGCTAGCTTATGCCTTTTGCTGTTGAAATGAATTTGCATTTGAATAGAAAGTTCAATGAGGGCTCACTCCACATGAGGTCCTCAATGGAGTATAAATAAGTACATAGGCAGTGCCAGACTGGGTCAGACCAATGGTCCATCGAGCCCAGCATCCTGTCTCCGACAGTGGCCGATCTCCGTCACCTGGAAGTATCCCCCAGCAGGTCACTGTGGGACAATCCATTCCCTGTTGGTCACTCCCAGCTCCCGACAGCAAGAGGCTACATTCCCCAGACCCACCTGGATAATAGTTGCTAACGGACCTGTCCTCCAGAAACTTGCCCAACTCGTTCTTGCTCTACTACTGATCTTGACCACGTCTTCCGGCAACAAATTCCACAACTTAATTATGCTTTGAGTGAAAAAATACTTCCTTTTGTTTATTTTAAATTATTATTATTAATAATAATAATTTAAAATAGTATAGCGCCAGTCGTGTGACCTGGCGCTGTACAGAACAAAGAAGTAGACGCGGTCCCTGCCTGTGGCTTACAATCTAAATCTGCTGCCTATTGGTTTCATGGAGTGTCCCCTAGTTCTACGAGTACGATTTAAGAGGGTAAAAATACGTGTTCCCTATTAACTTATTCCACTCCACTCATGATTTTATAAACTTTTATCCTATCCCCTCTCAGGCCACTTTTAAATGAGGCACTTAGAAATGCCTCCTGAGCCCCGCGTCCAAGAAGAAAGTCGCGCAAGTAGTGTTTACATCCTCCCTGTGCTACCGGAAGTCACGTGCCACCTGTTCTCTGCAGCGGCTGGAAACACGGGCCTTTGAAGAGGTGCACTCTGAAAGCCTGCAAAGTGAGGCTTTCAGAAGGCGCCTCTTCAAAGCTGTGTGTCTCCAGCTGCTGCCGCTGCCAATAATGGGCGGCAAGTCACTTCTGGTAGCGCGGGGAGCATGGAAACACTCCCCAAGTGGCTTTCTTCTTGAATGCACGACTCAGGAGGCGCTTCTAAGCGCCTCGTTTAAAAGTGGCCTCAATCGTCTCTTCTCCAAGCTGAAGAGCCCCAACCAATCCAGCCCCTCTTCACAGGGGATAGGCTGTTCCAGAGCTCTTATTTTTGTTCCCCTTCTCTGTACTTTTTCTATTTCTACTATATCTTTTCGAAGGCGGGGCCAGAAGAACTGCACACAACTGGACAGGTCTCACAAGAACGTGCTTGTTGAAGGAACCAGATAGGTTTAGCTTAGAGAAGACTAAGGGGATCCATGATCTCAGTCTTCAAATATCTGAACAGCTGCCACAAAGACAACGGTAAGAAACGGCTTGCCATTGTCAGAGAGGGCAAGACTAAAAATAACAAGGAGCTCAAATTACAAGACAGAGAGATGGGTTAAATATCAGAAAACCTTCCTGACCATTAAGAGCGGTTCTTCAACAGAACAAGCTGTCTAGGGAGGTCCCAGGCTCTCCCGTCGCTGGACGTGTTCAAACAGAGGCCGGACAGCCACCCGTCAGGATTGTTGTAGCTGTCGCCATCCTGTGTCAAGCAGGGGGTCAGACTGGATGACCTCGGAGGTCTCTTCCAACTCTACGATTCTATTTGGAGGCTTAGCTTCACAAGTGATTTTGTAGGACACTAGATGAGAAGACCTTTCCAATCCATGAGCAAAACATCTTAGATTTTTAAACATAGTGAAACCTGACTTAAGCATCCAGACATAAACCTGTTGCTTAACATAGAGAGGAGATGCAGAATTGTTCTTATTTCATGTGAGGAGACTTTGCAAATTCTCTTCATTAAGAGAGGCGGACCAGGAGAAGCGGCCACTTGAACAGGTCTCACGCGTGTGTAAGTTGTAAAATGGGATACACACCTATACACGCCCGCATGCGGGGAAATGTACTTAAAATAGCAAAACTGGCAACTGAACAAAGTAAGACTAGAACAACAAAAATAGCCCCTATTCTGGGATTGATATCAAACTGATCAATGTCAAATAGGAATGATTTTACTACAGAATTCTCCACATTTACCAGATATCCTGATTTGTTCCAACACCACAAAAAGAATAGTGGCACAAGAGTGAAAACTATTGTAAACTGAAGGCAAATAGATTTGTTATTGAGTGGATTGTAGTTTCAATAAAATTATGCATGATCCAGAACTGTGTGGTATTAAACTTTTTTTTTCCACATTTTTCCATACAAGAGAAGTAAGAGCGCTGATGTGCTTTTATCAAAGAGCTGATACAGCATCTCACAAAACAGTCAGTTTCTTTGAACCCAGAGAGAATCCTGAATACATGAGAGAACTTTCTTTCCAAATAATTATCAAACCATTAAATCAATTAAGGATATAAGGAGCTGCCCGAGTCAGACCAATGGTCTCTCTTAGCCCAGTATTGTCACAACTTGACACGGCAATAGAATTTCATAGCCAGCTTGCCAGGGTCTCCGGCAGAGGCCTTGCCCGGGCGTGCAACCAGAGACCCTCCCGGATCCCCAGCAGAGGCCTTGCCCGGGCGTGCAACCAGAGACCCTCCCGGATCCCCAGCAGAGGCCTTGCCCGGGCGTGCAACCAGAGACCTTCTAGGATCCCTGGCAGAGGCCTCACCTAGGCGTGTTACCAGAGACCTTCTAGGATCCCTGGCAGAGGCCTCACCCAGGCGTGCTGCCCAAGACCCTCTGTCTCTTATACACATCTAGATGTGTATAAGAGACAGGCAGTGAGCTGTGGAGCAAGCCAAAAGCGCGGCCGCTGCCTATGTGCCGTGGCCACGCCAGGAGCGACTCATTTGTTTTGGGCTTCACACGCGTGGATGCTCACCGCTCCCTCCCCGCCAACCCCCTGGTTGACTTGCTCGTCTGAAAACACCCACTGTCAGGTTTTTCCCAGCCTGCCCTCATGCACAATTCCTCATTTCAAAAGCACTTTCAACGTCAGGATCCTTCTGACAGGTCTGACAGCTGAGCCACAAGGAAACAAGCTATTTAGACAATAGGAATCCAGGCGTGTTTCGGTGCTGTACGCGGAACCGGGCCCTGGACTGCTCCGCAAACGGTAACCATGCTCCGATTTACTCGGGATGCAAAAGCTTTCATTTTACTGTTTCAGTGATTTAAGAGGAGTGGATGGTTTGTCAAAAGATGATTTCCCCCGTCATTTAACCTCACAAACTGGTGGAACAAAGAAAAGGTTTGGAGAGAGCAAGGAGAAAAACAGACTTTCCTCTCTTCCCCATAACACAGCCAGCAGCTTCCTCTCTTCCCCCCCCCCCCCATGGAGATATTCCACAATGGAATCAGTGTTTGTATCTACAGATTAATTATCCAGTTTTTGCACGAATTATGGGCCTAATTTTTAACTGTCAGCTTTTTCCAGCAAAGCAATAGAAGCAAAAAGTTCATGTTAGTGTTGTACTGAAGTATCATGCAAATTAAGTTCAACTGGAATTTGTGTAGAATTTGTTTTTTAAAAGTAGGACATAATGTATTCACCTTTTATTTTTAACAAATCTTTTCCAAAAATCTATGAACACAAACTTCTATATTGTTTCAACAATGCCATTTTCATCTCAAGAAGGTATTCAATAGAACTACAGATTTCAAAATATACATGACAGGGTTTTAAGCCAGCCCTCCAATATCAGGAGTTTGAAATAAAACATTTTTAAAAACCCCATGAATTAGCATTCAAAGATCATTTATCATCAAATTGATCTCTATGCTGTGCCAACACATACAGGCATGGACACAAACACAGACACGCACTATGGAAATGGACACAAAATGAGAAGGGACACTGTCAAATTGTGCTGTCAGGCACCAAACAGAATCAATGCCAGAGTCAGATTTTGCAAATAAAGAAGTTTTACCAGAAGGGAACAATGAGTGAGAGAGTAAAAAAAGCAGAAAGAGTGAAAAATCGTTAATTTAAAACAAAAACTCTTCAGAAGAATGTGAATGTGACAGTGTTGTTAGGCATTAGTAAGGAATTTACCCAGTGTGGTTTGGCAGGGTCCCTTTGAAGAGGATGCTAACGATCAGACAGAGGTACAAGAGGAAGGACACGCGGGTTAACCCGGCTGCTGTGAAATTCTTAAATTGCCCTTTCGTCTTTAAACAGCCTGACGGGTTATCAACTGGAGCGTGGTTTAATTTGCAATGGTTCGCTGCATTCTCCGTCCCATCGGCCCTGCTGCTACTCACAGGGAAGAGGGAATTCTGTGGACAAGTAGCCCCTGCAGCCCAGCAGAGACAGCTTACAGCCACCCCAGTCCTAACCCTGACTTTCCTTCCTTTTGGGTCAAATCCTTAGCATTATTTTAGAGAGATTTGGGGTTTTTTCTTTATTTTAATGGAACCATTAAAATTGAAAGAAAAATCCTTGAACCACTGGAAAGGCCCAGGCAATAACAGAGACGCTAAACAAACTAAACCTTGCTTTCCATTGATAATTTCACTATTTTTAAGCGGAGGGGACGGTTACCGCTACATAAAAGTCGACTGAAGTTAGCAGAACTTTACCTAAGTCACCGTGCAGGATGATAGGAATCCATTGGGAGATATTTTGCATAAGAGACAGACAGGGTATATCAGTCATTAAAATGCTACTTCCATTAGCAAAGGATCAAAAGAGCATCTTTAAAAACTTGCTAACAAAACATGCACACAAAATCCTACTGAGATAAAGGGGGCCAAAATTCTGAAGAGTGACAGTCGTTTTTTCAAATGCATTTCTACTAGAAAGCTAAAATGCTAAAACAGGTATTTATTTTATTACATTTTTATCCTGCCCTTCTCCAAGGACTCAAGGCGGCTTAATAGCATAAGAAATACAAAATCCAGTCAAATACATTTAAAATCCCTTCACGTCATTCCCAACCACCCACCCCACCTCCTCCTCAAACTCCTCGACCCAAGCCCACCCTATCCCACCCTGCCAAACACCTTCCCAAACAAAACCAAACATGCATACCTGTCCCCGTCTCGAATCAATCCGCAACGTTCAGGTACCAGTACCTGACCCAATTGGTGTCTGATTCGAGGACCCAATGTCTTGGTTTTCCGTCCTAATTTACCAATCGGTAACTGGGAAAACGGTAAACCATTAACAGAAATTACAGATTTTTCAGGTATTCAGGCTCCCGACTGGAGCGCGGCACCGCTCAAAACTGAGGATTTTTCCCATAGTTACTACTTCTGCTCTCATTTCTACAGTTTCCCCCTCTTTCAAAATGGTTCATGTCAATTAAAATAACAGGTGTATTTCCCAACCTAATTTGTGGCCCTTTAGTTACAGCGTTTAACAATGAAAGAAACCTGCACTACTTTAAGTTGAAAACGTCTCTAATTGCCTGCCTTCCCCTCCCCGCCCCACCCCCTCAAAACGAAAGTTCTGTAGCAAAAGACAGCAACGTTGTTTTGCTAGTCAACTAAACCTGGAGCTACAAAGCTTAGTAAACTGCTTGGGTGTAGAAGAAAAAATAAAATTCATGTCAAGACTGACAACTTGTTAGCCAAAGGCAATTTGAAAACAATGCCAAGCTTTGGAAGGGGACAGTCGGGTAGGTATTTATAAAGACCCCAGCAGTTCTTTGAAAACCGTGCTTTCAAGGGTCAGAGTTGTAAATACAAAATCATTTTAATATCAAAACAAAACCAGGCAAGCAACGTCTGAGCCAAGGTATAAACTCTGGCCTTTAACCCCAAACCATGCTGTCTAGAAATGGCAATATGAGCCTCATGCAAGGCTGAGTAGCGCCTACGGGCAGGGCAATGGCAGAACTTTCACTACTAGCTTCTTTCTGCTTCCTGACACGGACCAATTGGGTCTGTCTGAATACCTCTGAAACTCTGCCACTGCTGTGCTACTAGCCCCAAAGGTAATTGTACAGCTGCAAGCACACAAAGTGTGCAACAGAAACTGGGATGCAACTAAGTTCACAATTATATTTTAAAAGAGACCCACCAGCTATTTGCAGGCTAAAATGATGAAACGGACACTGCGTTTCCCACAGGAGAGAAACTCAAGCCAACAAAACAAGCCAGAGAAGGGTAGACTGCAAACAAGATTCCCCTGCCGTACGCAGCTCTTGCAGACACACTTCACGGCAGTTGCTATTCAACACACTCTGCCGCAAATCCTTTTGGGACGATCCTGAACGCTTGATTTAAAACTCTATTTTGCCAAGTAATAAGTAGAGCTAGGGGGACAGCAGCATATTAGCTGGTATAAAATACTGACAGGTCCAGTACTTCTGATGATTTATTTTTAAATGGGGCAGAGAAAACTTTCTTCCAGCCTCTATTTTTCCCTTCTGGTTACCCATTTCATATAATTTTCCAACAACAAANTCCGGCAGAGGCCTCACCTAGGCGTGCTGCCCAAGACCCTCCTGGATCTCCGGCAGAGGCCTCACCCGGGCGTGCTACTAGAGATCCTGAATCTGAGATGCCGGGGATTGACCCTGGGACTTTATACATGCAAAGCCTGCGCGCTGCCACCTGAGCTACAGCCCATTTCTTTGATCTGCTAAATTTTGATCAGGCAAAAATTTAAGTTGATACTTCATTCATATTGTCTAAAAAAATGTGGATTAAATTACTTTAAGAAGTGCGAATGAGGCACAAGAAAAATGTAGCATAGTAAGTTCTACGTTAAGTATTGGTAGAATCAGGCTCCTGGTCCATATGCAATTTTAAAATGAGTATTAACTAGGGCTGAAACGAGATCTAGCAAAAGAAAGAAATCTGGTCGAAGACCTGGTGCTCAGTTCATCCCAGGATGAACTGAAAACCAGGATACCTTTGCCAAGTTCTTGGTGAGAAAAAAAATCACTCTGGATGAGCAAAACTGCCACTGCCCTTAATCAAAATGGCAGCGATCGCATCGACACCATTCTGATTAAGGGCAGTGGCCATTCTGCACATGTGCAATTATTTATTTTAACGTTTCTCTATGAGATCTTGGTCTCAGTGTTCGAGACAGTAAGAGATACTCGCGAGCAGCAATTTAGCTGCATGTTTCACCACTAGTATTATGTGCCTAAAGCAGCAGCTCAAGTGTTTTCTTTGTTTCTGTTGGTTTGTTTTTTAGGAGAAGGTTGTCTGAGTTTGCACTACTTTCTCCTTCTTCTGGAAACAGAGGAGCGGTAATTATTCTAGGCATTGTAGATTATAAGCTACATTGCATAATACACCATTTCCCTATAAATTCCACAAAAGCCAGAGACATCTTCAGTTCACTAGGAAGCTTTCCTTTTAGTCCCTCTCCAACCCCCAGACTTAATCTTTTTCCAATGTTCTGTTGTCACATACTTGAACATTTCTTTTAAAAACTTACCTTCTTGTATTGTTTGTCATTTTCATATCCCTGCTCTGTAGCTCTGAAGGAGGTTTCTCCCGGGGAACCTAGGAAATAAATAGAAAAACATACCCCAACGTGAGCCTGTTTAAAACAAAAAGCTATGTCTTACCCTAGGGGAGGTACAGTCTTTAGGACAACTCAGACCTCAGGCACCTGTTCCACAAATAACTCCTCTTTGCAGTCACTCAGGAACTTTTGCCCGTATGCTTAAAAACAGCATGAATCAATTTAAAGCTGATTAAGTTTTGCAATAGCTTCTGCTAAGAGATGCCAACCCACACACTGACCAATTCTGCTAGAAATGGTTCAGGTCAATTTCTTAAGTTCTGGAAGCATTCTTGCTATGAAATGATCATGTTTGTTAGACATCCAAAGATGGGGCATGAAGGAAAAATATAATTTGCAGAATTTTTTTCCTTTCTTTTCTATTCTGACAAATTATTTAAAACTAACTAGAGACAAAGCATTCACTTCCCCCTTGTCTCTTTGGGAACTGCGCTTTCCTAAATTGGCCCCGCAGAACTGCCAAGCCATAAAACTAGCCCATCTCTGTTGGCATTCTTAACGTCTCAGTGTTTAAAGGATTAATTGTAAAGATGTATTAGGTTAAGGGCAGCAGAAAGGGCTTTTTACACACCTAACAACAGAAGTAGATCAGAAGCTCCTATGAGTTCACTAACCAAATTGTAACCTGTGAAGAACCAGCAAAAAAGGGCAAATAAAAATTAAAAATACAAACAAATGACGAAGCCAAAACACGAGAGGATGGGGTCTCTTAGAGGAGGGACCAGACACACACACACAGTTGCAAAGGTGCCAATGTTGTTATGGTAACAGATACAGAGAAATGGAGGACAAATTATTCTAGGAAATGTATATTGCACTCCAATTTTAAAACGTCAACACACATTGGTGGTCTCATATACTTGCCAGCAGTTTCTAGTCTTCCCTCTCCCAGGTTTCTAATCTCACCCCCCCCCCCTCACCTCCCTCCCTCTCCGCCACTCTGAGGTTTAAGCGACATTTTGTTCCAGACAATGAAAACACTCCAGTAACGAAATCACAAACAAGACTAGACTAGTTACAGTCTTTTAACAGTTAATAAATATGTAATTGTGCTGGATAACGTTCTCTTGTGTGCAGGGAAAAAGAGTTTCCTGCCGTACAGAAATCACAGGTTGGGTTTCAATTGCCTGCATTATGCAGAAACTTGGACTAGATGAGATGGAATCTATGAAGCCTCACGGAGAGAATAAAAGTATGTTCAGATGGGAAACGGTATCATTAAGTTCCCTTGAGAACAGAAGACCAATGACAACTCTAAAGCAGAGAATCTAAATCTCAATTTTCATATACAGCTTCGATGTCAAAGCCCATTCAGCACCTTTCCCTCTGCTGAACCTTCCCTCGGTCTTTAGCCAAAACCTCCTAGAACCTCAACTCTCCAGAGTGTGTATAGTCATCTCTGTCTCTCTTGTAACCACAATGAAAGTTTGACACAAGAAAAGGAACCGTTGGCTCTGGCACGGAGAGATCGCTAGTTACAAGCCTACTGAATCTACCACGTGCTGACTGCAAGACAGTTTAAAGAGTCGGGGAAGTTTCTAAACCAAATTCGCGTCACAGTAACGATGACGGGATTAGAAGGTGGGGACCGGACTGTTCCTCCCACCCTCGATACAGGATTGTCTCCACTAGTGACATCTCACTGACGTGCCAAATCGATTTCCCTTCATTTGGGGAATATCCCTCTCTCAGAACACCTCCCACCGTAACTTCTCCCTAAACATTAGTGCTGTTTCTGGGGCCTTTGGAGGGGGAGAGAGAGAGGTTTAGGTGTCACTTCCATACTAGTATGGAAGTCTCCTATACTCCTCTGTATAGGAGAATGGAATTGTAACCAGACATTAGGTGGGAGGTGGTGGGCCAGGTAAAGAATTGGGCCTTAAAAAGATAATGAACCATACACAGAAATTTCTAGAGACTCTTCCTGTTTGAAGAGTTATCTAAACTTCTAGAGTAACAATAAGCTTCTCATAACTAAAACAAAGATGATAAATTTTTCTCACCAGGTGTGAAAAAACCTTTGAACAAGCTGAGGCTCTTACCAATCTTGTCAAAGTCAGGCAGCAGTTTGGCAAGATCTTCAGCATCAGGAAGCGCTTTGCTAAGTTTTTCTAGAGAAGAGGTACAAAGTGTTGTATTATATTCTTCTTCTTCTAGATTTCTACCCCACCTTATCCCAAAAAAACCAGCTCAGAGAGGCTCACAATAGCAAAAAACCACAATACATATATATGACAGTGTCAGTAATTGATTGTGTAAAAATTTGATAGCTAAAACACTTCATTTTTCTTCATAAGTAAAACCTCTTATTTATTTATTTATTTTTGACATTTATATCCCGCCCCTCCTGAGAACAGCTCGGGGCAGCTTCCAACACAATAAAAACAATTATAAAATATAAAACAATTTAAAACATCAACAATTTAAATACTTTAAAACAGGGCCCCGGGACTACAACTTGAAAAACATTAAAACAATATACAGGGTAGGGTAGGGGCGATAAACAAAACCCTATCTTCCCCCCCCCCCCCCAAAGCCCGGGGAAAAA
>QEPC01006697.1:265794-275847 GCA_003113815.1 Sphenodon punctatus | reverse complement strand
AACAGCAGCCCATGGTCCACGGTGTCAAAAGCAGCCGAGAGATCTAGCAGGATGAGAAATGTTGAACATCCTGCATCCATCTCCCGGCAGAGGTCGTCTACCAAGGCCACCAACGCCGTCTCAGTGCCATAGCCGGGACGGAACCCAGATTGAAAAGGGTCCAGGAAACCGATGCCGTCCAGATGCCCCTGGAGCTGGGTCGCCACTGCTCGCTCAATAACCTTCCCTAAAAAGGGAAGGTTAGAGACAGGTCGGTAACTGGCGAGCGCATCCACGTCCAAGGATGGTTTCTTCAGCAGGGGGCGCACCACAGCCTCCTTGAGGCAAGGCCACAACCTTCCCTGCTGCAAGGACGCGTTCACTACCCTCGCCAGCACCGTCCCCAACGTCTCCCTGGAGGCTTTCACCAGCCAGGACGGGCATGGATCAAGTTCGCAACAAGTGGCCCTCACAGGCCCCAAGACATCCGCCGCATCGGCTGGCATCACTTCCAGCCGGCCGACGTTTCTTCTGCTACATAAATTTTATTGACAACCTTGGAAAAGGTTGGATGTTCAGAAAAATGGGTGTCTCTGAAGCTTTAACCCGAGAGTAAAATGAGCGTTATAGAAACCTCCTGGCTTTTGTGAAACACTTCGAATGAGACGACTGCTCTGGAATGTGGCGTTTTCAGTTTCTCTCTAAGATGGTTCGGCACGCCACACTCTGTCTCCAAAATATACGTTAAAAGAAGGCGCACACAGTTCAATCTTGGTTTGTGCTGTAGGCAATTCTGTCCTCTAAAAACATGCCTCAGTGAGAAAATACCCCAGTATTCAAGGGAGCCACTGTCAACTTTAAAATAAAAAATAAAAAAAAGAGAAAAAGAAAATAATCTCACTTCTTTCTTGGAATATTCTCCCTCCTGTTTTTCCAAGTGTTTAATGCTAGGATCTCCCTCCTCAGTGTTTTTGACTGGGTTCCAGGCTCATGGTTTCCACTGAGCTCCGACACCTTAAACTTCTCACATTAATTTTACTAAATTAAAATTGGCCTATCAAAATAGATTGTAGGATTGAATAATGGGAACCCCACATCTTGGGATGTATTCTCCAAGCAAGGCACATATATTATGAAAGAATCAGCATAAGTGTGGTGTTGTTTGTTCCCCCAGAGAAGGTAGCATTAAGCATGCAGCACCATGTGCTCCTGCGTTACGAGCAGTTGACTCAGCGGATATATGTTCTTAAGAACAGTTGTCGAGACGTTCTGGGCACGGATAGGCGCGGAGGCCTTGCTATCCAAACAATGTCAGCCTGTGCAATACCAACCCAAGTCAATGTGTTCATCAAGCTCCCATACGAAGTCAGGCACAATCCACTTATAGTCACTGAGATCAGGCAGCATCTCCTTCCATTGATCATACGTCTACGGCAAAATCAAACAAAGGCATAAAATTAGCAGAAATGTGATTTATTGGAACAACAGAAATTATCTACCCATCGTGCCCCCCTTACTGGCTAGATGACTTACTCACAGAACATTGGGGCAATTCAGCCGGCAAATCAAAGTTCACACCCAGGAAAGTGTGTCCCAGGAATTTTAATTACTTCTCACTTTCTACCAAACTCTTTATTTGATCAAGTGACAGAAACCACATTGCAGAGTTCGCAGCAACAGAGGGTTGGGGCAGTAGAAAGCACAGAGAGAAGTACCTTTTTGGCAGTGTAGCCACCGCCTACGGCAGATCCTAGTACAAGATAGCGAAGTTTAAGCAGCCTTGAAGCCAGTCTGGCCAGCCAAAAGTTTCTCTGCGGCTGGTATCCATACTTCACCGGAGAGAGTTTGGTTTTCCGTACAGGGAGATTAAGACAAGAGAACTGCTGAACTGATGTCCTTGACGGAGGCCTCTGAAACCTTGAACTTGGGTAGTGGGAACGGTGAATACTCCGGGAAACAAGGTGCAGTTTTTGCAGTGGGGATTTCCCTTTCGTTCCGCAGCTGCTGTTTGCAAGGCCCTGACAGACGATGCTGGAAGAGAGAAACTTAGAACTTATTTTGTTTACATAACAGCTCCACGCAACACACTACTAGCCCATCGAATGCAGTTTCCTGCCCTTGACACAGATGTTTCATTGGATGAAAAACAAACAATCCAACTTTTCAAGTGGGGAGTGTTCTATTAGGAGACAAATGCCTTCTCATCCCTAACCACCAGTCACCAACTGACATAGGCTGGTAGCCACTGTATTCATCAACTGTCTTGCATGTGCTATTCCCTTTCATTCCCTTTTCAGAGCGATCCCTTCAGTCCACCGGGGGCGCCTTATTGGAGGTCCCCCGTGTAAGACGGGGGGCCACAATGGAGAGGGCGTTCTCAGTGGCCGGGCCACGGTTATGGAATTCCCTCCCAGAGGAGGCTCTCCTGGCCCCGGGCCTGTTGGCCTTTCGACGTGTTTGCAAGACTTGGCTGTTCGCCCAGGCCTTCAGAGGGGAGGGTTGGTTTTTAGTGATGTTTTAAAATTGCTGGCCGTTGATTTATTGTTGTTTTTTGTTGTTATATTGGGTTTTATAATATAGTACGCTGCCCTGAGATGCCGTGGGCATGAGGGGATGGCTAACAAATGGAATGAAATAAATAATGAATACCGATAGCTAGTCTATTCATCAAATGTTAGCAACAATGGGATCCATTTAAGTTAAACTTGAATAACTCAGATTTCCAATTAAGTCAAAGAAATATATTTTCCCCAGATCTAACAAATGCATTGCTTCTTGAATTGGATAAGCTGAATTCTGTTCCCCGATAACTCGCATTTTAAGGTGTATAGCGTATACCCAATCCAGCAAATAACAGTAGGACATTTGCATGAATTAATGATTTCTTGAAAGCCTGTTTCTAAAATACTGTAGTACACATGCCATGAGCTTGCAGTGCAATACAGCAGGGCCCCCATCCCCTGCCTGCACTACAAGCCCTCCTGCTCAGGCCAAAGGTGAGGAAGAGGAGCACTGTAAACCACGTTGCAAGATTGGAGCTAAGTGGGGGGCTTGCAGTGTGGGCAGGCATAGCCCTTCTCGTCCCCGCGGTTCGGGAGTGTTGCTGCACAGCATCGCAAAGTTGAAGGATGGATACTACCCTATTTTAACCACATGCTGCCAGGAAATCATTCATTTGCTTAAAGGCCCCGATATTTTAGGTGGCAGAGTTCCTGCATGGAAACATAGGAGGAAGTGAGGAGAGAGAGATAATGGGGAGCAAGGCCATGAAGAGCCTTGAAGGTGGAGACAAGGAGATTGTGCTAGGTATGAGGGGGGAAGAGGAAGCCAGTGGAGGGAGAAGAACGGAATTGAATAGAATGGGGGAGGCCAGTGAGGAGGAGGCTGCTGTGGTCAAGGCAAGATGAGAGGTGATTAGAGCCAAATAAGACTAGAGTTTGAGCAGTGAGAGAGGAAGGGCAGACCACATTTTTGCAATGTTATGAAGTGACAGGCCTTAAGTAATCATAATTTAAGAATAAGAGAATGCAGATTAGATAATACACTTTGGATCACAGAAATTCTTATTTCGATAAAACAGCTCGAGTCATTTATTAACAAAGATTTGAAGGACAAGAAGAATCTCATTCTATCCCAATCCAAAATTTCCAGCACAGCAGTTTAAAAAAAAAAAAAAAGGTATAGATGCATTGCTTAAGCTAGTCAAAAGCCTGGTTGAAACTAGCACTGGAGGCAAGTATTTTGGTTCAGTGCTTTCTCTTGGGTTTGGACTCTCATTTCCAAAAGGGAGAGCCAGGGAGAATGTGAACTGTCCCAAAGCACCCAGCGAAGGACTCACAGGACCCAGTAACAAACACTAGGCAGAAGGTTCATGAATGATGGGCTAGGATGGACCCCAGGGGGGGCACACGCCCCCTAAGGATGGGGCGGAGATAAACCCAGCAGGCATTTGATCTGTTTTGCATGGTTTCCTTGCTGTGTCTGGAGACACAGGACTATATTTAAGACTCCAAATGGGGGTCACAGGAAAAAAAATATTTGGGAATCACTGTGTTAGGGCATTTTGATTCAGAAAATATCCCGTATGCAAACTGATACTTTTCGGTTTGGCTCTAAATATTCCATGCCCCTGTTAATTTCCCTTCTTTTTAAAAAATAAATAATAATAAGGTTAAAGACTGGCTGATAGCTGGCCGGGGAGTCAATGTCAAGAGATGGTTTCTTGAGCACGGGCTCAGCACCCTGCCCTCCGTACGGGAGGTACTGACAACCACCGCCAGCTACGGCCCTAATGTCTCCTGGCAGGCCTTGATCAGCCAGGAGAGGCACGGATCTGATTCACAACAGGTGGCCCTTACAGCCCCAAGGACATCCACTGCATCAGCGGGCGACACCCACTGAAATGGATCCCATGAAATCGGACATGGCGGGTCCTCTAGCCCATCAGGTTCACCTACCATTATAAGCACAGCATCGAAGTCGTGGAGAATCTGAGCAATTTTATCCACAAAAAAGTCAACACACACATCACAGCGGGCACTGGAAGATTCCAGTTCCAGGCGGAGAGAGGCCGGACTGACTAGTCGCTGCACCACCCGGAAAAGCTTCGCTGGACATGCCTTTGCGCATGCTATGAGGGCAGCAAAGAACTCTTTCTTTGCTGCCCACGCTGCCACAGCATAAGCTTTTAAACTAGTTTTATGTCGCAATCAGTCAGCTTCAGCACGACTCTGGCACTACCAGCACTCCAACCACCGTCCTTCCCACATCATCCGGTGCAGGTCCTCTGTAAACCAAGGGGACCCGCATCATTGGCATTCCAGAAGCAGACGCCTGGAAGCCGTTCAGTCAACGGCCTCAGTCAACAAGTTCTTCCAGAAGACAATGAGGTCATCGAGTGAGCGGTCATCGAGATCAGGAGGCAACTCCCCATGGGCATTCCGGACTCTGGTTCCATAAGTCTCCGGGGGCGGACCAACTGAACTGGTCCTACACCTCTCCAGGGGTAGATCGGTCCGGAGGAGATAATGATCTGTCCAGGACAAGGGTGTAATTAATACATCCCCCACCACTGGATCCCCCGCCTCAAGGCCAGTGCAGAATATTAGGTCAAGTGTATGTCCTCCATCATGCGTCGGGCCCACAACCCTCAGAGAGTCCCATGATTGTCATGGCAGCCATGAACTCACGCCCCGCTCCCCCAAGGTCGGTGTCAGCGTGGATGTTGAAATCCCCGAGGACCAAGGTCCTTTGGAGACTGCAAGACCACCTCCGACACCAACTCAGCTAGGGCGTGTAGGGATGCTGCCGTACAGGTAGGTGCACGGTATATCAGCAGCAGCCCGTCTATCCCCAGCCAAATCGATCACCAAATGGATCCCCTCCATACCCAAAATAGTCTGCACTGGATACCTTCTCACAGACCAGGTGTCCTTAAAAATAACAGCTACACCGCCTCCCCGCCCCTCAGATCTAGGCTGGTGCTGTCCAGAGGACCCGGCTGGACCAAGGTCAGCGAAAATTGGCCCCAACTCAGCGTCCAGTCAGGTCTCTGGAATACACACGAGGTTGGCTGATTGATCCAGGAGCAACTCCCGGATCGGTGTAGATTTATTACCAACCAACCTCACATTCGTCATCAGCAGCAGTCCAGGACCAGCGCCACCCCCCCAATCTCGATCACTGCATTACCTGTCCGGGGGCGTGTGAGGGGGACTGGCATCACGCACATGTCCCTCCTCATTGGTGTTACCTGCATCCCAGAAGGACCACAGTTGCCCTGGCCCAACACAACCTCAATGGCTGCAGACCCTCCCCCTCCCCAGCCTGCCCCCCCCTCCCCCCGGTGGCTGTCCCCACCTGGCACCCAAGGGAGACCCAACCCTCCCCAACCCAGTCCCCCCCTCCCCCTTACATTGGGGGAGGGAGCCATAACCCCTCCACCCAAATTCACCCCTCTCCCAAGACAGCCCCTACCACTCTGCCCCAATATAACAGACGGCCCTCCTGAGGGGCACACCCATGAGCAAGAAACACCCTTCTCGCCCTGCACTTTTTTTGGTGTAAGCTTGCTGAGGCCCCAAGAATTCCATTTGGACCCAATTGGCTTTCCATGGGAAACTAAGATAGCTACAAAGAGAGTTGGAACAGAAACAGCAACAAAACTAAAAGACCAGAATGAGATGAAACAGAAATGGTGGGGTTTTCTTTTCAAATGACCCCATTTCCCAGCCACTAGCAAACAGAGCTCTCACTGAAGGTATTTTACCACTAAGAGAAACCCGATGCTGTGACCAAGACAACAGAAGTCAGAAAGGTTTCATGAATCCATTGCTGCAGGTATTTCTGGATAACGGAGGGGTCATTTATGCCTCTGGAATTAGGTCAGTTATCTAGCAAAAAATAAGGAACCCAATTCTTTTCAACAAGAATGCAAGAAGGTAAAATCTAACCACGGTTGGAAGTTTAGCTGTCACAGAACAGCAGAGACATTCTCGTTGTACTCGTCAGATGATCCACAGCTCCAGAAACACTTTTATTCCTCCTCCTCCTTGTGCTTTGGAAGAAGTTAGTGACTAAGAGGAGGATGTGCGTAACTCATTCATTT
This sequence comes from Sphenodon punctatus, assembly GCA_003113815.1. Classification (NCBI taxonomy): domain Eukaryota; kingdom Metazoa; phylum Chordata; class Lepidosauria; order Sphenodontia; family Sphenodontidae; genus Sphenodon; species Sphenodon punctatus. The sequence continues at coordinate 269,261 of QEPC01006697.1, read as the reverse complement.
GCTAGCCCTATAGCCAAACTAAAGGAATACCTAATCATAGTAGAGTACAAAGATAGTGAACGGTGATCCAACAGCCTCTTCTAGCTGTTAACTTGCGTCGTTTTAAAGGAACACTGCTGGATCAACCACATCTTTTGAAGAAAAAAGTCTCCTTGTCTGTGAAAGATGTTTTAAAAAAACTGGGTTTTTTTTCACTGTTTGGTCGCTAGGTTTCCATTGTGACCTCCATCCAAGTTGCACTCTGTGGCTTCCATCATCGCAGCAATAAGGCAATTAGGATAATCGCATTAAGTCGCCAAAGGTCTCTGTGTTTCCCCACGTTTAACACAGATTTCATATCATTTTGACATAAATGTGGTTTTACACTAGTGTCACTGGCTAAAATCTCTTTTTCCACAGCCAACACCTTTCCTATTGCTGGCGACTACTTTTGTTCTATGGATAATTTTTTAATTAATTGTGTGTGCAACAGGCTGCATTCATCACTGCAATATTGGGGACTGGATGAGGGCAACCCATCTGAAGCCGAATCCCGACAAGATGGAGGTGATGCGGGTGGGAGGGGCTAAGGGAGTGGTGGCTCCTGTCATTGATGGGGTTCGTCCTCCGTTGGTCCGTTAGGTTCGCAGCTCCGCCTGGATGGCGGCTGTGGCAAGGGGCGCGTTCCACCAATTACATCTGGTGCAATGGCTTTGACCATACATCTCGGACTCCGACCTAGCCACCATCATCCTTGCTTTCATCACCTTAGGACTGGACTACGTGAGACTAGACTACCCTTGGTGATGGTTCAGAGACTGCAGCTGGTGCAGAACGCATCGCCGGGAGCACATTACACCAGTGCTCCGGTCTTTGCACTGGCTGCCTAGAGTCTTCCGGCCCGATTCAAGGGGTTGGTTTTGACCTATAAAGTCCTACACAGCCTGGGCCCTGCCTACCTGCAGGACCACCTCACTCCCTGAGCCCTAGACTGGCCCCTGCAGTCAGCTGGGAGCGCCCTTCTCAAGGTCCCCCGAGCGTCTCAGGCGGCAACTACGAGGAGGGCGTTTCGCATCAGGCCCTTCCGACAGAGGTCCACTTGGTCCCGGACATTCCCTCTTTCTAATGACTGTGTAAGATCTGGCTGTTCCGCCGAGCTTTTGCTGAGAGTGATGGGTGGGGGGTTAGGTTCTTAGCTCCACCGCGGTGTCTATTTTATATTGTTGAATTTTGTATTTCTATTTATTTATATTTATATTATATGTATATTGCATTTTATGTTTTACTAATGACTGCAGCTGGTGCAGAATGTGCAAAGGGGGAGAGGAAACAGAGGAAGAGACAAGGATACCTACATGAACTTGTGAGGTCTCAAATGCACGTGCTTGGCTTAGTTACAAAGATGTCGTTACTCATTTAATGTTACACAAAATAAGATGATTCAGGATAAGTCAGCAAGGGGGTGAGGGGAATGTGGAGCCAGGGAAGGTGGGTTTTGAGGAACTTATAGTCTTCTGAGCCCGATTCAAAGTGTTGGTGCTGACCTATAAAGCCCTACATGGCCTGGGCCCCGCCTATCTGCGAGACTGCCTCATTCCCTGGCTCTGGACCGAACCCTGCGCGCAGCTGGTAGTACCCTTCCTGAAGTCCCCTGGGTATCCTGGGGGGGGGGGGGGGGGGGGGGGGGGGGGGGGGGGACGATGGAGAGGGCGTTCTCGGTGGCCACACCGAGGCTGTGGAACTCCCTCCCAGTGGAGGGCCAGGTGCCCCCCAGACCTTTCCTCCTTTCAACAATGCAAGACCTGGCTGTTCCGCCAACATTTTGGTCATGGAGATGGGTGAGGGGTTGGGGGGGGACTGGGTTAGTGTAGGAAGGAGTCTGGGGTATATTACCTCCATTTAATGTTGTTTTATTATTTATTATATGTTGTATTTATTGTTTATTTTATGATATTTTATTGGTATATTTTCTATGTTTTGTTACCCACCCTGAGCGGTTTTAGCAGGAGGGACAGGATAGGAGTCTAATACACACACACACACACACACATACATACATAAAGAACCGCCCCGAGCTGGTAATAGGAGGGTGCAGGATAAGAAGTTTTCCGAAATAAGTATTTGAGTCTAGGAGATGAAAGTAAACACTGTTACTAGTACACCCTAGCAATCAGAGGGTTTGCGATTTCACCTTTATAATACATCAGCTAGAAAAAAACGGATGTGAATCCTGGCCCTTTCAGGCAAAGCAGCAATAGGGACCGACACACACACACACACACACCTCCGTCGCCTACGTCCTGGTGAGGAGAGGTTGGTTGGGACTCGGGGCTAGTGGGCGAGCTTGCACCTGTCTGCATGGGACCTGCGTGTGGCGGAGCACGTCTGCCTTTGTGAAGGAGATGGAGGGAGCTTTGTGCCTGTCGGTGCTCGGCTGCTGTGGTGTCTGGCTGATCCGAGTACTGGTGCGAGGGAGCGCATCAGCAGGTGCCAACAAGTCTCACTCTGGATCTAGCCGCAGCTACAAGGGCTGCCAGGGAAGAATATCCGTTCACACTTTGTCGGCGTTACAGGTACAGTCAGGGGAACTACCCCAACGTGCTTTACCTAAAAGGGCGAATCTCCCTTTTCCTGAATGTCGCCTCCCGCAAAGGCCTCGTTCCACACAAACTCTTAAGCCTGGGGGTAACTGCGCTTTAGCCACCCTCCCCATCACCAGAATGGCCTGGCCAGGGGAGAAGAGGCAGGTGCCCCTGATGAAAGAGGATTACTCCCTCCTTCACCCGCCATGCGATACTCCAGCTTTGGAGGGAGCCTGCCCGATTCAGCCGGCTGTCCTCTACTGGGGCCGGACAGCTGATCCTTGGGACACCAAGAGTACTACCCCCCCCCCCCGCAAGCCCCTAGCGCAGAGAGGGGAAGCGAGAGGGAGAAGCCCTTGAATATTTTGCTGGCTCTGCTTCTGGGCTGGAGGGAGCTTGCAAAGGGCCCCACGCGGCATGCGCGACCTACCCCCTCCCCACACCTGCTCCCCAGGGGGGCTCCTTGCGCCAGGGAAACGACCCCCCTCACAGGCACCTCCTTCCCCTCTAGAGATACCCCTCCTCTGCCCCCCTCCCAGCATCCCCCCCTCCTCTGGAGGCCCCTCCCCTCTAGAGATACCCCTCCCCTCTAGAGATACCCCTCCTCTGCCCCCCTCCCAGCATCCCCCCCTCCTGTCTCTTATACACATCTAGATGTGTATAAGAGACAGGCCTAGTAAACAGGCAGCCCCCAGTCGGCCCTGCCTATATCTCACATACTTGCAGCAGCTTCCACCAGTGGCACCGCTGGCGGTCTCCCTCCCTGCAGCCGCTTCTCCGCTGAGAGGCACGCTAGAGATCTCCCTCCCCTCCCTTACTCAGCCTCCCTGGCTGGGCGCGCTAGGTGGGACTCTATGATGCTGGAAGACCTGGATGCTGGCAGGGCTATGGAGGAATCTAGTTGAC
>QEPC01006697.1:223096-246858 GCA_003113815.1 Sphenodon punctatus | reverse complement strand
GAGGCTGCGCCCATACATCTCCAGACCCGACCTGGCCACTCTCATCCATGCCTTCGTTACCTTGAGACTTGATTACTGCAATGCACTCTACATGGGGCTTCCCTTGGTATTGGTTCGGAGACTGCAGCTGGTGCAGAATGCGGCGGCCTGTCTCCTTACGGGGACTGGTCGCCGTGAGCACATTACACCAGTGCTCCATTCTCTGCACTGGCTGCCTATAGCGTACCAAGCCAAGTTCAAGGTGCTAGTATTGGTATACAAAGCCCTATACGGTCTTGGCCCCTCTTATCTCGGGGACCGCCTCGCCTTCCGTGACTCAGGACGGACCCTCCGATCCACTGGGGGCGCCTATCTGGAGGTCCCCTGTGTAAGGCGGGGGGCCACCACGGAGTGGGCATTCTCGGTGGTTGGGCCACGGTTGTGGAACTCCCTTCTGAAGGAAGCCCGCCTGGCCCCGGGTCTGCTCGCCTTTCGGCGAGCATGCAAGACGTGGCTGTTTGCCCAGGCCTTTGGAGGGGGGGGAGGGGTAAATGGGGGAGATTGGTGGGGTGGGGAATTTGCGGGAATTGGAGGGTAGGGTTAGGGTTGATTTTTTAAAAATTATTTTAAAATTGATGTTGGTTTTTAATGTGTTTTATTGTATTGTTAGCCGCCCCGAGATGCCGTGGGCATGAGGGGGCGGCATAGAAATGCCAATAAATAAATATTAGGCATACACAGCAATTACAATCACAGATTTTCAGAGACAGGTCCCTGTCCAGTGGGCTTACAATCTAAGCTGGACATGGGTGAGGGGAACACAGACACACAGTTCCAATTTACAGATGGGGAACTGAGGCTGAGACTTACCCAAGGTTGCCCAGGGTGTTTATTGGCTAGAGTGAGATTTGAACCTGGGTTTCCCAGCTCCAAGTCAAACATCTTATCCACCATGCTGCATTGGCTCTTAACTTCATTATACAGAGCACAGGGGCAGAGAGATAAGACACCAGCGGGGCTACCCACTCATTCGTGTTCACACATATAAGCATACAGCATGTACAGACACAAACCACCTCACTTTGAACTTCAGGTCTGAATGAAATCCAGAATCTCAGAACAAAGTTTAAAGTGCAGTATCTCTCTTTTTTGATGAAACCAAATGCAACTGCAAATTTTTCATGACTAAATTATTTGTAGGTCGATGGCTCTGCCTCTGCTCAGAGATTTGGGGTGTTTGTTGAGTTTCCCACAATCAGATCGGCATGTCTGATTTTCCCCTAGTTCCATGAGCAATTTTTTCTTAACAATCTGGGTTTCACAGAATTGCGGCCGAAAGGGAGGTATCCTGCTCCATTCTTATCTTTATGTAAAATACTTCTCGGTTAACACATCCTATTCTTTGCTCCGCAGGAGATATTTGGCTACAAAACCCAAGGTTACCGGCTGGCCCTGTGCATCGCTGGGTCCCTCCTCTCCTGCGGGGCTCTCTTGCTCTTGTTCTACTGGAAGCCAGAGTGGGACGTGTGGGCAAACTGCGCTGCTTGTGACTTGGAAGAGGCCGACATCGTGTTGCTTCGGACAACAGTAGGTGGCCATTTTTATTGTGTAACCTCACGGGTTAAACTCCTGTGACTGGGTGGCTGAGGATATTCCTGAAGCCAGGTTCTCCCATGACATCGTGCACAAAATACCCTTTGTCCCAATAACAAATGAGAGCCGCCTGGGTGGAGAGTGGCGGGCAGCTGAGCAGCCACTTCACAGGGCATCCCTGGGCATCATACAGAACTTGCTATGGAGTCTCTCTTCTGCTCCACCCTTGGCAAAAGATCTGCCCTCTGGGATGTTGGCACGCTTCGAACCGAGTCTCATCTTTAGATGATGGCCAGAAAGTCCACTCAACTTCCCACCATCCATGTCAGACCCCTGATGGGTCTTCACCTCCACCTGGAGTTAGGGATGACTCTCATCGTGCATCCCAAGATCACAAATGGGCTAAGCAGCAGGGCTGTGGAGACTAGAACATTTATCCACCCACAGAGTGGGTGCTTTGACCAGGACATGCTGAGACCACCTCTTGGGCCAAGAGGGCAGTTCACTCTCCACGTCCAGCCCACCGTTGCTAATTGTTATGGAGGTTTTATTAATACAGAAAGGCATCCACTGGGAACAAGAATTAGATCTCTTGGAATTTGCTTTCCCCTCTGCCACCACAGGGCCCCCAATATCTGGCAGGAAGCTTCACTCAGGTGCCACACTGAGACCAAATGGCATTTTCTGAGATTTGCAAAGGCTGAATTGATTTGAATTCCTAAATTAGATTGTTTGTATAAGAATTAGCAGCTCTGAGATTAGGCGCCATCGTGCCCTAAAGAGCTACTTGAGTTCATAAAATATGGAAATCAGAATTCCAAAATCAAAAGTTTCACTTCAACGTTTGAATAGTTACCAAAACTTTGAGCCAGATCTTGGGCTGGTTGGATATGCAAATTGAGATTCCAGTTTGAAAGTTTGAATTTGGGGTCCATCTAAAGGTTGATTTGCAATTTCAGCCTTGCTCTGCTTAGTGTCTAAACAGAGGGCAGGAGGGACAGGGACTTGGCCAAGGTCACTCAGTGGCGGAGCCAGGATTAGAACCCAGGTCTCCTGAATCCCCATGTCAGCATGTCTAATTGCTGGACAAGACCAGCTGCCCATTACTCTGCTTACGTGTGTATAATTGTGGTACCGGGGCCCAGATAACAGCTATGGAGGCCCCATATTAAGCCATATTTGGGGAGACTTTCCCCCAATCACCCATGTACACACTCCTCTGCAGCACTCAAGGTGGGTGGCTTGTTTTAATGCCTTTATTGCCAAGTAAACCATAAGAGAAGGGTTTGCCTGGGAGAGCTTGGCTGCAAACCTGCAAACGCTGCCTGGAAGCCTCTGTCTCTCTTCCCCGCAGGTAACTTCATGAAAGAGGGGGCAGCCCTGAGGGCGGTGGACGAAGGCCGCCGCTGCCAAAGGGCGAAGGGGCGGGCTCTTCGCAGGCAGAGGCGGTGTAAGCGGCCAGGGGGTTATATCTGGAGTAGAGAGAGTGTCTCGCCTAGTCGCCTTGATTCCTTTTGAAGAAGAGGCTCAAATTGTGCCCAGGCCACCCTTGCCGTACTGATCCCGTAGAGAGTCGAGTTCCTGCACTGAGAGCAAGGTGGGTGTGAGAGCAGCTCAAGGGCGTCGCTCCCGTTGGACAGACAGGGGCATTCGTCCCGGGGCCCGTACTGGCTGGGGGCCCAGTATCCAAGGTAGCTAAGCCACCCGTCCCCCCCGCCTTTTTCTTCTTTTGTTAAATTGCCAGCTGAGCTGGCTGGGGGCCCTTCCAGCTGCTGCGTGAGGCCCCCTCCCTGCCCGCGGTTATTGTGTCTGACACAGGCAGGGAGGGGGAGGGGCCTCACGCAGCAGTCTGCGTTGGGTCCCCTTTAAAAGAGGACGCTTATTAAAAATACATGGTGCAGGGCTGCACTGGAAGCACTGCAGCCCTGCAACATGTATTTTTCATAAGTGTCCTGTTTTAAAGGGGAGGTCTGGCCACCCTAGCATCGGGTCAGGTCACAGCTCAGCGTGCCCCCTTGGTGCTGCGTCGCGAAGGAGGAGTCCTCCCCACCAGCCCAGACCCAGTCCGGGCAGGGCTGGCTCGAGGGAGGCCCAGCCCGAGTAGGACAGTGCCCAGCAGTGGCTCCACTCAGTAAGGGAACCGTTGCCAGGCACCTTCTTGCTCCGGCGCTCCCCGCATCGAGCCGGCCCAGCCCCCGGCCTCCAGGACTGGTCAGGTGGGCCGGGGCAGCAATGGCACTGCTGCTGCTGCTGGCCGCGCTTGGCCCCAGCGACGGATGGGCCCAGCAGCAGGCCCCCAGCAGCACGCCGCAGACTCTGCAGAGAGCAAGTAAGTCCCGAGCCCCAGCAGCCCAGCGCCCCTAGGCCGACCGAGCTGGGAGGCGCCCCTAGACCGGCCGACGGCTTCACCACCGGCAGGAAGAAAGAGGGGACGGGCGCGAGGACATTTCTTGTCCCTGGGCCCATCCCAAGCTCGCTGCGCCCCTGGAGCAGCTGGGGGGTCTGACCCAGGCAGACACCTGAAGCTGCAGTTGGATCCCCTGGACTTTTGGAAAACAAGTGCTCGCTTGATTTTGCATTTGTATTTCTGAAGAAGAGCTCTTTGCCCTTCTTTGGATTTGTAATTTGAAATTTTATTTGCTGGGACTCCTCTGTTGATTTTAGTAGGGGTCCCTTAAGCCTAGCTGTTTATACCGTGTGATACATAGTATTTTATTGGATTGAATGATGGAATTGCGCTCCCAGGGGCTTCCTCCTACAGTCATTTTATCAGATGAATTAAGGTTGGCAGAGGGACCCCCCTCCCCTTGGGGCGTTTATAGACGAGACCAAAAAGGCAGCTGATCCTTTGATCAGCCGCCTTTCTTGGCGCTTGTCTACTTGCTGGGGCCACTTTTTAATCCGCGTCGGAGGGGGCAGGCGAGCCTGCCCCCTCCGACATGGATTCCCGAAGTGCCGGCTTTACGCCGCACTTCCTGGTCCCGCGGGCGAGTGCGCATGCACCGAAGGGCGCACATGCGCACTCGCACTCTGCGCCGTGTCTGAGCAGCAGACACGGCACGCAGAGACTGCGCGGGGGGGAAAGCCGGCATTTGGTGATCCCGCTTGTAAGCGGGATCGTCTATAAACGCCTTTGGTCTCTGGTAATTCACGTGGCTGCACCCAATCCAGATTAACCCAGTTCTATACCTTGAGGCCAGAACAAGGGGATAGGAATGACAATGTCTTGGGCTTGGGCCAAGGAGGTGAAAACGATAAACTTACAGCTGGCGGTAAAGGCCATGGGGCTCCTAGAGGGTGTGTTTTGGGTCTGGATGCGAAACTAGGTAAAACAGAGCAATTACTCCATTCCTTGATTGGAGGTAACTTCTCTTACAGTTTAAGACAAGAAGCAGCTTTGGATATTAGGTTCAAGGAGTTAGATAAGAAGCTGGAAGGACTGGGGGAGATGATCTTCAAAATGAAGATTTTAGTAGGGGGCCTCTGGCTGGAGTTCAATAAAGCTATGGGGGCAATGGGGATACCTCTAAAGGGGATACCCCTTGTCTCTCCCTCTGTTCCCCCTTCCCTGTCTCCCCTCCTCCTGTCTTTAGATTGTAAGCTCTCGGGCAGGGACCGTGTTTATCTTGTTTTTTGTAAAGCGCCAGGTACATTGCTGGTGCTATATAAATGCTAATAAAATAATAATAATAATAATAATAAAGGTAGATGGTACCAGGCAAACTGTAGTATGTCAGCATCATACATTTTTTAAGATGATGCTCCCTCTCTGCAGTTCAAAGATTTGCATGATTCAGAGGAAAGTTCCACCCGCTTGGCCCTGCAAGTAGCACCCCCTTGGCCCTGACGAAATGACCCCCAGAAGACTGTGAAGAACGCTCCAAGGGTGAGAACTCCTCAGACTAAGGATAGGTCTAAGTTGAATTTAAGAACCAGAGATGTTCACTGCTCAAGAGATTTTTTTTACCAATTCTCCTCTCAGAGTGTGGCCGCAGGAAACTAGATCGCGCTGGGCCTCGGCCCTGATATTTAACTTTAGTAAAAGAAGGAAATGTCATTTTTTGCTGAGAGGTCGAGTGCTAGACGTCGCCTCCTTAAGTGACTTTATTAAACATTCAATGAGAATATTGAGACAGCCTATCAAGAGCTGTCTAGTTAGAGCTCTCTGCGATAGGGGGAGCTTTGCGAGATGGGAAATTGCCTTTAATGATGAAATAGCAGTAGAGGCTATAGGGGGTGAACACAGCCCACTTAGAACTACAGGCATTTTCATCCAGAGGGTGGGAAATTCTCTGGCTAGAGCCATTCTAGACCTTAGGGACGTTATGTTTTGTTAGTTAGTCCTCCGGGGCCTCGGACGGTGACCGTACCCACTCTCCCAGTCACAAAGTTAAAGAGTGACTTACTTGATTCAGGAGATCTCTTCTTCCTCTCTGGATGAATTATCTGTATCAGCTATGCGAACTGTGGTTGAATGGGATACGGTTGATGAGACGGGCCCTTTGGCTGCCTCGTTACCTGGCAATACCACTGCTTCGAGTATGCCAGCATCGGAAAGCCCGGCGGCGTCTTTCCAAAGACAAGGAAAGGGTTTTGAGACTGTCTCCCCGTATATGGCCCTGAAGGCAGGATATTCCAAAGGCTCGAACAGAGAAACAGATGAGCAGGGAGAAGGATCTTGGGTGACCTCTTTGGATGTACCTTCAAGAATGATCTGACGTAAGGCTGCCCTTTTGGTTTCTGTACTCTCCTGGAATGTAGAAGGACAAGCTTTTAGATGAGGAGTGGAGAGAATTTGTTATTCAGCATCATGTTCTTTGCTTTCAAGAAACTTGCCTCTCATCGGAGGATGCAAACTCCTTGGAGTTGGTTGGTTATTATAAGCGCGTGGCTCCTGGTGTGAGGACGGGTATGATGGAGCGCCCTTCTGGTGTGGGGAGCACCCTGATCTCCTCTCAGTTTTCAGGACAGAGCAGGTCACACCCAGTTCAGCTTGGAAACTGTCTCGTAGTTGAGACAATGATTAAGGGAGCCCCTTCCCTTATTCTCATTAATATTTATGTGCCACCAGAGTCATCTGTTTTTGATGACAAATCTATTTGGACTAAATTAGATCTCCTGTTGGACTCATTAGAGGTCTCTTTCCCCCAATCTCCTATCCTGCTTGCAGGTGACTTAAATGCTAGAACAGGATCACAGTTGTCAGAGTTAGGTGATATTGAGGCGCTGGACTGCTTGAAAATTCCATATAGGGTGTCCAAGGACCAAGTGGTTAATAGCACAGGTGAAGCCCTATTAAAAGTCCTTGGGTTACATAATATGGTGATCCTTAATGGAAGAACATACGAACAGCTATACTGGGTCAGACCAATGGTCCATCCAGCCCAGCATCCTGTCTCCGACAGTGGCCAATCACGGTGGCTTGGGAGAAGCACCCAACAGGTCACAATGGGGGATCCATTCCCTGTTGTTTTCCCCCAGCTCCCGTCATGTTCCCTGATCCTGTCTGGCTGTTGCAGAGTGTCCAGGTTTGATTTTCATGCATGGACTTTATTTCTTCTGTTGCTGCCTTTACCCATTTGTTGTGTTCCCACACTAGGCTTCTCTCCATACCAGAGTTCGTATGGGGTTTTACTTACTGTTCTTGAGTAGAGTCGGTTCTGTAGATATGTCGCTGTAACTACTGCTTCGCCCCAATATTTTTCTGGCAGTCCGGACTCCATCAACATGCACCTGATCATTTCAGTTAAGGTTCTGTTCTTTCTTTCAGTTACCCCATTTTGCTCGGGCGTGTATGGTACTGTCTTCTGGTGCTCTGTCCCGTGGGCTCTCAGGAAGTCTTCAACTCTCTTTCCTGTGTTTCGCCTCCGTTGTCGGTTCGGAGTACGAGCGGCTTGCATCGGAATCTGTTGCTTGTCATGGTTATGTAGTCCTTTAATTTTTCCAGTACTTCATCCTTGTTCTTCATGGGATATGTGACTGAGTATCTTGAATAGTCGTCTATGAATGTCGCTATGTATCTGTTCCCTCCAGGTGTGGGTACTTTCCTGGGGCCGCACACATCGCTGTGTATGAGGTCAAGTGGCTTGGAGGTTCTAGTCTGACTTGCCTTGGGGAGCGTTGCTCTGGTGGCTTTAGCTTTGATACAGCATTCACATCTCATGGTCAAGGGACATGCTGACACTATGAGGTCTTTTGTCAGCTGCTGTCTTTGCAGTTCCTTTATACTTTCCGGGTGCCTGTGACCCAGGCGTCGATGCCACAGATGAATACAGTCCTTGTGTTGCTCATGTGCAGTGAGTTTTGCTTGTTCCTTGGTTGCACTCAAGTGATACATGGAGGCACATTAACGATACCAGTAAAGGATGTGCTGTAGAGGGAGGACTCCTATCCGTTAAACGCATAACAGAGAATGGGCTCACCGTCAAGTTCCGGGGTCATGAATGCACAATCCAAAAGGGGACAAGGGTCCTAGCCAGAGCCTTTGCAGATGAGCACCTGTATCACTTGTGGTAGCAGAGGGTGGGTCACAGGCACCCGGAACGTATAAAGGAACTGCAGAGACAGCAGCTGACAAAAGACCTCACAGTGTCAGCATGTCCCTTGACCATGAGATGTGAATGCTGTATCAAAGCTAAAGCCACCAGAGCAACACAAGAACTTTACTCAAGCTTTTCAGGCACAGTCTCCATTTTGTCTTCATCCTAGTTAGATGTAACTAAAGGATTTGTGCCTGAAAAGCTTGAGTAAAGTTCTTGTTTAAAGCTTCAGCTGCATTTGTCTTTAATGATTGTGAATCAGACATTACTCTGCAACACTGGCTAATAGCTGCTAATGGACCTATCGTCCAGAAACGTGTCCAAACCTCTTTTAAACTCAGCTACAAAATTACAAAATGAGGAAACTAGTTTTAACTTACCTTTCTTCATTTTTGGCATGACATGGACAAATTTGTTGAATATACATGACTCGTGGCAGGGTTCTGGTGTCTTAGATTATGCAATTACCTCCATATTTAATTACGACCAATATGTGGAGTTTATAGTCATACCCAGACCTGAGGATAGTCACTACCCATTGGGGATAGGTTTTGCTACTGGGTCCCAATCCTCAGTCCCAAATACGATCTCTACTCCCTTGATGACCCAATCTCCTGTGATACGTCGAGTAAAGTGGGCATGTCCTGTACATGTTAAAGTCATGGTCATGTTAGGCTCAGCTGATTTTTGTCAGCTTAGCGAAATTGCCCAGTGGACGGACTCTAAGGCTCTGATGCTTTAGAAAAGGTTCTAGATTCCCTTATGCCTTTAGTTACTAAGAGCACTCCTGTTTCAACCCGCCAGAGGTATTTTTCATGCTCCAGCTGGTTTGATAACGACTGCCGGCAGGGAATAAAAGAACTGCTTGCTTTACGTAAGGCTTGGGTTGTTCAACGGTTACTATGTACCTGGGAAGCCGTGATAAATTCTAGAAGCGCTTGTAAGAAACTACTTTATAGCAAGAAAGCAGCTAGAGAAATGCAGACCTGGGCAGATCTTCAGACTGCCTCAAGACAATGAGATTCTGCTAAATATTGGACTATTATTAACTCCTTAAAGCCAAAAAAATCATGGGATGATTACACATATTGAGGGGGAACCTTGGATTGCTTATTATCAAGGTGTGTTTAAAGGTTCTGGAGATGGCCAGACTTCTGAACTAGATACTGTAACAGAGATGTCAACAAGAGTATCACGTCCTGATCTCCCGGAGGAAATGATATCCCGTTATATTTTCAAGCTGAGGTTGCGTAAAGCCCCGGGTTTGGACTTCATTCCTGCAGAGCTCTTTCTTGAGTTCTCTTCCTGGTGGATACCAGTTTTCACTAGATTGTTTACCTTATTTACTCAGTTCAAACGTTTTCCATCTTCCTGGGTTATCGCAATAATAGTCCCAGTGTTCAAGAAAGGGAACAAAGAGGATCCAGCCTGTTATAGGTCGATAAGCCTTTTACCAGGGATAGGTAAGGTCTATGCTCACTACTTAATAGAACACCTTGACGAATGGGTGGGCGGAAGTCAGCTTCTAGCAGAGGAACAGGCAGGCTTCCACCAAGGGCAGTCAGTTACTGATGATTGTTTCATTCTCTCACATCTAATAGATAAGTATGTTTCAAGGGGAGGGGGGGAGCCTATTTGTGGCCTTCATTGACTTCTCACAAGCTTTTGACTTGGTTAACAGATTTAAACTATGGTCAAAGCTAGTGCAGATGGGCATCAGCCAACACCTATTGGAATTGCTGATTGAGTTCCATAGAAATTCTAGAGCAGTGGTAAGGCTGGGTATCCAAGCCTTCTAACATCAATGTAGGAGTCCATCAAGGGTGCTTACTGGCACCAATACTCTTTAGCCTTTTCATAAATGACCTGGTTAAGTCTATCTAAGAAGTCAATTCTACGCCCCCGAAAATGATGGAACGACCATTAAGTATCCTGCTATATGTGGACGACATTATACTTTTGTCACAAACTGAATTAGGTCGCCAGCAAAGTTTTAATCGACTAGATGTCTGTTGTATCAAAAATGATTTAAAAGTAAATCTGCAAAAATCAGAGGTGATTGGCTTTGGAAAGACGAGAGCTCAATATAAATGGTCTTTAGGAGAGCATCGGCTAGCCCAAGTGTCCGAGTACGTTTCTTTGGGAATAACTTTCTCTGCATCAACTTCCTGGGTGGCTCACAGGGATTCTCCGGTAAATAAGGCATCGAACTCAATTGCAGGGATTCTCAGAACATACAGGGCCTCTCAATCTGTGAATGTAGTTCAAGCTATCGAAGTATTCAAAGCTAAGGGCTTAGCACAACTTCTTTATGGCATAGAAGTTTGTTATCCATGTTATTACCGGAGAATGGAGGCTGTTCAAAATAAGTTTATACTGGGAGTATTGGGTGCCCCAGTGTCTGTGCCACTTACTACGCTCTGGACTGAAACGGGTCTTTTCCCTATATCTACATTAGTGATGATTAGAACTGTCTCGTACTGGAATAAGATCTCTAGGTTAGAGTCTCGACGTCTGGCTAGAGCAGCGATCTTGCGTAGGGAGCAGGAAATTCTGGTGGTGGACTGAGGTTGCTAAAATATTGACCCAAGCAGGTTTTCCTGTAGAAGCATGTGGGATACTTAGATCTTTTACCTTTTCTGAAATAAAGCAGAGGCTTTTTGATATCTCTGAGCAAGAGGAGTTATCCACCCTCTAGTTAATTAGCATAGCACCATGGTACTCCATGGCCAAAGCAACCTTTTCTTTATTATTATGATTAGCATTTATATAGCGCCAGCGATGTACCTGGCACTTTACAAAAAATAAGGTAGACATGGTCCCTGCCCGAGAGCTCACAAGAATCTAAGCAATGTACCTGGTGCTTTACAAAGTAATGGAATCGACACGGTTCCTGCCCTAGAGCTTACAATCTGAGAGACGGGGGGAGACGAAGGGAGGGGAACAGAGGGAGAGACAAGGAGTGTAACATTAATGAGGATGTGAGGTCCCAGGTGCCCACGCTTGGCTTGGTTACATCGAGAATGATGGCTGGCTGGTCCGTGTGGTGAGGATATGAGTACACAGAGCTCAGGTAACAGATTGTACTGGATGGAGGGGATCAGCAGGAGTTAGGTGAGGGGAGCGAGGAGTTGGGGAGGGCGGAGCGGAAGAGGTGGGTCTTGAGGAGGGATTTGAAGGTACGAAGGGAGGGGGCGAGGTGGATGTGGGCAGGGAGGGAGTTCCAGGCATGGGGGGAAGCTAGGGAGAAGGGATGAAGGTGGTTAGGGGAGCAGGGGAGGCGTGGGAGGGCGAGAGAGGGGACAGAGGAGGAGTGGAGTGCACGGCCACGGGCTGGAGTATGGAGGGCGATAAGTGCAGAGAGGTAGGGGGGAGCAAGGTTGTGAAGAGCTTTATAGGTGAAGACTAGGAGCTTGTGCAGGATTTGTTCAGGAAGGGGAAGCCAGTGAAGCGAAGAGAGGAGGGGCTGCACATGGTCGAAGCGACTGGCGAGGTAGATGACCCTGGCAGCAGAGTTTTGGACAGAGATGAGGGGAGAAAGGTGAGAGCGGGGAAGGCCAGAAAGAAGGAGGTTACAGTAATCGAGGCGAGAGATGACCAGAGCATGAACAAGGGTTTGGGCAGTGGAGCAGAGAGAAAAGGGTGAATCTTAGCAATGTTATAGAGGGAGAAGCGACAGGATTTGGCAACAGAGTCGATGTAGGGTTTAAAGGAAAGGGGTGAGTCAAAGATGAAGCCTAAGCTACGGGGTTGGGGGACGGGAAGGTTTTCTTTAGAACCCTCTTTGATTCACCTTCAAGAATTCAAACTGCAAAAGAGGCTAACATTAGCCCGTTTCCAAGTATTTAATTCTGAGGTTGTTAGAGGAAGATATCAAGGACACAACTACTGTGATAGATTGTGCTCTTGTTTCCAAGAGGAAGTTGAATCTCTTTCCCATGTGCTACTCTACTGCCTGTATTACGAAAATCCGACGTTAGCTTGGATCACCCCCCTGTTAGAAGAGCAGCCCTGTTCTACGGACCACTTGCTAATTACGAATGACCTAGCAATTATGAAATGTGGCATTATTTTTCCTTTTGGTAAACAGTAAGGCCACTTTTAGACAAGACAAATTTTGCACATGGTTGGTGAAAAACACACATTTTAATGCTCATTGAAACACCTAAACCATTTTAAATGCACATTTGCCATGATCGTGTAAAAGCCAAAACCGTTTTGAAGGAGGTTTTGTCTGATTACAAACCGGTTTTGAGCCCCTTTGATAATCGGGGGATGCCAAAACCAGGTTTTAAAAATGCGCATTATTTAAATCCGCATTTACAAAACCACATTAAGTGTCTCATCTAAAAGCGCCCTAAGAGAAAGTCACTTCTTAGTGATAGATTATGATGGATGAAATTGATCTGTATTTCCCCTTGGATATTGTAAACGTCTAAGCATTAATTTAAGGTATGCTGGTTCCTCTTTCCTTTGTGAAATCTCCTGAAAGATTAGTAAGGTCTAGCCTTGCTACTTCAGCTAGCAAGGCTGCTCCGGCAAGAAAATGACGCCCTATAATGACCTTGAGATTTTGTGAGAGATTTTTGGAAGACGATATGTTTATGTAACTGAATCCAAGCTTTCGTACTATATTTGTTTGGTGGTTTGCATTCTGTGCCTATTTTATTTATTTATTTATTTAATAATTTCTATCCCGCTCCCTCCAGCCGAATGGCAGCTCGGGACGGCTCACAAATACAGGTAAAACAATCCATACTATACAAAAGGGCTACTTAAACAATGTAAAACAAACCATACAAGAAGTGAAAGCCACTGGCAAACACCCATCCCCCCGTTACCCCCCTAAAGCCCGGAAAAACAGCCAGGCCTTCCGGGTCCAATGAAAGGCCAACAGGCTGGGAGCCCGGCGAGTCTCCTCTGGGAGGGAGTTCCACAGCCGCGGTGCGGCCACCGAGAACGCCCGCTCCATCGTGGGCCCCCGGGGGACCGCCAGGAAGGCGCCCCCGGTAGACCGCAGAGGTTGCTGCACGGCCCAGGGAGTGAGGCGGTCTCTCAGATAAGAGGGGCCCAAGCCATGTAACCAGCACCTTGAATCGGGCCTGGAATGCTATGGGCAGTCAGAGCAGAGCCTGGAGCACTGGTGTAATGTGCTCCGTACGGCCCGTCCCCGTCAGAAGACGGTCCGCCGCATGCTGCACCAGCTGCAGTCATCCCCAAGGGCAGTGCGTTGCAGTAAGCCAGCCCTGAGGTGATGAATGCATGGATAAGGGTGGCCAGGTCGGAGTTTTATGTTTGGCGAAGGCCAGTGCCACACAATAAACCGAACTGCCAATTAAACCGTAATGATAAACGTGTTTTTTTATATGTAGAGCGCTCAGAGTGCCATGGCAGTGGGGTGCTAGATACAAATAAAGATTACGATGATGATGATGATTTAGGCTAAGCAGACATCGAACCGTGCTGACCGACCCTGGGCATCATGCTTTTCTTCCCCGGCACGGCCACTCCAGCATAGTCAGTGCGCCTTGGTGATGAAGTCCGCATACCTGTGTGCGACTGTGCGCGTCCATTTCTCTTTCCAAAGAAGCATCGTTTTTTCCCTGACGAGCCCCTGGGTCTGCTCTGACGAGGGAAGGAAGCCAGGCCAAATCCTGCATTTTTAATCTGGAGTTCAGCTTTCGTTTTTAATTACCTATTCTCGTGTGTCTTCTTAAATGGATTTGCCATGCCATGCAACTTTCCAAATAAGCAAGTTTCTAATTTAGCCCTGATGTAATTAAACAAGGATCCAATTATTTCTAACATTCTTGTTCTTGGGGCCTCCTGGCGATAGTGTGCTTTGGGTGTTTGAGGGCTCCGAGGCCCTTTCGCTGGCTCTTTGCATTCTGCTCAATTCAACTGGCTGGGGCGGCTGGGGCCACAAGCCGGCATCTCCCCGGGTGCCCTCACAATCCACATTCCTAAGGTGAATTTGCAGCTTTTTGTCCCAAGACTGAGGAGCTGGAACGTTTCCAGTTTTAAATGTTTTGATCTGGGGTTATATGGCGTTCATTCCTCTGGCATTCTGTCGCCATGTCAACCTCAGGTATGCGTCAGCGGGAGAACAAGGACTGTAGATTGCTTTGGAGGTTTTGTTTAGGATTTTGTTTCCTCTAGTTTTTGCAGATCAGCTGCCTTCCAATCCATTAGTCACCTGCGTCTGAATCTTAACCATGGGGAGGCATGTTGCCATGCAAATGACTCCATTTGTATTCATGGTTGATGCGAATGCACACGTCATTGATCCAGGGCTTTCGCTGTACGATACACTGGAGGCTTTGAATGCTGATATTATTCCCCCATGCTGTTCCTATTTGTGCGGCTTTGGAGATGCCATTGTGTCTTCTCTGGACTTGTTGCACCACCAGTGAGACAGGAACAGCTTCACCGCCGGGATTGCTTGTCTTGTTTGGAGAGCTGAGAGATCGTGTGGTCGCCGCCGTGTTGGTCCCAAGTGACAGAGAAAGTGGTTCAAATGAGATCTTTGATTGGTCCAACTGCTGTTGGTGGAAGTAAGCCAGCCTTTGGGCTACACAGGGGGGCCCTTCCTCAGGCAGGAGACACTGAGCAAATGCCGGGCAGTCTATAAAGAGTCAGGAAAGAGTGAGTTCAGATAAGACAAGGTGACGAGTGCAGGGCTATGAGAGCTCACAGTGTCTAGTGAGAGCTGAAACAGAGAACCAGAGCCAAATTCAGCAATTTCGGCCACACCAAGCACTAGCCGCTTTCTGCGTCACTTCCAGAACTGGGTATTCACTTCGTTTGTTTTGTCGTCAGTTTTTGGTACTTTGCTCATGTTGATGGTGCTTTTGTGCAACGGTGCTCTTGGGCTACGAATAATAGAAATTGTCTGTCGACTCTCTGCCCCTTCTCCCACGCTGCCCCCTGTGCCTGGAACTCCCTTCCCGGACACACCCGCTTGCTCTGTTCTCTCCCTTGTGATATTCAAATCCCTCCTAAAATCCTACCTCTTCCATCAGGCCTTTCCCAACTCCTCACCCCCAGCAATTTGCTTCTTTATGCTGCTGCTTGTGCGGTCTCATCCTTGAGGATTCCTTCCTCCCTTGTAGCTCAGCACGGGCCCCTGCCACTTCTCCGGGGGCGAGCCAGAGAAGATGAGGCAGGCAGGGGAGAGGGCCGCAGAGCACAGCGACTACTAGAGGGTGCCCAGAGGGGAACGCTGCAGCCAGCCTGACATGAAGCTGACCTGAAATTAACAAGCCTGGCCGAGCGGCCAGCAATGTGGGACACTGAGGTGGAGCACACCCGCCTCTTCCCAGGCCCCCCTCCCCCACGATCTGCTGCCGGTCGGGTGGATCAGGGGAGCCAGGAAGAGCCCGCGCCCTCTCACCATGTTCCTACGCTAAACGAAAGAGAACAGCAGCGCATGCGTGAAACAACGTCAATCTTCGTAGACTAAAACGGGACTTTGTGAGCATTATACCATAAAAATGAGAGCGTGAATTGTAATAAACTAAACAGAAGCCCAAACTGGGGAATACACTTACATTTTCTAAACTACTTAGAACTTGATAAATTTCCTACCCTGCTCAACAGATTTGGGGGCAGCAGAAAACGAGATAATCTTTATGACTCAGTCATCCAATCTGCCCAACATGTTACTACCTCGAAACCACTAGCCTACTAATGGGGTGTGTGTGTAATCTGAAACACGTACCGTCTGTAGCCCCCATTTTACAGGACACCAAAATAACCGAAGACTGTACTTGCCTTAACTAATTGGAGTTGCTACCACGGCTCCATAATTAGTCCAAGCTCCGACGGAGGCATAGAGGTTAGGGGCGGAGGCACTGAAAAGATAGCCCCATCGTGGATCTGTGGCCTGGACCTGCCCCCTCTCCTCGTGCACTTCTCATCTCGGCCCCCTTTACCTAAGCTCAGTTTTTCATCGCTTGGGGGTAGGAACTGGATCCAAGACCAGATTCCAGGCACTAGAAAGGGGCCACATAAAAACTCGCCAGGGACCACCCCGGCCCTACCCCCTCCTGGCATCCCCACAAACCCCTCCCTACCCCCATCAGTGCCTCCCACACCCCTGCCCAGTTCCATTCCTACCCCCCATCCTTTTGTCAGTATCCTTGCAGGCCTCACCCCCTTGCATTCTGTCACGCCTGACTCACTCAGCTTTGCCCCCCCTCCAGTATGCATGGTCAGCCCCCCCACAACTCTATTCCCCCTTTGATCAGGGTCAGTCCTGCCCCCACCCCAAAACCGAAAACTCTACGCCCATGACACAAGTTGGCACTAAACGGTCTCGCTGACGTGAACCAGAATGCCAAAACGAAATCAACGAGGAACTGAATAAACAAGCTTTCCAAAACAAACCGTCTGAATTAGCCGAGATGCCAATATCCCATCTCTAATGAAGACTTAGCGAGATATTTGTTTGTTTAGCGGAACGTGTGGCTAGGCTTTGCGGATATAAAACGGTGTGTTGCTTTCAGCCCGAATGGTTTTTGTGTGGCTGCAATGGAGATCCGTGTTTCCCGTCCACGCAAGCTTTGTGCTCTTCGGGCAGCACAACAGATTTGTGGTCTGGCATCTGGCGGACACTTTTGCTGATGCTTGTGGTGGGCACTAATTGACTTTTAACCCCTGCAGGGGGAGTTGACTGGTGGAGGGGAGCCCACCTGAGGCGAGAGAGAGATGAACTATATTGAGTGAACTTTTTGCATGCTCTTGCACTGGCCTCTGCTCTCCGTTTCTTTAGGATGAATTTCAGATTTATTCCCGGAAGAAGGTGACTTGGATTTCTTTGTCTGTGCTGAACAGTTTTAGCCCAGACAATCCGATCATTGCCGATGAGGACAGCATCCTCAATAAAGCCATAATGAAGCCAGATTTCCAGGTAAGCAGGGATTACAAAGCGAGGACTTGGATCGTACTGGGGTTCTGAATATTCTGCTGTGGCTCTGCACAAAGAGATTTGCATAAGAGCCACCTCCCCGGGTGGGTCCCAGAAACAGAGGTTTGGTGGAGGTGGAGGAGGAGGAGGAGGAGGAGGAAGTCATTGGAAATTTCAAAAATCTAGCTCCTGTTTTCCCTTTTTAATCCAAATAGAGCTTGATTTTAATTTTTTTTACTTTTTTGCATGCTGCCTGAAAACCAGACGCTTTTGCTTTTGATCAAATTTGGTTTCTGAAAACTGAAAAACAAAAACCCAACTGAGAGTTTTTCAGAAAATAAATATTATGGCAGAAATGGAGGATTTTTGCAACAACAAAAAATCCATTTTGGAAAAATTCCATTCTGTGACAAAAAGTAATTGTTTTGATTGAAAAATTCTGATCAGCTCTACCCAGCAGGCTCCTTTGAGGAATCTGCATGCTGATAAGAGGTGCCGCGGCTTGATGAGGGGCACAGAACAAGTCAGCATCAGCCCAACCCCCCTTGATTCCCAGCCCTGGGTTCTAGCCACTGAACTGGAACTTCAGGAGCCCATGAAAGTGACTGCTGAATTTCCTGCTTCATTAGGTCTTATTATTTTTATATCTGCAGTAAGATTTTCAGTAGAGAAATAAGGCAAAGCCTTCTTTTTTACCTGGGATACGTAAGAATGCCTATTATCTCCCCTGAAGTCCTTACCAACCCTTCCTTTCTATGACTCTGTTATCTAACTTGGCTTAGTACAATCATCTTTAATCAACTAGCCTGGTCTGAAAGGGGAGAGGAATTCATGACATTCCTCAGTGGATGAAATTAAGAAAAGCAATGACATAACTCTCAAATAATGGACTCTTTCAAGAAACCGTTCCTATCGGTCATAGCATCTAACTAAGAAGGAACCCAACCAGCCAGGAGCAAACAATCTAATCCTTTAATACAAGGTTGTGGGCCTGTGCCTAAAAGCCAGTTACAAAATCTTCATCTCAGCAGAAAGCAAATTGACCATGGCACAAGAGTGACATCCTGCAAGGAGCTGGATAATTATCATTAGCAGTAGTGTGTTAAGCAACTAAACAGCGCTACAGTCAAGGAAGCTCTGGATCCTCGAGGGATGCAGACAGTCACTGGAAAAAATAGAAGAATAAATGACTCCGAAAACAGAGATAAGTTTACAATAGTTTAGTTAGATGTTTCGGCTTCTGCCTTCATCAGTAACACCGTTGATTTTTAATTGCGGTGCCGTAAGCCAAGGTGACCGTTCTAAGAACACGGAGGCTGGAGAGAGTTCTCAGGTAGGTGACATCTGATATGTAGCTGCCAGAATATGCAATAAACAATACAAGACAAGATTAAAGTTCACGTATTATCCTCTAAGTTGAAACCATTGGGTGTTGGGGTGTCAAACCTGTGAATCCAGAAGTTTTCCAACCCAGTGTTGGATCGCTTTTCTATTGGAAAGCTTTCTAAGTCATAGAGGGTGTGATCTGCTCAGTTAGTGTCTTGCAACAGGCTGTTCCAGATTCTTTGTCACAATAGCTGATTTGTGGTTTCTAAACCAGTTATGGAAGTTCATGGTTGTTTCCCCAACGTACTGCACGTGGCATCCATAGCGTTTGCATTCAATCACATATCAAAAGTTTATTGTATAGCACAATGGCTTTTACAAAATATAAATATAAATAGATAATTGAATGAATAAATAATAAATAACAAATAAAAGAATAACATTAATATAACCATACATCAAACCCAACCACAAGATAAATCAAGACAATTCCACTAATAGTACACAATCACTAAAATAACCCCCAGGGGCCCCGCTACCAACTCCCACACAGAATTATTATCCCAACCCCACCCCTTACCCAACCTGCAATAAATACCAGGCTGAGATGAGTTATAGAAGTAAATCTGAGACCTTCTGCAGATGCCCTAGGGAGCCCTTCCACCCGTCCACAAGCTACAACGGCCAAGTACTCCCTTGCCTTTTCAATAGAGAGGATCTTATAACCAGAGCAGAGGGGGCAAAATTTGCCACTGCTCTCGTTAGGCTTGAGTCCCTTGGGCTCAACATTCCCTTCAATAACATTTCCCTAGAATTCACTCGGGAAAGATGAAGGAAGTTGCCCAAGAATCTTAAACGGGGGCCCACCAGAGTGTGACAATCCAGGAGAATATGAGCCACCGTATCCTCCTTACCAGACTTGTACAACTGGCAGGTCCTCATAACATGGGGAGCACCCTCAACCAGAGCAGAGGGGAAGGTATTAGTGCGCAATTTGGTAAACGCCATACGTCTGGAGGGGTCTTGCCAGTCATAGAGATAGGTAGATAAAAGGAACCGGGGCTCGAGGAATTCAATCCCCGGCACCACTTTCTGTACAGTCAAGAGAGCCTGTTCCGTTTGTAGCAATTGATCAAACAGTCTTTGGCGCACAATCTTCTCAATAGCCTGAGCACTCATCTTAAGGAAAACCTCCATGGAGAACCCTAAATATTGCAGATGGAGGTTAATCTGACTCAGCCAAGGAGTAAGCAGCCCCGATTCCAGTGCCATTGACAGAACGAAACCCCTGTCTGTGAGGATGACAGCAGTTTGGTGTAATAGTTAAATACCTGCTGTAGTAACAGAACTCTCACCGTGGGGAGCCCAGTCTCTCGTCTAGCAATTACCTGGGGAATACCTCGCGGGACCCCCACATTCGATCACATACATTACATTGCTAGACTTGCAGTTGATGTTCTGTTTGATGGAATAGCTCCTACCAGTTCTTCTGCTTTGGAACGTGGCCCTTTAGATGGATACGGATGGATACAGGTGATGCAACATTTGGATTCACGGTGATGTGATCCAGGGTTGCTGACAGGCGATTTTAGTTCAGATCCGACAAGTAATTTACGTAGATTTGGAGGTTGGCGAACAGCAACGAAAGGAGGATGACTGATGGCTTTTTTAGGACGTAGTGAATTAGCTACTACAGGGTAGCTCTCCTTAATTGCCAGATGATACTTAGGTGATGCTGGATGAAAGTCTACCACAAAAGGGATGCGGTGTTCCTTGTAAGTATTGTCTCCCCTTTGTGGAGGAGGGATTCCCTAGTTTGGAAAGATGCCCGGTGCTTGTTATAATCCATGACATGGGGAGGATATCCCCTGTTTAGAAGATGCTCTTTGAGTTCTTTGGTTCCCTTGGAGGTAATTTATGTTGTTGCTGCAGATACGTCTAATCCTAAGAGCCAAGCTATAAAGGATGGGCGGGGGTTTATGTGTCTAGCTAGAATTACAAGCACTCCAGTTGAAGTAAAGATGAGCATCTGTACAGATCTGTGATTATCTTGTTTTGCTCGATGTTAAGGAGGACATAAAGAAAGGGGATGTAAGAATTAATGGCGGTGCTATTACATGTGAATTTTATAGTGGGAGGGATGGAGTTGATATAGCCCTTATATTGTTCAAAACTGTCCTTGCCACTATTCCAGATTACAAAGATGTCATCAGTGTATCGCCACCGTACCAGAGGTCTGTGGGGAGATTCTTCAAGGTTAACTTGTTCAAGTTTACCCATAAATAAATTGTCATAAGACGGAGCCATACGGGTGCCCATCGCTGTACCTTGTATTTGTAGGTCGCATTTATCGTTAAAGGTAACGTTGTGAACTTGCAAGTGAGGCCCAGTGTAGCTAATGCGGTGATAACTTCTCTGGGAGGTTCTTGAGAAATTCTGCTATTTAAAAAAACCTTGAGAGCCTGAATACTATCATTCTGTGGGATATTGGTGGAAAGCGGAAGTGACATCAAGTTGCTAGTATGGTACCATTATCAAATGGGTGCTGTTCATTCAAGGATTCAATCTTACGTACGAAATCATTGGTGTCTTTGATGTAGGATGGGAGGTTTTGAACTAGATTTTGTAAGTGTACGTCAGTATACAGAGAGATCCTTTCAGTGGCTGCGTTGTTGCCTGAGACAATGGGCCATCCTGGGTTATTACTAGCGTTATGGATTTTAGGTAACATGTAAAACCGTCCAGGAGTAGGAGTTGGGTCGATCAGTTGACCAATACGTGAACTTTAGTCTTGTCTTGTCTTGTTTATAGCATTCTGGCAGCTACATATCAGATGCCACCTACCTGAGAACTCTCTCCAGCCTCCGTGTTCTTAGAACGGTCACCTTGGCTTATAATACTTCATTTAAAAATCAACTGTTACTGATATTATTATTATAATATATATAATATACATATATGTATATATACATATATATTATTATATACTAATCCTGCAAGGAGCTGGATAGTAATACTAATATTATTATTATTAATAGTAGTATTTAGTTATATTGCATCAGCAATGTGCCTAGTGCTGAACAGTTCTGATAAAAGTCAGGTCTTGGGCTCGAGGAGCTTGCCATCTAGAATGGACACGGAGAAGGGCAGATAGACGGGAGAGACATTCGGGAAGTTGGGAAGTTGCAGAAACACGCGTTTAGTGACAGGGGAGGAAGAGGAACCTCAGGAGAGAGAATCACAAGGGATCTGGGGCGGGGGGTGAGGAGAAAGGAAAGACTGCCAATGGAAGTGGTGGGCTTTTAGGAGAGCGGATGTTCCAGGCGGGGGCGGCACGAGGGGAGAAGGGGTGAAGACAATTGAGAGAGCAGGAGAGGGCAGTGTAGAAGGAGAGAACGTATCGGCAAGTAAGGGCAGCACAATAGTAAGGAATAAGGTCACAGTTTCCTGTGTGGTGCTCAGTATCTCACTGAATCAGGCCCCGGGAGGGGTAAATGTTCCAAGTAGGGTTGCCACCTATGCAAATTTGGAAGGAACACTTATGAAAAATGCATGTTGCAGGGTCTCCATTCGAACCTAAGGCAACATGTATTTTCCATAAGTGTTCCTTAGAAACGTGCCTAGGTGCTAACCCTAGTTCCAAGCAGTCAGGAGCAGAAGGCAAAGAAGATGGGACACCACAAGCTGGCGCTATCTGCACGGTTTAGAGAGCGTCCGACGGTAAGGGACCTGGCCACAGAGCTGCTCCGTGCAGGCTGGGCACTGCTCAGAGGGAGGAGGCATGGGGTCCCATGCCATGCACCCCAACACGGAGAAACCTCCCCACCCCTGCGAGAGCATTCCTGGCACTGTTGGGGACCAAACCAGGGTCCTCCGCAGATACCGGCCTGGCCACTGAACGGTGAGCAGAGGAGGAGGAGCCAGGCCCTGCTGTGATAACTTTAAGTGCAGACGAAATCTCAAAAACATGGAGGGGACAGAGGGTCAAATTCCCTTTCCCCCCTGCACCCACCATCATCACTGCCACCGCGTTTGGCGTTCCGGGAACAGCCCCCCATTAAGTTTGGCGGCCTGCAGCCTTCAGGGCAGTGACCTGCACTTAGGTGCCTGACCCCTCATTACCTCACACCCTTTTGCACCGTTTAAATCCCATTGACTTTACTGGCCCTGCTCCTGATTTACACCAGTGTAGGTGATATGAGAATCCAGCCCGTGGTCTCTGCTGTGACAGCCAGAGCATTGATCTGCCTTCGCAAGAGGCCAGTGTCTGCCAGCTCTGGTTGGCAGGCAGCCACCCTGGTAACTATCCCAGTGGATCTGCACAGCTGCGGTGCCCAGTCCTGTGTTAAGACTTGCTTGGAGCAATGCGAGTATCAGTGAGTGTGTGGTCTGATGTGCCCATTGAATCAGCTAATGTCCCGGTTTGCTTTCTCAGGTGAGATGCCTCCAGGTGCAGAAAATCAGGTATGTCTGGAATGTCTCTGCCAAGCAGTTCCAGAAAGTCGGGTGAGTTTAACTTTCTGCACGTCTCAGAGCTCTCTAGGGAAGCACAGTCTCTTCTCAGACATCGTCATAATCCAGGGGAACATTGCCTTTGTGTTCTAGATCCCTTGAGGACAGCCACTCGTGCTCTGACATCCATGCAAAGTTTGGGTCTGGCCTGAGGCGTGAGGAGCAAAACATCAGGTAAGCAACAGAAGCCTCCCACTGTTCCAGGGGATTCAGAATTGCATGCCAATGGATGTGCAAAATATCAACGCATGATCAGAGCTGCAAGCAGGGGTGGCTGGTGGGTTTGGAGACCGGTGGGGCAGTGGGTGGGTTCAACCTGCTGCTGGCAGCTTTGCCGCCGGCAGGCCGGGGAGCCTAGGGGCGGAGCCAGGGCAACGGTAGGCGGAGCCAGGGCATAACCCAGCAGCAAGGAGTTCTCAGGGTTAACGTTGGATGGACATTACATTACTTAATGCTGGGAACGCTGCTGTGTGAAGCACTGCCACTGGGGGATAGTGAGCCCTCTTACTGGGGTCCCGTCCACTCTCCTCTCTCTTTCCCACCGGGTCCAAATTAACCATAGTAGGTTAAAAAAATAGATCGCGTTGCCATCGCCTACCTTTATCCTGAACCCTCGAATCCTCAATTTTCATGGCATGCTTGGCCACCTGTAGTCTTCTGAAGGTGTAGGCTTTGGGACAAGCCTTCCTTCTGGCTTGGAGAACTTGGGAGGACTGAGTTAGCTCCCTATCCTGCGACAAGCCGAATCAGAAGAGAATGAAAGGGAAGAGAAGGAAACGGACAGAGGAGAAGTAGGAGGGAAAGGGTTTGGTTTTGGTGCACGAGAAGAGGAAGGGGGAAGGATGGGTTCAGTGGGGAACAGGGGAAAAGGGTTTCCTTGTTGTCTGCAGCCTTCTCTTCTGCCG
>QEPC01006697.1:175036-206654 GCA_003113815.1 Sphenodon punctatus | reverse complement strand
GATGACGTCATCCGGCTGCGTCGCCCTGAGAGCCCCGTCGGGAGGGGCCAGGAAGTGCGAGCAGGAAAAGAGCACGCTGGACGGAGCAGCTGCTGCTGCCATCCCTGGTAAGCAAATCCTTTGGGGTTTTTTTGGGGGGGTGGGGGGTGGGAGTCAAGCACGCCCCAGCAGCTGGGGAGGGCAAGCCCCGGCAGCTGGGGAGTGGAGGCCCTGAGGGTTTACCAGTGCGGGGGGAGGAGGAGGCAAACCAAGCCCCCCCCCCCGCATGGTAAATCGCGCCGAGGCGCAGAATTGGCCCCTGACTCCCGCGGAATTTTTAAAAAAATTCCGCGGAAGAATCGGGGCCCTGTATATATGGGGGGATTTTTAGTGCAAGCACCTGCAGATTCTGCAAATGCCCCCTGACAGAGCAAGAGCTAACACAGAACCAGAGTCAAGCAGCCCAGCCCTGCAGTATAAAGGGTTGCCGTGCCCTCCCCCAGAGCTCCCCTGATTGGTTCTGGGAGGGAGGAGGCACTGAGCAATCACAGGGCGCCATTCAACTGCTTGGGACCTGCCTGTGCTGCTCATTGGCCAGCGATTACATCCAACAGGTCCTTCCCCTCCCATCACAGGGTCAGTTTAAGAGTTCAGCACTGTTTCTGGCTCCGCGAGGTCTGCTCGTGGCCACCTTCTCTTATGGCTGCTACTCTCTTTTCTCCTCCTGAATTTCCTCCTATGTCCTCCACCCCCCAATAACTCCCCTTTGTTCAGCACCGGTCAGACCTCATCTGGAGTATGGGGCCCAGTTCTTGGCACCTCATTTCACAAAGAACTTTGACCAATTGGAGCCAGTTCTGAGAAGGGCGACAAAGATGATAAAGGGGTTTGGAAAGCAAGTCTTACGAGGAAAGGTTGAAGGCACTGCGTATGTTTAGCCTAGCGAAGTGAAGACTGAGGGGAGACATGTAACTGTCTTCAAGTATGTAAAGGGCTGTTGCCAAGAAGATGGCATGAGACTGCTCTGCCTGGCCACAGAGGGGGCAGGACTGGAAATAATCAGATCAAGTTACAGGAAAGGAGATTTCGGTGAGATATCAGGAAAATCTTCCTAGCAGTCAGAGCCGTGCGGCAATGGGACAAGCTGCCTGTGGAGGTCGTAGGCTCTCTCCGTCACTGGAGGTTCTAACAGCGGCTTGGTGGGGATGTTGGAGCTGGCATCGTCTTGCATCCAAGCAGGAGATTGTACTCCATGACGCCCGAGGTCCCCTCCAGTTCTAAGCTTCTCTGTAGAATGAGGCTGTAAGCCTGGAGGGTGGGGAGCCAGGCCTCACTAGACGTTTTGAACCCTGTCCCTCTCCTGTCTCCGCAATAGAAATAGCAGGACTAGTGGGGTGTTCTCTGCATGGTTGCTAAGGGTTCACCCTGCCCTCTGTGCTTCTTCCTTCCCGTCTAGCAATCTGTGAAAGTGCATGGGCTGGTGGAGTCTCACAACCGCGTCCTGGTCACTGTGTGCAGGGAGCAGGAAGGTGAGTGCCACCACACGGCTGCCTCTCTAGACCCAGCTCGGTCACCTCTTGAGTCAGGGCTGAGCCCTGGAAGGGCGGCAGCGACAACGTGCTGCTGAGTCTTCCAGCCACGGTCCCGTCCTGCCAACGTCACAGCGCTGAGGCCTCCTAAAGGTGGCCTCCGGCTCGAGTCTTGTCCATCCCCCAAGGCACGGATTTACCGTGCAGTCGGACGTACAAGCGAACGGCCACTTTACTAGAGACCGCTGGGTCATCTTCCTGCTTGTGGCCGCGCAGCAGAGCTTTAGTGGCTTCTGCCGGCCGGTCTCACCTTTGCATTTCAACCATCCGTGCAGAGCTAGGCACAGTCTGCAAGTCTAGCTAGGATATTCAGCTCCAGGCTTCTCCAGAGTCTGTGTTGCAGCTAAGGTTCTGGATTGGGCAGGGGACAACCAGCCTTTTGCTAAGGAGAGAGACTTGCTGATCTCCAGAGTACCTCCTGGTAACCGGCACGAATGGTGGGGCTAGGAGAGCAGCAAGCAGAGAGGCCCCGGTGCTATGAATAAAGGGAGACTGTGCCCAAGCAGATGCTAAAGAGGCGCAGGCACCTATATAAAGAAGGCCAGAGCCTAAAAGGGAGTCTGGGTGGCTAAGTGAGGCTGCCCCTGGGCATGGGCTGGCTCCACGGCCAGAAAAACAGAGCTGAGCCTCAGCTGAGGGGAGGATTAC
Organism: Sphenodon punctatus; assembly: GCA_003113815.1. NCBI lineage: Eukaryota > Metazoa > Chordata > Lepidosauria > Sphenodontia > Sphenodontidae > Sphenodon > Sphenodon punctatus. The sequence continues at coordinate 204,438 of QEPC01006697.1, read as the reverse complement.
CGGGGAGGTAGGAGCCTCGAAGGGCTCACGTAGAACCAAGTAAGTTTGCAGCCAGGAACTGTGCCTGGCCAGGGGCGGGCCCATGGTAAGAGCACCCAGAGGGGGCTGGATGAGGTGGGGCTGTATCCATAGGGTGAAAGGTTGAATCCTGTAATCAAGGAGGTTAGGTGAAGATCCTGCATGGGCTGACCTCATTGGGGTATGGATCCTGGAAAAGACCCCAAAGGTGCACCTTGTTACACCACCCCCCTTCCCAAGCAGGGGGAGGGACCGGGGCTGTTCCCCTCTCCCTGCTCTGCTCCCCATAGTCTCCTGCCACGGGAGGGGGAAGAGTGCAAGCTCATATGCGGTGTGTTGTGTCTATGGCTGGGGGAGGGAAGGCACGGACCCCCAAACCCCCTCTCTGCAGTGCTTGCAGCCCGGATCCACCCCACACTCTGATTCTGGTCCCAATGTGTAGTGGTTGGTTCCCTAGCGCCGATCTGGACACACAGCACATTGGAACTTGGTCGCAGTGCGGCCAGCTTGACGGGGTGGGGGTGGGGGCACCTGGAAGTGGCTTATTTCTGTCTCAGCAAGAGATCTGGGCCCAGCAGAGGCGCCTGTCTCCCACCATCTGCAGGTTTCCAGGAGCTGGAGTCGCACCATCTGGTCCCAGGAGACATGCTGGCCTTGACACGGGGCAGAGCCCTGATGCCGTGCGATGCCATCCTCCTCAGCGGTGGGTGCATTGTGAACGAAGGCATGCTGACAGGTACGGCGCCTGGCTCTGCCGGCGGCACAGTCGCTAGGACCGCTGGGGCTGTGGAGCGGTTACACAGCGTGTCAGGGACCGCAGGCTAGTGTACAGCGAGTAGTGGCAGGATCGGTGCTGCTGGGTAAGCGGGTGCAGATTTGGGGTGTCAGGTCCAAGGGTCACGGTGGGGGTCAACACACGGGCCAAGGGGGCAGGCGTAGGCAAGATGAGGCAGATGCAGGGAGCTGCCTGGACAGAACAAGCACCAGACGGGACTCGGGCAGGGCAGAGCGGGCTCACGGGACAGTCGCATAAGGAGCACCTCCTGCACGCGCCAAGCCGCACTCCCAGGGACCATGGACAGAGGGACGGCCAGACTCCCAAGGATTGAAAGGACCGGGTTCTAGGAGGGAGGGTGGGACGGACCAGCCGCCAGCCCAAAGGACACTCTAGGTTCAGGGAGGGCAGAGCCGGCCCGAGGTGTGTGGTGGTGACACAAGGAGGAGACACAGAAAGGCAAGACAGGAAGTGACTGAAGATTTGCCCGGATTCCTGTGGCTCCTGGCTGATCTTATAGACAGGCCACTGGGCCAGCAACCAAGCAGGAAACGGGGCATGGAGCGAGGCTGAGGAGCGGTGGGGAGAAGGGAACATCAGGAGAGACAAGAGCACGTTCATGACATTGAGAAGATAGTCAAGATGGCCAGCTTAGATTGGAAGCCCACTGGGGCAGGGGCCTGTCTCTGAAACCCTGTGACTGTAAAGCGCTGCGTCCGCCAAGTACCGCGATAGAAACTATTAGCAGTAGTAACACATCCCCTTCCTGCCTCACCGACCATCTGGCTTTATGATTCCTGTGGGGCTTAAAGGGAGTCGTTGTAGAGGGAAACCCTGCCCCGACAATACAGATGAGGTGTGCAGGTGCTAGAGTAGGTGCTGTCTGTGCGGGTGCTGGAGCTGCATGCAGGACAGGTGCTAGAACGGTGGGTGCGGGTGCTAGAGTTGTGTGTGCAGGTGCTAGAGTAGGTGCTGGAGCCATGTGCATGGGTTCTAGAGCTGTGTGCCGAGCAGGTGCTAGAGTTGTGTGTGCAGGTGCTAGACTGTGCTGGAGTTGTGTGCGGGTGCTAGAGCGGTGTGCACAACAGGTGCTAGACTGCTGGAGTGGTGTGTGGGTGCTAGAGCAGTGTGCAGGGCAGGTGCTGGAGCAGTGGGTGCAGGTGCTAGAACGGTGGGTGTACGGGTGCTAGAGCGGTGTGCAGGGCAGGTGCTAGAGCGGTGGGTGTGCAGGTGCTAGAGTATACGCTGGAGCCATGTGGGTGGGTGCTAGAGCCGTGTGCAGGGCAGGTGCTAGAGCAGTGTGTGCGGGTGCTAGTGTGGGGCGTCCGGGTGCTAGAGCCGTGTGCATGGGTACTAGAGTACATGCTGGAGCAGTGTGGGTGGGTGCTGGAGCAGTCTGGATCATATATTTACAAAATCCCCAGGCAGCCCTATTCCAGGTGCCTTTGCAAGCACGTGCAGCTTCCAGTTTCTTGCAGGGGAAAGCATCCCTGTGACCAAGACCTGCCTGCCCTGTGACGATGACACACAGCCCTGGAGAACGTGCTGCACCGAGGATTACAAGAAACACATCCTCTTCTGCGGGACAGAGATCATCCAGGCCAAGGGAGACAGCAAGGGGCCTCTGAGGGCCGTCGTGCTGCGGACGGGTGTGTCAGCTCAGTCCTCGCCTCGTGTGTCTGAGATGCAGTAGCTGCTCCATACCAGGGGCCAGGCTTTCAAATGCCCTAAGTTACTAACTGTAACGAGTTGAGCGAGGGCCCTTTAAGGAGATCTGCACATTGCCCTGGCCCCGCCCCCTTCAGGGGCTATAAAAGCCCTGAGCTGGGGCTGCTCTGTCAGTTGGTGACTGGCTCCTGCACAGAACAGAGCTAGGAGGAGGCACTGAGCTCTGCTGGGAGCTGTCCAGGGTGCTAACGCTCTGTACCGGGAAGGGCTGTTTCTGGCTGGTAAAGACCCAGCTCTGTCTGTCTGGGGAACAGCTTGTTCTGCCTTCTATTTTTTGGTTATTTTATGGACCATTTATGTTACACGAAAGGGCTTGGAGAGTCCTTTGAGCTCCGTTGTTCTCACTTTACCTGCTGGGGATGGAGCACAGCCTCCCTCCCCAGGCGACGCTAGTTTTCCCCTTGGCCCCATTAGAAGATGTACTGACTCGTGGCTCCCAAAGGGTTAAGTCAGTGATTGCCAAACATTTTGCCTGAGTTCCCCTGTTTTGAGAGTTGAATGTTCCCGAGACACCGGCTGCCCAGCCGCCTCCTACTCTCTTGTCCAGATAGTCCCAGCCCGCTGACCCAGAGATAATGGTTTCCATTTTAAATGTCACCAAGTCAGATCAACTGCCCTTACGTGCCCACGTTAAATGCTGCCCATTCCCCACCATATTCCCTCACAAGCCGTTACACGTCCTTACACACCAGCGTTAAATCAGGCACTTGTACTCTCCTGCTCACACATGCGCTCTCTCTCTCGCACACACACTTTCTCTCTCTCTCGTACACCCATGCATACACACTTCGCTCCTCCTCCTTCATCGCCCACTCCTGCCCCCGTGCCCCTTGCTCAACCCTTCTCCCTTGCTGTCCCCATGCCCAGAACTCCCCGTATGAACACATTCAATTTGCTCCCAGCCTTCAGATCCCTCCTGAAAACCTACCTCTTCTCTTAGGTCTCCTCTTGCTCCTCGCCAGCCCCCAAGTCTGCTCACTGATGCTCCTCTCTCATTCAGGATCCCCTCTGTAACTAAGCTAAGCAATATGCACCTTTGTCTTCTCTCATACCCCTAGGTTCCTCACGCCCTTGTCTCTCCTGGATCGTAAGCCCCCAGGGACATATCTCTAACCACCGATTGTACAATGCCAAATTAGAGCAGAGATTGGTATCTCACTTGGTACCCATAGGTAAAACGCCACGTTTTTGAGTACTGTCTCGGGTATTCGAGAGGTCACTTGATCACTGATTACGTACCTGGATCATTCCCCCCCACAAAAAAATTGTAATTTCCAAGACCAGGTTTTCAATTTTCTGGTTACCGTTTGGTAAATCAGGATGGAAAACCAAAAAATCAGGACTGGAAGTTGCCTTTCTGGACTGAAAAAGAACGTTCTGGGAGATTGGGTAGCCAAATCAGGGCAAAATTGGTACCGATTCATGCCCAAAATGTACGAGTCTATTCGGGAACCGGACATTCAGTGGATCTGCCCATTATTGTGGGGACCCGTTGCGGGCGGCTCTGTGCCAGGTACATTGCTGGCACTAAGTAATAAATAATAATAATAATTACACACACACCTCTCAGCTTTTCTTTTGGAAGTAATTTCCCCGCTCAGCTCTAGTGGCTTTCTTTGCGGTTCCAGGTTTCAACACAGCAAAAGGGGATCTGGTGAGATCGATCCTCTACCCCAAGCCCATGAATTTTAGGCTGTACCGAGATGCCTTGAGGTTCCTGATGTGTCTCATCGCAGCTGCGACTGTTGGAATGATCTATGCCGTGTGCATCTTTACCCTAAGCGGGGTGAGTAGCGGAGGCGGACGAAAGCCTCGTGCTGACGTTCAGCATGACATCTTTTTCTTGTTCCCCGTCACAACAGCCCTGGGAGGTAGGTTATTAGTCCCATTTTACAGATGGAGAATTGAGGCTGAAAGAGAGAGAGCAATTTACCCAAGGCCACCTAGTGAGTTCATGGCTAAGGTGGGATTTGAACCCTGGTCTGCCGGGTCCCGGGCCAGTACCTTATCAACCAAGCTGCACTAGCTCAGCTGATTAATCCTTTTGGGGGGAACTCCCCCCCCACTAGCAAGGGACATGCCCTCTGGCTGTCTGCTAGGAACATGTGCCAGAGAACACGTGCAGCCCGGTCTGGTTCAGCGGCTTCTCCTCCTGCCGGTAATTGGAAATTCACAGAGTACGTCGGACTGGGTCAGTCTCAGCCCCGGCGACTGGAGTCACTATTCCCACCCGGAGCTCAGGAAGGAAGTGCCCCCAAACCACTTGGCTTCTCTGCCCGTTTGCCGCTAGGCTAGCCACCCAGAAATGTCACTTGTTTAATATAATGAATAGAATTGCACAAGAAGGGCTGTTATAAAATGTGCTGGCTCAGTTTAGGGTGAGGCATGAAATGGAGCTCTTAGCAGCCTGCCTGGCACCATTTGGGAAGGGCCTGGTTTTTCCCTGGCCCCGTTGCGGCTCCACTCAGCCAGCATTTATTCCCTTCTCCGGTGCTAGTTGCAACCAGTGACGGCAGCAAACCTGTCCGGGGTAAAAGCAAGGTGGGGCAAAGCGGGGCGGGCACGGCGCTCAGTCTGAGCGGCGCTCTCAGCCCGGCGGTATTCCCCAGGGTAGCACACCCGGTCCAAGTGTTAGGGCTGCTTCTGTACAAGCATTATCCCAGCCTCAGATCCCGGGAGAGATCCCGGTATAAATCATCCTGATTCCCGGTTTTATTCCGGAATGATCAAACCTCATTTCCCAGGTTGTATTTATTCCAGGATAAAACAATACCGGGATAGTGCTCGTGTAGACGCTTATCCTAGAATGACACACACCCCGCCCGCCTGCCCTGCTTCCATAAAGATTTCCCTCCACTCAACTCAACGTCTTTAGGGTAGTCTGCAGTCTTGGGACGCCACACAGCCCGGATTACACCTGTGACCTTCCCAGCACTTGCTGCGGCTCCGGCCGGGCAGGGTGGTGTATGTGGGCTGCAAAGGGAGCTCTGCCTGGGGAGTGGGGGCAGGGTGGTGTATGTGGGCTGCAAAGAGAGCTCTGCCTGGGGAGTGGGGGCAGGGTGGCGTCCGTGGGCTGCAAAGAGAGCTCTGCCTGGGGAGTGGGGGCAGGGTGGTGTATGTGGGCTGCAAAGAGAGCTCTGCCTGGGGAGTGGGGGCAGGGTGGTGTCCGTGGGCTGCAAAGAGAGCTCTGCCTGGGGAGTGGGGGCAGGGTGGTGTATGTGGGCTGCAAAGAGAGCTCTGCCTGGGGAGTGGGGGCAGGGTGGTGTCTGTGGGCTGCAAAGAGAGCTCTGCCTGGGGAGTGGGGGCAGGGTGGTGTCCGTGGGCTGCAAAGAGAGCTCTGCCTGGGGAGTGGGGGCAGGGTGGTGTCCGTGGGCTGCAAAGAGAGCTCTGCCTGGGGAGTGGGGGCAGGGTGGTGTCCGTGGGCTGCAAAGAGAGCTCTGCCTGGGGAGTGGGGGCAGGGTGGCGTCCGTGGGCTGCAAAGAGAGCTCTGCCTGGGGAGTGGGGGCAGGGTGGTGTCCGTGGGCTGCAAAGAGAGCTCTGCCTGGGGAGTGGGGGCAGGGTGGCGTCCGTGGGCTGCAAAGAGAGCTCTGCCTGGGGAGTGGGGGCAGGGTGGTGTCCGTGGGCTGCAAAGAGAGCTCTGCCTGGGGAGTGGGGGCAGGGTGGCGTCCGTGGGCTGCAAAGAGAGCTCTGCCTGGGGAGTGGGGGCAGGGTGGTGTCCGTGGGCTGCAAAGAGAGCTCTGCCTGGGGAGTGGGGGCAGGGTGGCGTCCGTGGGCTGCAAAGAGAGCTCTGCCTGGGGAGTGGGGGCAGGGTGGTGTCCGTGGGCTGCAAAGAGAGCTCTGCCTGGGGAGTGGGGGCAGGGTGGCGTCCGTGGGCTGCAAAGAGAGCTCTGCCTGGGGAGTGGGGGCAGGGTGGTGTCCGTGGGCTGCAAAGAGAGCTCTGCCTGGGGAGTGGGGGCAGGGTGGCGTCCGTGGGCTGCAAAGAGAGCTCTGCCTGGGGGGTGGGGGCAGGGTGGTGTATGTGGGCTGCAAAGAGAGCTCTGCATGTTTGCATTGAAGGGGAACCAAATCAGTAACAAGTTGCATTGAAGAGGCTTCCAACAGCAATACTAGCCGCGCTTTACTCCGCTTAAACAAATGCCCAGAAGTCTCAGCCTCCTGGGGCTGGTGCCCCTCGCTCCAAGCCAGCTCCGCACCGTGGGCTCGGGGAGGGCGCCGCACCGCGGGCTCGGGGAGGGCTCCGCACCGTGTGCTCGGGGAGGGCGCCGCACCGCGGGCTCGGGGAGGGCGCCGCACCGTGGGGTTGATGCACTCCTCCTTGTGACTCGAGATTAGCGTCAACACGGCTGACCTGGGATAGTGCTTTATCCCTGAAGATTAATGATCGGGGTAGAAGACCCTTATCCCTGGATGAGGATCCTGGGGTGTCATCTTGAAATTACAGCTAATCACGGGATAATTGTGCTCGTGTAGAAAGAGCCTTAGAGTAGGGGGGGTTAGGACCGGTCGTGCCCCTCACCATGTTTGTCTCTCTCTGCTCAGGTGGAGGGAGTTAATGGACTCACCGATTTCATTTGCAGGACAAAAGGTTTTCTGAGGCCGTTGTGCTGGAATGGGGAGGGGGGGAAACGTGGCCGCAGGGCTGCTGACCTGACAGTCTCACTCATCTGGCCGTGGGGGTAGTTGTAAAACAATGTCAGTGTTGTTGGGGGCTTCTGGCTTAAGGAACGGAGCATCCTATCCCATCCCATCGCTCTGTTCTTCTCCCCTTCCCCAGCAAGGAGGGTGCAGGACACAGGAGCACATCGGCACGGTCCCTCTATGGGACCAGTTTTGCACTGAGGAGACCCTGCACACACACACACACACACACACACACCCCTGCTCTGGGGTTGCCACACTCATTGAGCTGCGAATGGCGCCAGCAGGTACCTCCCTGTGCCCGAGGGTCTGGCCTGGCGTAGCGTTGCCGCGCATTGCTGCAGTCTGGCCTCGGTGGCCTTTGGGCCGCGCAGATGCCGTGCGGCCTGCGGAGCAGGTGGGGCTGCATTCCAGGAGTGGGCTGGTGATTTCAACGTGCATGCAGTGACTTCAGGCTACTCTCCAATATCTCCAGCCGTCTCCATCAGCACCGTTATCATTATTATCCATCCCCCGCCCGCCGTCAGCACCTAGTGCCGCCCGGGGTCGAGGTGCAGGGGCCACTTTAAAAATGAGTCCGAGCTCCGAGGGCCCCATCAAAGTTGGGGGAGGGGGCGCTCAAGAAAAGGAGGGCCCAGAACACGACTCTGTCTCCTCAATCTGTTCCCGATCCTAGTGCACCTTCCCTCACTCTGAGAGCCGTTTTTCAGGATCTGGATCCAGGGCCCACATCCAGGAACTGGAAAGGGGTCACAGAAAACCTGGTCGTGGGCTACATTTGGCCGCTGGGCCTGAGGTTCCGCCCCCCTGATCTAGAGGCCCCAGGGTAGGAGTGGGGCCAGAGAGGGAGAGGCTTGCCCAGGGTACAGGGCAGCGATGGGAATAGAATTCATGTCCTGTGAGTCACCCAGGCAGTGCTGACTCCCTGTCCCATGTCTCTCCCTCTTGCTGATAACACCCCACCCCTTGTGCCCCAGGAAGAGGTCGGCGAAGTGGTAAAGAAAGCGCTGGACGTGATCACAATCGCAGTCCCCCCGGCTCTGCCCGCGGCTCTGACCATGGGGATCATTTATACCCAGAGAAGGCTGAAGAAAAAGGGAATCTTCTGCATCAGCCCCCAGAGGATCAACATGTGCGGGCAGCTGAACCTCGTCTGCTTCGACAAGGTGCGTCAGTCCTGCCCAAGCCGGGGAAGCCAGGGCTCTCCCCTCGGTAACGCGAGAAAGCCGTGAGATACGGCAGGACAGAGGATGAGACAATGATTCACCTTCCTTAAGGCAGAGGGGGCCATTTCTATTCTATTCTATTCCCACTCGCCACTTCAGACAAGAGTCTGGCTTCCTGGCTTGGTGCTGGCGACATGGCAAATACGATAGCAGCATCCCCTTGCTAAGGCTCTGGCCTCCCCACTCAGCCCTGCCCAGCATCCTGGGCCTGGCATGGTTCCCACGGCAAGACGCTGCACATGCTCCCTGCTGGCCTGCGCCGTTTTCCTGAGCCGTGAGGCATCCGTGGGAAAGGCAGGGATCCTCTCGTGTCAGGGCAGGGTGGGCTGAGCTGGTCTCTCCCAAGGAATGCCCTGTCAGGTGGGCCTAGAGAACTGCTTCTCTAAGGATTGATGCCCGTGAGCCCCAGCCCAGGAGCCAGGCAGGTCGCTGACTGACAAGAGACAATTTGGAAACCGTCTCCAGGCCCATTAAACTAAACTAAACTGAGTTAGATCAATGGTCCATCTTAGCCCAGTATTGTCACAACAGCAGGGGTTTCAAATTTGGGTCCAAATCTGGCTCTTCCAGGGTCTCTGACAGAGGCCATCCCGGCGTGCTACCTGGGACCCCTCCGAGCCCCCAGCGGAGGCCTCCCCCAGGCGTGCTACCAGAGACCCCTCCAAGCCCAGAGCAGAGGCCTCCCCCAGGCGCACTACCAGAGACCCCTCCGAGCCCTCAGCGGAGGCCTCCCCCAGGCGCACTACCAGAGACCCCTCCGAGCCCCCAGCGGAGGCCTCCCCCAGGCGCGCTACCTGAGACCCCTCCAAGCCCCCAGCGGAGGCCTCCCCCAGGCGTGCTACCAGAGACCCCTCCAAGCCCTCAGCGGAGGCCATCCCGGCGTGCGACCTGAGACCCCTCCAAGCCCACAGCGGAGGCCTCCCCCAGGCGTGCTACCAGAGACCCCTCCGAGCCCCCAGCGGAGGCCTCCCCCAGGCGCGCTACCAGAGGTTCGGGGGTGGAGATGCCAGGGATTGAACCTGGGACCTTATACATGCAAAGCATGCGCGCTTACCACTTGAGCTATGCCCCCCTCCCCTGTCCTTACTGGGAGCCTGTCACCTGGGGGGCTTGCGTGGCCGGCCCTTTGCAAACACAGGTCCCAGTGCTATCTCGGTTTCTTATCCACGGGGGGAGCAGCCGCCCCACTGATCGCACTTGACCTCGGCAGCATTGCTTGCACGAGCACAGATCGGCCACGTGTGCGAGAGTTTGCTTGGCTGGCGGCAGAGGGAGGGAGTGCCTTCCCCTCCTGGAAGAGGATACAGGCAGGAAAGCCACACGTTACAGCACGAGCCGGTGGCAGCAGCAGTGGCCGTTTCCGTGTATTCCTGAGTCACACCAGCTTCTGCTAAGGCCACACACACACACGTGCCCATGGGAGGAAGGAGTCCCCAGCAGCTGGTGTGGGAGCTCTGGAGATGGCTGAGGCGGGGAAGGGCAGACAGAAGCTTCACGCGCTCTCTCATGGGCTTTGCCTTTAGCGGTCGCAGCCTGGCAGATGCTGTTTGTGCTCCAGCGCTGCCATGACCCTACACAGCCACACTGGGGCCAGACGACAGCGTTGGGGTCCCCAGAAGCAGCTGGCGCAGCCCGGGTCTGCCTGGTCTCTGGCTAATCGCCTCTCTTGCTCCGCTTAGCGCGCTTGTGTCTTTGCATGGCGAGGCTAATGCCAAGGTCTGTTTTCTTCGCTTAGACTGGCACGTTAACAGAAGACGGGCTGGATCTCTGGGGATTCGTCTCCGCCAAAGGAAACAGGTAGGTTTTCCCATGGAAGGGCCAAGTCTGGGGTGCGGAAGGATTTCGGGGGTCAGGTCCAAGCAGGAGTGGAGCAGGGATCCGGGAAGAGAGCAGGCTGAGATCCGGATGCAGAGAGCAGGGAGGAGCAGGCTCAGGTTAGCGGGGGCTTGGAGATGCACAGGGCAAGGAGCAGGAGCATCGATCTGCCTTACTTTCTGAGGCTGCAGGTGGCCTTTCTTTCCGTGGACGGGTGGGGGGTGAGAAGGGACTGGCCCCAGGGACCCCCTGGGCAGATACGTGGCCACAGTCCAAACTCCAGCTCCACCAGGTCAAGGCCTCGTTCCTGGCAACGGAGTCCGTGCTCTACGAGTCTCTCTCTCTCTCAGCAACAGGCTTTTACAAACCCGAGTGGATCATTCAACTGCCTGTTTTGCAGCCACAAATCAGCAGGGAATAAAACGGCTGATTGCAAAGACTGAGCGAAACCAATTGTTTACAGCCAGGCCGGGGCTGCTGGGCAAGCCTCCCCGTCACCAGGGGGAATACGCTGGCCCACTCTCTCGGCAGAGATTCGGTGGGATGAGGGTGGCAGGGAGGCTGGGCCGCCCTTTGTGTGTCCCCCTGTTTCAGGCAAGAGCTGGGAAGTGTCACCATCCCGGTTCTGTGGCTAACGAGGCACCCGAGGCTGATTTACTGGGGCACAATGCAGATAAATGCAGGCGCTGGGACTGGCCGGGTTTGCTTTCTTTGACTCTCTGGCTCCGACGTCAGTGACCGACCTTCTCCCCGGGGCGGGGAACCTGCCCAGCAAAGCGGGGGCTGGGGGGCGGGAGAGGGGTGATGCGTGCATTAGACAGAACGTATAGCCTACAATCTTCCCGGCCCGATTCAAGGTGCTGGTTCTTACCTCTAAAGCCCTGTTTGGCTTGGGCCCCATTTATCTGAAGGAGAGCCTCGCTCCCCGGGCTCTAGATCGACCCCTGCGGTCAGCCAGGAGCGCCCTTCTCAAAGTCCCCCAGGGATCCCGGTGGGCGACTGGAGCGGTGGCCGCCCCGAGGCTGTGGAACTCCCTCCCGGCAGAGGCCCCGGTGGCCCCGGACCTCCCCTCTTTGTGACGTCACTGCAAGACCTGGCTCTTCCGCCGGGCCTTTGGCGGGGGAGACGATGGGGGAGGGTGGGTTTTACATTTATTTGGGGTGGTAAAGGCGGGGTATCTCATATATTTTGAATGTTATGCGCTTGAGAGCCCCTTTTCTCTTTCATTGGGGAGGATGTTTTCCCCCTTTCTCCTTTCCCCCCTTTTAGAATGTTTTTATGTCTTTTGATTATCTATTTTATACTGTACATATTGTGAGCCGCCCCGAGCTGCCTTGGCAGGAGGGGCGGGGTATCAAACGTTTGAATAAATAAATAAAATAAACCGTGAGACGCGATTCCCCCCAGAGGAAGATGGGTGCGCAGTTATCACGGCACAGCGGGTCCATCCACTTTTCCTTCTTCATTGTCGTCTTCTCTCCGTCTCCTGTTCACCTTCTTCTCCTCTTCACCTTCTGCGTCTCTGATTTCGGCTCCCAGAGGAGCTCTCTCAAGTTAAATCACCTGCTTCTCTGCTCTCTCCAAAACCAGTTTCCAGAACGTTCACAGCTTCACGTCCGGCGAACCCTGGCCCTGGGGGCCGGTGTGCGGAGCCATGGCGAGCTGCCACGCGCTGGTCGTGCTGGACGGGCAGATCCAGGGGGACCCGCTGGACCTGAAAATGTTTGAGGCAACTAACTGGGTAAAGCTCCGTGATCTCTACGATAAAGCTCAGCTCTTGGGAGTTGTCCAAGGCTTCTGTCTTCCGTCCCTGGGGCTCCAGCAACCCGAACCTGAAACTAAAGAGCCAGATCCTTCCCAGCCGCCCCGAGCTGTTCTCAGGAGGGGCGGGGTATAAATATTAGAAATAAATCAATCAATAAATCAATCTCAGGAGGAGTAAAGACAGGCCTTTCCCTTCCAGCTCTCAGCACCTTCCGAGCTAGCTACACACACGCGTGTGCACACAGAGCTAGTTACACAGGCATCTAGTTACACCCAGATCTCGTTACACACACGCGTGCACAGAGAGCTAGCTACACACACGCGTGTGCACACAGAGCTAGTTACACAGGCATCTAGTTACACCCAGATCTCGTTACACACACACGTGCACAGAGCTAGCTACACACACATGCAGCTAACTGCACACACACACGCACACACACACCATGATTCTGAAGCTGTTTAGCACCAGCTCAACCCCTGAAGTGCCACCTGCGTCCACTGAAGTGAATGGGATTGCACGTCAGTGCAAAGTCTTAGCACCGACACCGAACACACTTAGGATGGCACTAAGCGAGACCACAAATAAAGTTTGTAGCCATACAGCGCCAGCCTTTTCTAATTCTTTCCAGGCGAGAGCAGGGACACCCCCCCCCCCCCAGTTCATTACGGAGCACTTTATCTCAGCTGAATCCTGTGACAGGAGAAGTGTATTCCATGAGCTGGGAAATTGCAAGGAGTGTGTCTACTTTGCTCAAAGGCAGAGAGGGAAAATACATTCTTTCCAGTGAGGCTGAGAATCACAGAAGGCTTCTTGTAGCACTTCCAAGGTCATGGGTAAAAAGAAACCCAGGGACTTGGGCCACTTTATTGACCATTTCTCCTAATTGGCCAGTTGCTTAATACAGTCCCGTCCCAGCTTGCGTTTCTTGTGGGTCATTTTTTTTGTTTTTTTTTAAAGCAACAGAGCAATAGAAAAAAGCCCTTGAGTCCTGGTCTCGGCAAATATGGGGCATGATAATCTCAGACGCACGCAATCGCGAACAAGATACAGAAAGCGAAGTGGCTGCTTGTTCACCCGCACAGAAAGGCAGCACGTTTAACAAGAAAGGATTCATGTGGCCTGGAGCCTCTCCCAGCTCCAAGCTGGGTGTGTGCCTGGGATAACTCCCCTTCTTCCCAGGGTCGGAGGCATAATAGATGTCTCTCTAGAAAGGAAGGGCTTAGAAACTGTCCCAACCTTCTCTGCTCAGAGGCCTGGAGATTCTGCAATCCTCCCCCCGCCCCGCAAACTCTGCAACCAGGGAACTCGAATTCTGTGAGCAGAAAATCCAGATTCCTCAAGCAGGATAAATTATGTAAATTAACCTGTCACTTTATGCAAATTACAAATGTAAATCAATTTCCCAGCATGCCATTCCCTCCCTTTTGAACATCTCATATCTTAAAAAAACAACTCAGCACACACTGCACAGACCTCACCCAATACCAAATAAATCTACCAATGGGCAGGAGGAGGGATGGGCTCTTCTCTCCCCTGGGGGATCATGATCCTCAGCCCTAGGCCCTCGTAATATATACAAGCAGCAATCAGTGCCAGCGGCCCATTGGCTACAGCTCGTGGAGCTGGCACCGCATTGGCTGCTCAGGGCACTCCCCACTCAGGCATTCATTCTATGCTGCCAGAGGCAATTTTCTGCAACAACTGGGCCAAATGCAAAGTCCTGCAGAAATGGGTGTGTTTGTAGCAGTGTAGGATTCACAGAGCCCTGCTTGTGCTTTCTCTACCAAGCACAAATTTTCTGTCCATTTGCCAGCTTCACAGTAAATATTCCGTGTGCAGCACCTGCCAGGAGAGCGGACGCGGCGACCCGTCTGTGCCCTTTGCTAACTGCTTGCCCAGAGCTCCCGGAGGTGCAGTGTGGAGAGAGAACCCCAGCCCTCCTGCAGCCCGGTCCTCAAAGCACTTCTTCTCTCAATAAACAGGAAATGGAAGATTCCAGCAGAGAAGATGCTGAGGAAGGGGAATCCGTACACACTCTGATTATCAAACCGGGGCCTAAAGCCGGCCAGGTGAGCCTCCGACCAGAGATACGGCTAGTGCGTCTCGCAGGGGACCTGCTTCTTCTCCCCAGTGACACCATTTCATGTGGTGTCCTTTGGGGAGAGCGGGGAGTTCCCTTTGCTTCTCCTGGGAGACTCTGCCATTCACTTTCCCTGTCCGGAAAATCTTCTGCAGCCTACGGTTTCCTTTATTATTAATTATTATTATTATTATTAGCATTTATATAGCGCCAGCGATGTACCTGGTGCTTTACAGAGAATCAGATAGACACGGTCCCTGCCCGAGAGCTCACAATCTAAAGACAGGGGGAGGGGAGACAGGGAAGGGGGAACAGAGGGAGAGACAAGGGATGTGACATTCATGAGGATGCGAGAGCTCAGGGACACGTTCTTGGCTTGGCTACAGTACATTGGGAGTTTGCAGATAACAGGTGGGGGATAATCCTGGGTGGGGATGATTAGCAGGAGTTAGGAAGGGCGGAGCGGAAGAGGTGGGTTTTGAGGAGGGATTTGAAGGTACAAAGGGAGGGATCAAGGCGGATGAGGGCAGGGAGGGAGTTCCAGGCGTGGGGGGCAGCGAGGGAGAAGGGAAGAAGGCGGTTGGGGAGCAGGGGAGGCGTGGGAGGGTGAGGGAGGGGATGGAAGAGGAGCGGAGTGCTCAAGCAGGGGTTCGGAGGGAGATCAGAGCAGAGAGGTAGGGGAGAGCAAGGTTGTGAAGGGCTTTGTAGGTGAAGACGAGGAGCTTGTGCAGAATACACTCAGGAAGAGGGAGCCAGTGGAGAGGGGAGAGGAGAGGCTGCCCGCCAAGCTCCTCGGATGATTTGAATCCTAGTGTTTCTGTAAACCAGAATGGAAAACCGCGAGAGGTGGCAGCCCGGTCCTTGGGGTTAACCCATATGGGTACAAAACGGGGGGTTTGGGGGCAGAAGAAAGGACACCTTGGCCCCAAATTTGGTCCAGAGAGCAGAGCCCTTTCCTTCATTTCAGGACCCTTCTACGCTCTGTGGCAACAGCGTGGTTGCAAAGGGGCCAAATCTGCTCCCCACGTCACTCTGCTCTCCTCCCCCAGTGCTTGGGTTTCAATCCCAGAGGCTAGACAGCAAGGCAACCCTGCTGTCGTTTGCGGGGTGTTAAAGGATGGATCAGTCAGCCCTGGCTTTAGCGCTGTTGTAACTCTCCTGCTAACCCCCCTCAACTCAATGAGCCACTCTTGTGTCCCACCCCTGAGACTCTGTGTCTGCCCCCGCCGCGCACACCGGGAGAGCTGGGCGAGGAGCGCGCATGCAGAACGCCTGGCCTGGCCGCAGCCCGCCGTGCCTGTGTTCCTCTCTCCTAGGTCCCGGTAGGAGGAATCGCCGTCTTGCACCAGTTCCCGTTTTCCTCTGCCCTGCAGAGAATGTCCGTCATCGCCCAGGAGATTGGGGGAGCCCGCCGCGTCTTCATGAAGGGGGCCCCGGAGATGGTGGCCAGGTTCTGCAGGCCAGAAACAGGTCATTAATGGACCTGTCGGTGCTCGACACAGACAGACCATGCAGCTTTTCACTAGCACGTGGCCTGGATGCCCCCAAGAGAGGCCCAGCTTTGATTCATGGGTCCAGATTGCAGCTGCGACTTCTCAACTTCATCAAGGCATCCCTGCTTCTCCCTGCATCCCTCTCTCCTCCATCTCCCCTGTCTTGTCCATCCTAGATTGGAAGTGCCTCAGGGCAGAGGCCTGTCTCTAACTACTGATTGTACAGCACCAGGCACAGTGTGGGTGCTATAGGAATACATCAATAACAGCCTCCTCTCAGGAGTGGGAGGGAGCGGAGGGATGGAGATAGCTCTAGGGGACATGCTGCCCTCCCGCCCCCCGAGTTTGGGTTCCATGGGGTGTATGTGAAATCAAGGAGTGGACTTTCCCCTTCACCTCAAATTCAGAAGAAACATGTCTTTTCTAGACCCCCTGTTTTTACACCCCTGCACCAATTCATTCAGCATCCTAGAACATTAGGCATCTTAACCCTAACCTCGCTGCAGGCTTTGTTTTACCCTTCTCTGGCATTTATTTTGATTTTTAGCCCGCCCTATCCCAGGAGGCTCAGGGTGGCACAGAATGAAACCACCCAGCAAAATACTTGTGGGCGGGCACGGCTTAAACACCTGTGCCAGGCGGTGGAAGTAGGACTAATTAGAGCTTCTTATCTGCAGTTACAAAGCAATTTGAGAGCCCTGGGCAGAAGGCGGCACGTCTCTAAGAGCACGGTTTTCTTGTTGCTGCTAAGCCCAGGGTGTCCCACGTTCCCCCGACTCATGAATACGTCTGCTGCCCCCCTCACCCTAGGCACGGGGGGCCTGGCACTCTCTCCGACTGTTCCCACACATCTCCCGTACCTCGCAGATTTGCCCTGACGGTGTCTTGTTCTCTCCCGGACAGTGCCACCCAGTTTTGCCAGTGAGCTCCACCGCTACACGACGCAGGGCTTCAGGGTCATCGGGCTGGCGTATAAAACTCTCCAGCCAGGGAAACAAGCAGCTGGATTTACAAGGTAAAAAATAAAAACAAAGAAGCTTCTATTTTGCAGACCTTCTTGTATGGTCGCCACGTCACGTCTTATTGAGAACAGTTCTCATACTGGGTCAGACCAATGGTCCATGCAGCCCAGTATCATGTCTCTGACAGTGGCAGCTTCATTTATTTCAGGGAAATTCCCAGCAGGTCACAATGAAGTGATCCATTCCCTGGTGTTCACTCTCAGCTCCTGGAATCCTCCTCCTTCTCCTCCCTTTCCAGCCTAATTCCATGGGCCCTGCTAAGGTGGCAGCAGAGGGCGGAGGTGCTGCTCTGCCCCCCACCCCCCATGCCACACCTCCTTGTCGCAGTGCGAGCACAGAGCAGCAATGGGGGTCATCCCCTGGGGCTGGGAGAAGTTGTCCCAGACTGCAGACCTCAATGGAGCACCTCCCAGGTGCCATCGTCACCTGCCAGGCCCTAACCCCCGCTTCCTCCACCAGCCGGACCTCCTCCTCGGAGTCCGGTGTTGCCCTCCCCCTGGGCTCCTCCTGGCCCTGGTGCTCTGCCATGCTAATAACAATGCTATATAATCCCTAAATTATATAATCTATGTCTCCTAAATACTAAATCTGAAACCTAATCCTTAGTTAACAAATAACAATTCCTACAATCTATCTATCTATCTATCTATCTATCTATCTATCTATCTGCTACAACTAACTATATCCCATGTATCCTATATATATCCTGTATATCCTATATGCTGTCGCCTATATATAATATAACGCACCTACCCTGTTCCCTTCCAATCCCACCCTATGTATTCCCTCCCCAAGTTGTGTGTGTGCACGATATATATCTTTTTTATTTTATTTTTTAAATCTCACCCTCCACCAACACTCCTTCCCTCTCCGTCCCCTTCCCACGCCACAAGGAGACTGCTGAATTGGAGCCCCTTATATACTGTATGGGGGGGAGGGAGGAAGGGCTGCAAGTGTTGTTGTGCACCCTGATTGGCTAGGCAATTAAACGGCAGCAGCTGCTGCACATGGCGACACCGGCTGAGGCGCTGAGCTGGCGCCAAATAGTTCCGAAGTTCCAAGTTTCTGCAGAGCAAAGTTCCGAAGATTTCCGAGGTCTAGAAATCAGTTTCTGAATTCTGGAACTTCAGAGACAGCACTGAAGGGCTGGCGAGTACCCAGGTCAATTACCCAGAACTTCGGAAATCGGCCGGAGTCCCCGCTCGGAAGTACTCTTTGGTACAGGCCAAGTCACACCATCTGTGGCTGGGGGGGGGGGGGTGGGTGTCATGATTAGAGCTGAAACAAGATTTTGCAAAAACCGCAATTCTCACTGAAATCCCAGTTCCCGATACTCGAATCAAGAACGGTCCTCATCAATGTCCTGATCAAATTTTGTTTCTTTATTTACGGATAGTGGGCATACCAGGATCCCATCTACCGCCTTGCCGTTTATTGCTTTGCCATCCAGTTCAAATCCTGAGGGGTAGTAGAGACACAATACCGCATTTAAGAACATAAGCCGTGCTATACTGGGTCAGACCAAGGGTCTATCGAGCCCAGCATCCTGTCTCTGACAGCGGCCAATCTCAGTCACTTCAGAGAAGTCCCCATGGGGCGATCTGATCTATTCCCTATTGTTCACTCCCAGCTCCCGACATCCCCCAGTCTGCTTGGCTAATTACCATGAATGGACCCACCCTCCAATCCTTGTTTAAACCCGGCTACACGACTGGCCTTGACCACATCCTCTGGCAACAAATTCCACAAGTTAATTGTGCGTTGAGTCAAAAAATACTTTCTTTTATTTGTTTTAAACCTTCTGCAAGTTAGGTTCTAGCCCTCCTCCTCATCCTCCTTCTCCTCGGGAAATCCTAGCGGGACCGGGCTTCAGGGGGCATAATTACGGTGTCTTTAGACAGACCTGCTGCAGCCCCATGTCCTCTCACGCAGCCCCACCTGCGCCGGGTTTACACGGACCCGGCAGCTGTCGCGGCCTGCAGTCCTCCCGCGCAGCACCTCCCTCCCCACACCATAGAACTGCGGGTGGATTGCCCACTGTTCTAGGCTGCCACCCGTGGCTCTGTGGCATTGCCCGGGGCAACCCCCAGCCAAGAGTGGAGCTGCAGCGGCCATCAGCTGAGCGGGTGGTCAGCATCCCTGCCGCGGCTCGCTCCGTTGGCGGTGCTCCAGGATGTTCCGGAGCACTCCACCTGCCCAGCTGGCCGCCCGCCTTTAGACGGACAGGCCTCCCAGGTTTGAGGCGGAGCGGAGTCGCGCGGGCTGTCTGTCGAAAAGCTGATCCCCCTTTAAATCTGCCTGTGAGGGGTTCCAGGGATCCAGTCCTGGATGCTTTGCTCGCCGGTGCCAGCAAGTGCCCTGGGCTCTCCAGCCCACTCCACAGACGACGTAGTAGCAGGGTCACTATAAATGGTGAGACAGGTGTAGGGTCTTTGGTATTTCTTCCAGAAAGAATGTGTTGTACGTGAAGCAGGGTAACTCTCTCTGCTTGGACGAGTAACAACCAACCACAGTGACGCCTTCTTCCTCAGACAATCTCTTCCCTGGCGTCCTCAGCATCAGACCTTAATCTAGCATCTCAAATATATTTTTGGCCCCTTTCTTTCCTGCCCGCTCCGCAGAGCTCACCCTGCTCTAGGACAGAGAGCTGAAATTCACCCAGTTGGTGCATCACTAACATTGTTAACGAAGCGGGGGGAAATTCTGCTCTCAGTGACGCGTGAACAGCTTTGCTGAAGGCACGCTGCGGAGCCTCTGTGCGCAGAGGGAGATCCGATGTCAGTGCAGTTGGGATGGGGGGCATCATCACAGGAGTCAGGAAGGACTCAGCTTAACTCTAGGTGCCATGTTGGATTTGCAGGGCTGGCAGATTTAGAAAAAAAGAACAATTAAAGTGTCTTTTTCTTTGTTAAGAAAGGGCTCATTCAGACGGTACTCTTTGAGTGGGTAGGGGCACAAACCCACATTCTGTAGGGTGTGTGTGGGAGATCCTTCGCTGCCTTCTGCTCCTTGAGGAGGTCTTGCTTTCTGCCACTCAGTGCAGAGGGTTTGCTTGCAAGGCTCTGACTCTATCGAGTAGCAGTGGTGTTGTCTGAAAGGATTTACCCAGAGCAAGCTTCAGTTCCTCAACATTCGTCTTTGTCACTTAGTTCCTATCTTTGGGTGACCTCCCATAGAGGGATGGCCAGAGATTCTAGGAGCAAGGACTCTCTCATCCATTCCATACCATTGCATGCAGGGATGTCAGCCCACTGCATTCCAATCCTCTGTGTCCTTTGCATTGTGGGAAGGTACCACAGAGAGGCCCATTGAAGTGCAAGGTGAAGACATTGCTACTGGGTAGTGCAAGCCCAGGTTGAGGATCATGTGGTGAGTTTGCCAGGGAGAAGGCGCTCTTATGTGAATGAGCCCTGAGTAAACGTGTTTAGAGTCGCTATGAGCCAATCAGCATAGTTATTGTTAAATACCCCGTGATACCATTTCTAGAGGTACTTTGCAGGGAAGGGAAGCTCTTGGCTTCCACCAAACAGCATCAGCCCTGAAGCTAGATGTCAACTAAGACCCTATATATACCAGACAAGGGAAGGACAGACGACACCAAGTTGTTCAAGGTAGTTAAAACACGAGCAGACTGTGAGGAGCTGCAACAGGATCTTACGACACTGGGTGCCTGGGCATCTAAATGACAAATGAGATTTAATGTGGACAAGTGCAAAGTGATGCACGTAGGGAAAAATAATCCAAACTCTGCGCACACAATGCTGGGTACTAAGCTAGGAGTTACCACTCAGGAAAAGGATCTGGGGGTGGTTGTGGACAATACAATGAAATTCGTAGTGCGCAGCAGCAGTCAAAGAAGCAAACAGATCGTTATTCAGAAGGGAATAGAGAATAAAACTGAGGATGTCATAATGCCTCTATACAAATCAATGGTGCGACAGCACCTGGAATATTGTGTGCAGTTCTGGTCGCTCCATCTCAAAAAAGACATCGCTGACCTGGAAAAGTACAGAGAAGGGCAACGAGACTGATCCAGGGCATGGAAGGGCTCCCGTATGAGGAGAGGCTTGGTAGGTTGGGGCTCTTCAGCTTGGAGAAGAGACGACTGAGAGGAGATATGATAGAGGTCTATAAAATCATGAGTGGTGTGGAACTAATAAACAAGGAGCAGTTATTTACCCTCTCAGCTAGTACTAGAACTAGGGGACACTCCATGAAACTCATGGGTGGCAAGTTTAAAACAAATAAAAGAAAATATTTTTTCACTCAGCGTATAATTGGGTTGTGGAATCTACTGCCAGAGGCTGTGGTAAGGGCCAGTACTATAGCTGAGTTTAAAAGAGGTTTGGACAAGTTTCTGGAAGATAGGTCCATTAGCAGCTATTAGCCAGACAGGATCAGGGAACATGACGGGAGCTGGGGGAAAACAACAGGGAATGGATCCCCCATTGTGACCTGTTGGGTGCTTCTCCCAAGCCACTGTGATTGGCCACTGTCGGAGACAGGATGCTGGGCTAGATGGGCCATTGGTCTGACCCAGTCTGGCACTTATTACGTTCTTATGGCAGAGTGGAAGGGAAAGCACCCGAGAGCCAACTCTCTTCAAAATGCAAACAGCACCATCTAGTGGCAGTGACATGCAGCGCGTCCATGAGTGTTAACCCTACTGCCAGAAATTACGTGTCCAGGAATAATTAGTTCATTAGAAAGCTCTTGGGAATCGGTGCCAGTGCTCACCTTTCATGCTAATTAGCAGCTGATTCAGTAGAAAATTTCAGGAATTCCAGGCAAACTTACAATTCTTCTGTTTCCCAAGGGAGGAGGTGGAGTCAGACTTGATGTTCCTGGGCCTTCTTATCATGGAGAACCGGCTCAAGGGGGAGACCAAGCCCGTCCTGGAGGAGCTGCGAGCAGCCCGCATCCGGAGCGTCATGGTCACCGGTGGGTGCCTCTGGGGCAGAGTCCTTCACGTGGTCGCTGGCCCCCGGGGGAAAGGTGGAAAGCGAGGGAGAGCACACCCTTGGGAATTAACATACAGGCCCTCTGGCTTGGGCACTGGTGTGGATCAGAGGACACTGGTTTCCTGTCAGAGACCATCAGCATCACAACAAGGGACCCTGCCCCAATCTGTGCATCTTAACCATGATTTTATTGATTGATTTTTATTCCATCCCCCCCGTCCTTCCCAATTGAGCTCAGGGTGACTTATAAAATATAAAAACATAGAAAACAGCTAAATAATCCCCTAACATCCCCCCCCTTTCCCTATCCCTTCCACCCAGCCCTATCCCTTCCTGCCAGGCATCTGGCCAAACAAAAAGGTCTTGTGCCTCTTCAGAAGATGAGCAGACTCAGGCGGATCTCCAAGGGGAGGGAACGCCATAATTGTGAGGCAGCCACTGAGAACGCCTCCCCTGCCCCCCCCCCCCCGCCCTCCGGTGCCTTTGTTGTGAAAACGTCACAGGCAGATGATACCTGCAAGAGGGGGCTCCCGGCCGACCTCAGAGGCAGCGTCTGCACTGGCGGCAGCTTCTGAATTCAGCTTCCATCATTAGTTATTAGCATTGCAACAGGCCTCTTTGAGTAGCCATAGCCAAGTCTCCTGCCTCCAGCCCCCTTTGTCCTGGTCTCAGGCTGCTGTCAATTGTGCTCCTAAACTAGCCTCCCCATCCACTTCGCTGCTGCTCCTAGGTCTTCCTCTGTCCATCCCTTCTTCCTTCTGCCGCTAACGCCACCCTCTTGCCCACCTGTATCCACTGGCCCTTATGACACACACACACACACACACACACACACACACACACACACCGCACCTGGTTTTTTGGTGTTGGCTGAAGAAGGAATACGGTGCTCTCCAAGGGAGCCAGTCTGTGCATAGCTACTCCAGCCCCTCCTCGGTGCCCATTCCGAGACCCCCTCCCCCACACGGACAGTTAAGCAGGCATTGACCCAGTTCCCCTCTCCCTGCGATTGCAGCAATTCCCCAGTTAATTGTGGAGGTTCTCTGAAACAGATACAGCAGCTGCACAAACACATTCAAACCCATTCGAAAATCTAATTTTGGAATTTTAAAAGCAAAACTGGAACGTCAAAAATGTGGACGCTAAATGAAAATGGTTTTGAAAATGGTTTCAGGCAGACTTTCAGGCAATATTCCTATCCCAACGTTCCACACAGCCGCATCAACTATGTTCTACAATCTTAAACAACTTATTAAACACAAATGTATTTTAAAATATAATAAAGATACCCATTTCAACCCTTTAATTTCCCAATTCCAGTTTTTTAATTTTGAAAGTGGTTTGCAGCATTAAACTGTTGGAATGCATTGACTTTTGTTCAGCAAAATAGTCCTATGATGTCAAACATGCATTTTCAGTTCAAAAACAGCTTTGGTGAGCACTTTTGAGCTAGGGATGGGAAATCGGATTGAAATGTCAGAATCAGATTCAATTTAATTGGTTTTAAATCCTATTGTCTTCCCCCCCCCGCCCCACAGATTGTAAGCCCTAGGGTAGGAACCGTGTCTCTTCCACTACTTTGTAAAGCACCAGGTACATTGCTTCCGCTATATAAATGCTTGTTAATAATAATAAATAATAAATCGGAATTGGATCATATTTTCCCTCCATTGACTTAAATGGGGAATTTTCCCATTGAAGTCAATGGAAAACCAAACCTGTTCAGTTCAATGGGCCATTCCTCATTCTAAGCCACACTCCTAGAATGATGAATGGGCCAAAGAAAAGCCCAGCAAATTGCAATAGCAGAGAGGGGTAAATGAGTGAGAGTGAACCTCTGAATTAATCCCAGCCAATGAAAATCGGATAGATTGGGAAAATCGGGCAGATCGTATTAATCCAATTCTGATGAAAATTGCGTGAATCGTATGAATCTGATCCCGATTTTCCCATCCCTGTTTTGAACCCACTCCAGTTAATTTCCTCTTTCTGGTGTCACCCTCTCCCAGGCTGGAGGCAGGTCTAAGTGCCCATTGGCGTCTCCTCAGGCCGCCCAATGGGATAAATGAGTATTTATTCTGCCGGCTAGGCCCAGGCTGCAGAGTTCTGATCCTGAGTCTGAGCTGTTGTATGCTCTCCTTTGTGGTGCTAATACAGCTGCATTTCTGCCCCAGGCAAGACCAGCTCTTGCTTAGGTTTTCCAGTCTGAGCAGCAGATAGGTGGGAGGTACCACATCAGCGAAAGGCAACAGCGTTGTGTTAATACACCCCCATGCAATGCTGAGCCCTCTCTGCACCCAGATCCCAGGGAAATGCAATTCCGGAAAAGCTCAAAGGTTTCAATTCCTCATTAAGTAAAACTGCCGCAAACACCCCACCTTGATTCTCTAGGTGACAACCTTCAGACCGCAGTGACCGTCGCCAGGAAGGCTGGTATGATTCCCCTGAACGATACCGCCATTCTCATTGAGGCAGATGAGCTGGGAGCATCCCCCTCAGCATCCATCACGTGGAAGCCAATACAAGAGAGCAAACTGAATGGCTATGGGAGTCTGGCGGTGAGTACTAGCCAGGCTGATGGGAGAATAAACCCAGCGTGGACATCTCAGCTCAGACTGGGGCTGAAGAGAGAAATCCCAGTGGGCGAGATCAGCAATGGGCCCTTAGCCCGTATCTGCACGGCAGCATGTGTGCTGCGAAGGGGGATGTTGGTTACACCAAGACTGCAATGAGTCGACTCAAACCACTTCCTCCTGTGACTGAAGCCCTCTAGTGGGATTACTCCCAAGTGAGGGATTTGCGGATCACAGCCAAAGTCATTTTCAAACGGTTTATTGACTGTCTGTCTGTCTGTCTGTCACCTTTGCTAACGCTGCTTTCGGTAGGGCTGCTTGAAAACCAGAAAAACGATTTTAAAAAAATAAATTGAAATTTCCTAATCAATGACAATGGATTGGTGTCAAAACCAGGGAGCGCTGGAGTCTGGTGACATTTTGTTTAGTGTGAAGATTCTGAATTTGTCCCGATTCTGGTTCGTTTGGACATTGCGAGATTCAAGCAATGCAAAAGAAGACGGTGCTATAGTATCTATTAGAGACCAAGGATGCGGGGCCTTTCCCCTCCCAACCACATTGATAATGCGTAAACGTTCCAGGGGGCAGATGGGCGCTGGGATGAGCGGTGCTTAAGAGCGGCACTCAGGATGAAGAAAGGGGGAGAACTGTGTCTGCGCAAAATGGACGCCGGGGCTGTTCTGCGCATGCGCAGCCCATTTCCAAAATGGTGCCGGCAGTGTATCCGCCATTTTGGAAAATGGCAGCTGTTCTGTACACGTGTGGTGGCCATTTTGCGCATTCACAGAATGGCTGCCCCTTTTAGAAAAGGCTGCGCTGCGCAGAACAGTCCGGTGGCCATTTTGTGCACGCACGGGGGGCTGTGGTTTTTTTAGTGACATTCTCTCAAGAACCTTGAACCGTTGGCGAGATCCCAGTGAGATCTCGCTAACGGTTCTCGATTCTCACAAGAATCAAATTGATTCTCATTTCTGCCCTAGTCCAAATCATAGATCTGTGCCATGGATCCATCTCCTACCCTGGCATTCCTGACCCCATCGCCGAACCCTTCTCCTGAGCTCACTCGCTCAGCGTTCGAGGGGAGGGGTTGGATCCAGGAACTGGAAAGGGGCCAAATAAAAAATGCCATTGGGCCTCATTTTGTCTGTGGGTCTCAGGTTTCCCACCCCAGTCTAGACTAGGGCTTATTCGAAACAGCCATTCCATTTTTCCACCCCAAAAAAAGTGCAAAAACGGTTCCACAAGAACAGAACGGCTGTTGTTCTACAGTGGTCACCATTTTAGTGTACAACGGTAGCCATTTTGCACACTCACAAAGTGCTGAAATTGTCCCCCAGATTGTTCTCATGAGAATTTCGTACAATCCGAATTACGATCAGATTGATCGAAACACCTGGTTCCATCAAACAGAAACTAGGTGGACTTTCGGTTTCAGCCCTAGTTAGACAATGGCTATATAAGGAGCTGTCTAACTGAGTCAGACCAATGGTCCATCTTAGCCCAGTATTGTCACAACCTGACACGGCAGCAGGGCTTCAAATCCAGCTCTCCAGGGACCCTGGCAGAGGCCTCACCCATGCGTGCTTCCCGAGACCCTCCAGGGACCCTGGCAGAGGCCTCACCCATGTGTGCTACCCGAGACCCTCCAGGATCCCCGGCAGAGGCCTCACCCAGGCGTGCTACCTGAGACCCTCCAGGATCCCCGGCAGAGGCCTCGCCCAGGCGTGCTACCTGAGACCCTCCAGGGTCCCCGGCAGAGGCCTCACCCAGGCGGGCTACCAGAGATCCTGAATCGGAGATAGTGGGGATTGAACTTGGGACCTTATATATGCAAAGCCTGCACTCTACCACCTGAGCCACCACCCAACCCTAAATGACTGTGGGAATGGCTGATGGGAACCAGCCTCTGTGCCTGGTTTATCAGACATTACGCAGTGGCACTGATGCTCCCAGTTACAACATAAAAATGTCAAATATTCACGTTACTATTTAAACGTAGCCTGGGAAGAGCCAATACCAGCCCTCAGGAGTGCAAAGCTTGTCACTAACCCCTGCCTGTGTTACAGGAGAGCTACATTAACATGGAGGGAAAAGCCAGGCCCG
Source organism: Sphenodon punctatus (assembly GCA_003113815.1). Lineage (NCBI taxonomy): Eukaryota > Metazoa > Chordata > Lepidosauria > Sphenodontia > Sphenodontidae > Sphenodon > Sphenodon punctatus. The sequence continues at coordinate 178,238 of QEPC01006697.1, read as the reverse complement.
GCGTGGGAAACGGCAGGTACCATTTTGCCATGAGAGGAAGATCGTTTGAGGTCATAACTCAGCATTTCAGCCCGTTGCTTCCCAAGGTGAGTTCTGGGACATTTAAACTGCTGTGTTTAAAGATGAGTGATACAGACGCTAGAGGCAAATTCTCCTTTTATTCTTTAGAGCAGACAGCTTAACTCCGACTGAATCCTGGGATGAGCTCAGTGACACCAAGAACTACTGCCCATTGTTTGGGGACTACTTTCTTCCCAATGATTAGCTGAGGTGTTGCCTGCTGGGCTGGGTGGTTATTGTCCTTGGCTTCATCCTGACTGCGCCCCAAATGCAACACGTCTCCTCAGCCTCCGGCTCCGTCCTATCCGTGCTCATCACAAACTCATTGTCGTTCTTCTGTTTTGAAACCAAGTGGCTTTTCCACAGCCCGGGTGACGTGTTTCTAATGCCCGTTTCCTTGCAGCTGCTGATGAATGGGACGGTGTTTGCCAGAATGTCTCCCAGTCAGAAATCGAGCCTCGTGCAAGAGTTTCAGAAACTGGAGTGAGTTCCTTGGGGATTGTTTGTTACCTTTCTTTTTTTAAAAAACCCACCCTGGAGCCCGATGGCTTCTCCAGGAGACAAAGGGCAGTTGGCTACCGCGTCAAAGCATCCAGTCTGCTACCGCGGTAACCTTCTGCCTCCCCTGGAAAGTGACTCTCTGAGAGGCCCCAGGTGGAATACCTGGGGGCTCTGCTCTCTGCTTCCCAGATGCACAGGGGCCGCAGCACGCCGGCACTCCCTGCGTTGGGTCCAATAGGACCCTGCTGCCCACACTGCTACACAGGGGAGCCACCCAGGCACAGTTTTAAGGGGAACATGAAAAATACATGTTGCAGGGCCAATGCACACAGACATGCCTAAGGCCGTTTTTAGACGAGCGCAGCGGCGCCCGCACTTGTTTTTCAAAAGAGCCGGCAGTCTGTTCTACACGTGACGCTGCCACTGAATATGCACATCCATTTCCGGCCACGTATGACCGGCCTTGATCGCCGACCCGGTCAGTTCGTGGCTAGAAATGGATGCGCATCACCCGCGCATGCGCGTATTTGGCGGCAGCATCACGTGTAGAACGGACTACCGGGTCTTTTGAAAAACAAGCGCAGGCGCCGCCGCGTTCATCTAAAAACGTTCTAAGGCACCAAGGCAGGACCCTGCAACATGTATTTTTCATACGTGTTCCTTAAAAACGTGCTTCGGTGGCAAGGCAACCCTACTGCTTAATTGATAAAATCTGAATTGCCAGGGCCCGAGTCTGCCCCACACACAATAAAACTAAAAACAGTACTACGTTAAAACCACTCATAAAAGGAGGACAAGAATAACTCACAAAACCCCCTCAGCAACCCCAACCCAAACCCCCACTTAAACCACCCTAACCCCACCCCATCACCCATCTCTCTCGCCAAACGCCGGGCGGAACAGCCAGGTCTTACAAATTCTTCTAAACGAGGGGAGATCCGGGGCCAACCGGGCCCCCACCGGAAGGGAGTTCCACAGCCGCGGCGCGGCCACCGAGAACGCCCTCCCCTGCATGGCCCCCTGGACGACTCGGGGGACCGCGAGGAGGGCATCCCTGGATGACCGCAGGAGCCAATCCAGGACTCAAACCCTTCCTGGCCACATCAGGGCTCACTAACCTGCCTTTATTTTCTAGCTACTACGTGGGCATGTGCGGCGACGGCGCCAACGACTGCGGGGTGAGTGTAAGCATTTTTCAAATTTTGTTAAATAGAGCCGGTCCAAAACCTCTGCCGTCCAAACAGAATTTTGACCAGAATGCAGCCTGGGAAAGTCGTGACATTTTTCGCTGACGTGAAATTGTGAAACGTTGAGATTTTAGAGTATTTCTGAAATTTTATTTCTATAATGTAAAAATAATAATAATAATAATCCAAACTTCACCATTTTTGTGGAAATAAAATGAATTTAGTTGCCAAGAATGATTTTCCTATTGTTGCCAACTAGGCCCAGTTTGAAATATCTGTGAGGTGGTGACCCCAAGGGCAGAGCTGGGCTGTGGCCTCCCCCTCCCAGGTCTTCACTGTGGACGGTGGTTTAGGTGGGTCCTCTGCAGCACCAGGGGGAGCAGAGCCCCTGACCAGGGGGTGGGGGGGAGCGTGCCTGTTTCACAGTCACACCCAGTGCTGTCCGCAGGCCTCCTCCCCACGGGCCCGGCTCTCCGGAATCCACAGGCCCTGCCGGGGCAGAAACCCTCTCCTGTCTGTCTGGGCCGGGTTGCCGGCACCAGCCACGCAGCAGGGTTCTGTGTTTCAGGCGCTGAAAATGGCCCACGCTGGGATCTCCCTGTCCGAGCAGGAGGCGTCGGTGGCGTCGCCGTTCACGTCCCAGACCCCCAGCGTAGAGTGTGTGCCGGAGCTGATCAGGTGAGCTGGGGGTGGCGAGGCGGGCAGTTCCTATTCAGCCAGTGGTACCGGCAAGGGAAAAGCCTCTCCCCTTCCACGTGCAGGGAGTGGAGGGAGGGACACACGCTAGCCTGGAACTCAGGAAAATTTGGGCTCAATTACCAGACTCCGCCCCAGATTTTCTATGTGACCTAGGCGCCAACGCAGGGCCCTGCAACATGTATTTTTCATAAGTGTTCCTTAAACATGTGCCTCGGTGGCCGCCCTGCCTTGGGCAAGTCCGCCCGGTTCCCCACCTGTGGGGCAGTCTCCGCCGAGCTGGCACACTCACTGCTCCTGCATTGAGGCCCTGTTGCTGAAAAGCGACGGCCTTCCAGCCAGAGGCGTCACTGCTCCAAGCCTGCGGCAGGATCCTAACTCCTCTCCTGGCAGCGCCTCTGCCGGGTCTCGCTGACCCACTTCATTCCCTGGGCCCTTCGCAGCCCTCAGGAGAGCCTCACGGTCGGTTCCTCTTCCTCCCACAGGCAAGGCCGGGCCGCTCTCGTCACCTCCTTCTGCATGTTCAAGTACATGGCCCTGTACAGCATCATCCAGTACCTCGGCGTGCTCCTCCTTTACTGGGTACGGCGCGCGCGCGGGCGGGCGGGCGGGCAGGGAGCAACGAACGCCAGCTCTTCCCTTCCCCAAAGAGTAGAAAGCGCACGGTGCACCTCCCCCCGCTTGGCAATGGGTCCTTCTCATCTTGGTGGGGAGGGAGCAGGCCCGTCGTTACTACATTGGTATGGGGGGGGGGGGGG